>VZTY01007559.1:942-127864 GCA_013400935.1 Turnix velox
TTTTTTTTTTTTTTTTTTTCTTTTTCTTGGTACAGTTTGCCTGACCTACATATTCCAGTGTTCTGACCTACATTTTCAAACAGAAAAAATAAAAACTCTGGAAAGACATGCTAGTAGATGCGTATGGGAAGCAGGAACCCAGCCCTCCAGGGAAGATCTCCAAGCAGTTGCCTAAAAGTAAGGCTGATTAAACAGCTTCTTTTTATTCCTTCCCCCTCCACCCCTCCACCATCTTCCCCTCCCTTTGCCCCTGCTGCTTCCACTTAAGAACCAAAACAAAACGCAGATCTCACGCTAATTCAATTTCAGACTGGGAGAGATTTTGAACAAATCACTGGGGCTGCTGTAGGCTGTTCCTCTTTAACCATAGCCCATCCAAATGGGCCATGCACCCTCAAAGGTGCAGCCCAGCACCCTCAAAGGCATTTGAGCTCCTGCCACCTCCTGGGAATAAGACACCTATCCACTTCCAGGACCCTCATGCCCTTTATGCAGCAGCAGAGCCCCCTGAAAAGCATTGCCACCTGCTGAGTAAATGCCTCCGGCCCCATGGGTGGTGGGAAAGGCAGCAGACAGAGGTGGCAGAGATCCAGCCAAATGGTGTGGATAGGGCTGCAGGAGTGAAGCCCCCCAGATGGAGGGTATGAGTACCGAGGCAGAAAGACAAGGGCTAGAAAAGGACAACTGGTGGACAATTGGCCCTCAGACCCTCTCACTCTCCCAGCTTTAACTGTCTCTAAATGATGATGGGCCACAGGTGCACAGATCTCTGAAACCCATGTCATCTGTCAGTGACAGCCCCATGCCCTCACGTGCCCCTCATACACTTCTCCTTGACAAATCAGGTTTAATACAGCTAAGATCAAATACACTTTTGTTCCTTGAAAACTCCCCTGTCTTTACTCAGCTCTCCCCCTGCCTCTTCCTTGCAAATGACAACTCCAATCCCTTCTCTAGTCATGCAAACTCATCACCTAGAAGCTAAGAGATCCTTCCTCCCTGTTTTTCCTCCATTTATTTTATTTTATTCTTTTATATAGCACACAAAGAACTCAACCTTATCCCTGGTGTTGCAACAGCAGAAGATCTATCCCCAAGCCATCATCTTCTGTGCCAGTATGGGTGCATATTGGGGTGATCTGCCACCTATACATTCATCCCTCCAGTACCACTATGCTGCTGAACTTGGTTCTTTTTCTGTAAATCTGAGATATACTGAATTGGATAGTTCGGTTTCTGGAAGAAACTAGATTTTTTCAGTATCAGGAATGAGGAAAAAAGTTGTCCACTGCACGCCCTTCTTTGACTGAGCATGAGGAAATCCTGCCATGTTGCATAAGTCAATTCCTGCAACTTTAAAGTCCCTTGGTGGTTTTTAAAGTCATGGATGCAATTGCAGCTGAAGGGATACCATATCATAGCCCCCACTAACTTCTGTCACCCACTGGTAACACCAGAGCGGCATGTGGTATGCTCTGGTTTCAGCTGTGACAGCCTGATGCAGAGCAAGGCCTTCAGTGTCCCATACAATGACAAATGGCTGGACAATGGGTTTGCACAAATATCTTTGTTTGGATTTTCAGTAGCAGTCATCAGCACTGGCCGAAAGCTGCTCACCTCCCTGTCCAGGAAAACAGTCTCTGGACTCCAGTGGAAAAGAGTTACACCAATATAGTTTTCTTTTCTTAAAATCCCTGTAGCAGTAAAATACTACATCTATGCATAATGGGGCTCCAGAGAAAAGCATGCACTTAATTTTGCAGATGTACCAGTTTTCTCATCATTGCAATGACTGTACTTGCTCCTGGCCATTGAAGTGTGGTCTCTAGAATTCAACTGCTGTTACAGCTTCACCATGTAACATGTGAAATTTCTAAAGCCTACAAGGCCAGGGAGCCATGTTTGCAGACCCCACTGAATTACAGCTGAATGCCCAAATCTCAAAAACCTTGACAGCAACCAAAGATGCCATAGCAATTTCAGACAATGGGGTCTGGTTCTAGGACACCTTCCACCACAAATTTCTAACAATAATGAAAGAATAATTGAATATCTGCTGTGTATTTGGATGTATAGTCATTGTTTAATTCTCTGCTTGTGAAATTAGACAGCCAGAGGATCAGCAGATGTAAGTGGACTCAATAGACTTCCACATAAGAAAGATGGTTTCTGCTGGCTGAACATCTATGCCTCGGGGTCTGTAATTCATTCTAATTTTTCCTTTAAAGCTATTTCTAAGCGGCCATGTGCTACAATTGTAAACAGTAGTATCATTTACTATGATAATAAATACAATTCTAGCCTGAAAATGGTTGCTAATAAAACATTACCTTTCTTTTCTGACTTTGAAATTGTCTTCCTCCTTTTCCCAAGGCATCAGATCATAAACATTTTACAACTGAGTCATGCTTATCATAATGTATGCCTTATGATGGTATAGTAACTGGTGCTCAGAGCCAGAATACATAGGGGTTTCCCACTTCTTTGTAGACCCTAGCTATGTTTCCCCATTTTGTTGTTCCAGCTAGGCTGGAGGGTCACTGCAGTGTAAGCCTAAGGCTTCAGGGAAGAAAAAGTGGGTCTTGAGCAAACCCAGTAGTGGAGAAGCAACTTCTAGACTTTCCACAGGAAAGGAGACCTCATCATTCAGAGCTCTAAGATCCCTCACATAGCCCTGGCTCCAGTGGGAGTCGTAACTGCATAGTATCCAACCAGAAACAGCTTACTGTTTGGGTCCCAGTGCCATGCAGCAAGTTAGCAGCTGGCCTGTGTTTAAACACATCAGACACCTCAAAGTCAGGGGGACAACCCATATAATCCAGTCAACGTATTTGTTGGAATGCTTTGCCAGGTTGGGGCTTTACTAGACATGATGGGGTAGTCAGGTGATCAGGACACCAGACCTCTTGGAGGTAAATGCCATGGGGAGCACAGCTGGGTCCTGTATTCAGCAGAATTAGCAGAGCTTCCCTCCTCCTTCCCATACCCCCAGATCCTAAAGGGGCAGAGGGAAGACCTTGCCAAATAACAAACCCAGAGATTTTAGTACCAAGTCCTAGTCACAATCCATTGGGATTGGGGGAGGGAGAAGGCAGGAAAGTGACAAATTCCTTCAGAAACAAGTCCCTAACTAGCAGCAAATTTATTCCTGACTTACGTGCTGTTTCTGTTGTTTCTCAGAGGTAAACTGCTTTTTATAGTGACTAATTTTGTGTTTACGATGAGAATTCATATGGGTTTGTGAAGATGTGGTAATTTCTGTTCAAATTAATATTCATATCCAGGTTTCTGATGCACATGCAGGCTACCCTGGCACCAGATTTTGTCCTACGTAGGAGGACAGGAGATGAGGGGATCCAGCAGTGGTTTGGTGTCACCGGTGAGGAAATGGCTAACCACAGGAAGGATCTGGAGATAGCACAGGTGGTGGGCATGCAGGCAGGCTGTCAAACAGGCCATATAGTGGGCATCACATGTACAGGGTCCAGGTGCACTTCCCTGTCTGCCTGGTTGATGTCCATGCCTCCAAAGCACTCCAGCAACTGCATCAGCCTGAAAATACATCTCCTGGGCCAGCAAAGTGAGAGATTTTGTACAGCCAAACAGACAAGCCTGATCTTGGGCTCTTTGCTCAAGTAAAAAGGGTTTTACCCCAGGACACAAGGAGAAACTGTCAGTGCACACAGTTGTTCTTTTTTTCTCTTAAGAAAAGTTATTGAATTACCTCTGCTTCCACACTTGCCCTATCTGTTCTCAGACTACAGACAGAAAGGAGATAATTTTTTCCCCACAGGTGTTGAGGGATGAATTTCAGAAATTTGGTTTGAAAATACTGGGTGCTCAAACATACTGTGATTGGTAAGCAGTCACCTCTGGGATGACTGGTTTTCCCTCCTGGGCATATTTCTAAGGAGAAATCAGTGTGTCCTTACATTACACCTAACAGCCAGGTCTCCTGCTGAGACACGCTTCTCTGCCATCTATTTCCTGCACCAACATAATTCCCTGCATGATCACAAGTATTTAATGGGGAATTTCCTGGTGAGTATTTTGTGGTGTAATGGCTTAGTCAATTGAGGAGGTAAGAAGTGCTAGTTTTCTGTCCTTCTTTCCCCTTATGGTATTCTCCATTTAAGACAACAGTGAGCACCATCCCTGCAACACAGACCCTACTCAACCATATGGGCAATGAAAGCTGCAGCGGTGAAACTGAAAGGAAATACTTTCACAGTGGCTCCACCACTCTCCTATAATAAACAGCATGTATCTGTCACCCAGAGAGAGGATACAGGAAAGACTCATTTTATGAAATCTATGCATAAATAAAAACCCAGAAAAGGGAAAGCCATGGTTATAACAAGCCTACTACACCTACAAACATCCAGAGAGGGGGAAATGAAAAACCAGAAGGACACAAACAATTGGTCCCAATTGGTCTACAGCATTGGTCTACAGAGATATAGAGAGCTAACATTAGGCCAGGGTCATGGTGCAGTGTGAACACAGCTATGGGGCTTCCATATTCTGAACAACCCAGACAGTGCAGAGAGAGAGCAGGCATGATGAGAACAGACAGGACTTGGCTCCCCTAAAACACTTTTGGATGAGCTGAGCAAACAGCACCAGGCCTAGATCCCTCCTCTCCTCTGACCTACTCCTGCCCAGTTTCCATCCTGCTGTCACAATAGGATCACAAGAGCAAAAAGAAGAAAATCCCCCTTAGTTCTAGTTACAGAGTTGAACCACTGCATTGTGGCACTCAAGGGAGAGTCAGATAAGGAAGCTGTGAATCTGCTTTCTTCACTTGATCCCAAACCCATGACCTTACAAGAATTATGGTGTTGATTCAATAGCATCTCTCTGGAAGCCGTCATGGGAAGCCAAGCCACCTCTAAGAGCTGTGCCAACCAACTCCTAGGACTCAGACATGAGATGACCACCTTGTGGGATGGCCACGGCACTAATAATAGCAATAACCAGAATAGCCTAATATCACACAAGTGCAAACAGGACCTTATATGGTTAAGGATCTCCAGCTGCTTCAAGCTCCATGGCTGGGACTACAAAAAGGAGCTTAAGTGAGTTGAACATCCATACCCTATCTATCTGAGGACTATGAAGGGCCCGAGTTGCCCAGCCCAACCTTGCCTTATTTACATTAATATTTAATGTTAATATTTAAATTTAAATGTTAAATTAAATATTAAATTTAAATGTCAATATTTAAATAACATTTAATATTTCTAATGATCACCCACCTGTAAAGGTCTGGGAGCAGCCCACTGGAGAGATTAACAAGGATCTGTGCAGAGTTTAGGACCGACCCTAGGGCTATATGTCTCTATCCTTGCACATTCTCCTGTCCAGCTGGATGGCTGGTGGTGGACTGGGAAGAAAACTGGTGGTCCTTGGTTAACAATGCCCTGTCAAGCCTCAACTGTCAGGGGATCATAGCATGGACATTAACCTATGGTTTCATGCAAAAAATCCCTTTGAGAGATGTAACAACAATTCAGTTTAGATGCCCTGGATACTCCAAAAAATCTCAAGGGATCTTAGAGATTTTCACTCTAATCTTATGATTTTGCTACAAATAGCAGGGACCGTTTGGTGGCAGATGCCCTGCACGAAAAAAAAACAACCCAGAGAGATCTTCTTTAAAGTTAGAGGGTTAGAAACCAGGAATCTGCGTCTGTTTCTTGATGTCCTAACAGCTAGTGCCTCAAATTCCCAGAAGTCCAGAGCAGCCGTGGCTCACACTGCAGAGCCTAGAGAAAGTGCTACACAGTCTGCCAGCAAAATGAAATGAGCCACAGACCTGGAAGCCCAAATTACCCTTTTTTTTTTTTTTTCATCAATCATGTTTTCCTGACCTAGTTGTTCACAACTGCAAAATGTTAAAGTGTGGATCCAAAGCTTGCATCTTGAAAAAGTCCAGGCTGGAAAATTCACTGTAAGAATGTGAATAGAGATGGCTAAAGCTTCTCCCCCTTTCCCTCCCCTTTCCTTCCACTCTCCCAACCCCCATCCCTTCCACACTAGATGACTAATGAAAAGCTTTCAGGACACGGGCGGGAAAGAGCTAAGAAAACAACTATGACATGTGACGAAGCAGTCACATTGCACAAAACTGATGCAGAGCAGTAACCCACAATCCTCCTTTATAGGTTGGAAGGGAGCAGGTGGCAAATGAGCCAATGTTTTGATGCTGTAAAGGCTCAAAACAGTGGAGCAACAGTCAGCAGGCTCCAAGAATGTCAGCAGGCTCAAGCCTCCCTTCAGCACAGCACAGAGTGGGTGAGGTCTCTCGCCTGCAGGCTATCGAAGCACAACATGTTTAAGATCCTCAAGATAAGTAAACCTGACACGGCCTTGTTTTGACTGAAAGAAGCCTCTAGCATTAGAAGCAGAAGTAGTGGGAAAAAAAAAGTACTTTCTTCTTCCGTCTCCATCCCCGTCCTGTAATATGTACACATATTTGGAGGGAGCCACGTGTAAATTTTCAGGACTCTGGTCCAGGACTAGCAATTACTGAACTAATGAAAAACTAGAGAAAGGCTTGTTTCAAATCAAGTAAGGAAGAAATGACAGTACAATTTCTGGGGTGATTAAAGGAGTACTTATGTCACGCTTATGGCAATAAAAATCGTGCACCTAGAGGCCCTTCAGGAAGCCCTTGTTAGTCAACCTTGGCTGATTTGATTAAAGTTTTTCCAGATATGCCGCTTAATGGGATTGGATGCCTTTTTATCAGTCACACAGACAGAAAACGTGCCTTTTGAAAACACTGCTGATCACACAAAGAAACAACTGGAAACATTCACTCACACTTGCTGGTGCTTGACTATCTACACTACAGACCTCTCAAGAGTCTTCCTCAATGCTCAGGGCCTCTCAAGTACTTCAGCCTGCCACACATGCTTCAGGAAAGGAGGGAGGAGAGGACCAGCTGGTATAACAGGTCATACTACAGAGAGACCACTGAAACTGAAGTGCAAAGAGAAATAGAGTCTCGGAAACCACAGGATTGGAAGGGACCTCTGAAGTTCACCTGTTCACCTGTTTCAGCTGCCCTGTCATAAGCCAGGGCAACTTTCACTAGATCAGGTTGCTCAAAGCCCCATCCAGCCTGGCCTTGAACACTTCCAGTAGCAGGGCATTCACAACTTGTCTGGGCAACCTCTTCCAGTGTCCCTGTAATACAGATAGATGGGACACTTTGCTCTTGATTTTCATAGAGAGTTTTCAGAAGGGAAGAATTGGAAACTCTCATTCCACTCCAGATTTGAGGGGGCTTTTTCAACAACAGATGTATATTTCAAGCCACTACAGATGAGCCCCTTCCTGCACTGTCTTGTTTTCTCTCTGCAGTATTTCTGGTTCCTTGTCCCATGCCTCTTTTTCCTAGTTAGGTACGCCACATTTCTCATCTCCATTGCACAGCAAGACAACCAGACTCTCTCCATCCACTCTCCCTTTATTCTCCTGCTTTTGCTGGTTTCCCTCCAGTCTGCCTTCTTCCCCACCCTGGCCACCAGCCAGCCTTTCACTGACTCAGCTTTGTTTTTAACAACCTGCTCTTATTCAACACCATGGGCCTCCTTTTGCTGTTCGATCCTTGCTCCCTGACAGTGCAGCACTCGTGTAAAAGCCAGAACTCAAGCAAGAAGCTGTGGTTTTCCCCTTGCCTGTCCCTCAGCATCTGTTGTTCTTTGGTAGGGATTGCCACCACACCACCGAAGAAAAAAACAAAGAACCCAGGAGCACACTCTGTGCAGTGACGGAGCAGCAGCGATGGGATGAATACGGACAATGACAAAATGTGGGCTTAGACGCAATGTGTGTGGCTATCCCAATCTGAATGGTCAGTACTGGAGCCACTTCACTGTGGGGCATGATATCAGTGATGCAGTGCTCACACAGCAGAGGTTGTGTATCACACAGCACAAAAAATATCAAACATTCAAACATTCCCCCACTCTCTCCACAAATTAATCAAGTGCTCCAGGAGACATTTGTTGTCAAAACCCCTGCTCCATTCTCCAGCCTTTTTCTCCTGCATCCCTTACCTCTGTAAGGGAAGCAGCTTGACTCCTTTTTCTCTGCATGAGAAACTGTGCCTTGTTTATCCAGCACAGGATAAATTAAGACCATCACAGAAATACTCTGCCTGCCCACAGGGCTCAGCTTTCTGCCAGACCTCAGTGCCACTGGCAAAGCATGAACAACATCCCAATAAAGATGATAATTAATGAACAATCTTTCACACTCTGAACCTTGAAATTTGCATAGCTTTCTGACTCCAGGATGCCAGCATTTTAGCAATGCCCACACCATCTGTCTTTTGTCTGTGGAGGAATTTATCCCTGTTTTCAGATGCCAGCAGGGAAACTGGGTCTATTTAGCATTCTCACCTAGTTACAGTCAGTACGCTGTGTGCTGCTACTGGAAATAAACGTGTGCCTCTTGCCTAGACTTAAGAGGAGATGCTTTGTGCCAATTTTTTTTTTTAATATGCTATTGGAAAACATGATTACTTCAAATCTGGGGAATGTTTTACAGAGACTTCCTTACTTGGTAAATAATGCTACATCTGCCTTGTTTATTTGTTGAAAGAAATTGCAACAATGGTTTAAATGCTTAATCCAGAGGGAAGTGGGAAGTTTCCAGCATCACATCTAACACTAATCTCCCTCTGTATCATGTTTTTTCCTTTGTACTGCTGGGAAGAGCTGGGAGTGCTCTCACATTACAGACTTTCTTGATGGATAGGTCAGACAGGAGTGCAGGAACTGCGAGCTGGTAGAAAGGATTTGGGATGGGATACCAGAGGACTGAGTCAGCCCATTCCTAGCCAAAGCACGCCACTTCAAGTAAACTTCTCTTGGCTGCTTCACGGCTTCCTCATATAAGCACAATGTGGGTAACAGTCCTCTTTTTGCTCTTAGCCAGGTGCATGGAGTTGAAGAGATGAAAAAAACCCCATGTCTCCTGGATGACAGATCCATTCTGGTGGGAACACAGCACACCGCAGTCCTCTGCAGTAAGAAAGTCTCAAAAATTTGGGCGAAAGATGGAACCAGAAGCAGGAGGAGATCTATCTCAGTCACTGGGCCCAGCATTGGGATGAGAGAGCAAGCATGGGATTGAGAATGGAGAGTATGCAGCAGAAGAGGGACAAGTGGATGGGACGTGCTATGTTAAAAGACAACTAATACACTGTGGCTATTCGTATCAGCAAAGGTTAATGGGGGAGAATCAGAGGGCAGAAACGAAGGGAAGGGAACTTGTTTTTTCATGCAGGGGCCAGTTTGGGACTGATTATTTTCTGTGGATTTTCTTTGCCCTGTTTGGTTTTAAAAAATCTCATCCTCACAATTTCCCCTGAGAAACTAGTCAACAATGTAACAACTGACAGAACATCTTTCCTGAAACTGAGACTAAACTTTCCTTTTGTATATCCCATATCCCAATCTTTGGCTGCTTGTTACTCACAATGTGCCAGGTGAAACATTCCTCCCTTTGCCGCTGCCTTAATACCCTTGAAATGCTAGCAGGCCAGTCCAACCTCCCCATACTCCCTGCTCCTACCCATCATCTTTTAACTAAATGATGCTGATGTCATTTCCCATCCATCTCTTCTGCTCAGTTGGACAGGGAGCTGAAAACAGCTTTGGTATGGTATTTCCATCACACACCTGTGCTAACAAATTGATACCACCACGGCTGCCATCACCTTTTCTAGCCTGACCAGTTATGTTGAATCATAGAATCATAGAATGGTTTGGGTTGGAAGGGACCTTCAAGATCATCTAGTTCCAACCCCCCTGCCATGGGCAGGGACACCTCCCACCACATCAGGTTGCTCAGTTTTGTTTGAGAGGTAAAACAACTCCTTCTGGGCTGTCTTGCTGATAATAATAAGGTCTCTAAGTAATAAAAAGATAATATTAAGATAATAATAAGATCTCTAAACTTAATAAAATAGGATTAAGGTTTTTTTTTTTTTTTAAATGAGACACAGCCCCCAGGATATGCCCGGGAAATATGCACATCAGGAATGATGTGCCTTTTTTTTTCCCCCTATGTTACAGGGAAAAATTGACTCGTGCTTCTCTCTTTTACTATAGAGCATGTAGCCTGTAACCTCCAGGAATTAAAAGGTATCAGACAGTGTGTTCACTCGGTTTCTAACCTACTTCTACCTAGCACCACGATAAAAAGATCCCCTCCTCTCATTTTCTGGGGGTTAGTCTAAGAGTCAAGCTTCTGTGCCTGTTTTTAATCCTCCTTGACACTTCTGCAGCAATGCACATGCCCCCAAGACTTAACTTGTCCCAACTGAGCTGTTTCAGAGCACATAATGTGAAAACAGGATAAAAAATCTGCCGTCTCCCTTCACAGTACAGGCTCACTTCAGCCCCTCATCAAAGCATAAGCTGTGCATAAGCTGGCTAATCACATTGGCTGGGGACTAACCAGAACTCAGAGTAAACATCTGGGCTGGAGACTAGAAAATCTACCCTATGAATGATGTTACAGGCCATTGTCTGGGCTATTGCCTCTTAGCATTCAGGAGCAATGAGGTAAGTAACTGAAACGGGGAAACCGAAGTAAAAATAAAGAAGTCCCAAGAAAGGTCCTAATCTGATTAATGTTGTGTTTGGCTCCTGACTCTCTTCTTCTCTTTCAAGGTGTCAGGTGATGGGTTAAGGGATGGGAAACTGATCCTGAGAGCTCTTTTTGCAGATGAAGCCATTAGGGTGGGGGGGTTTTTTGGTGAGCATGTGAAGTGTAAGCATTCATTTGTGTTTCCCTGAGGAAGGAGGGAAATGAGGCAGGGCTCATGCCCTGGTCAGTCTTTGCCAAGCTCCTCTCCTCCCTTCACTCTTGCATACTCTGCCACCCTCGAGGGGGGAGAGAGAGAGAGAGAGAGAGCTCCTTTCCAAACACTTGTTTCATTCAAGCAGCTTTATTTTTGGTAATGCTACACTGAGGTTGCAAGCAGCTCGAGTGGCGGATGGTGCTAAAACTCTGTCCTGGGCACATTACCAGCTGGAAGGACATCACAGGACGCTAGCCCACCAGGGAGACAGCAACGTCGGAATTGCAACACCATGCTTCATCCAGCCCAGTCTCAAATGGTGACCAGCACCAGATCATCCAGAGGAAGGCATAAAACACCCTCTGTGCATCTAATTGCACAGCATCATGAAAGGAGGAAAGTTCTGCTCTTTCACCTGCTATCCACCCAGGCACCGGGCCAAAGCATGCAGCCTTCAAGCACTTGTGATGTCCCTGTAGGGCAGTCTAGCCATAGAAGCAGCTTGGTGACTTAAAGTAGCCCCCCCTGTCTGCTGAGTGTGAGCAAAATTGCTGGAAAAGGGTCAAGACTGAAGGTGGTATTTTTCAAAAAAAAGCACAGCCAACCCAAACCCTTTTCCAGTGATGTCAGTACCAATCCCCACACTAGTGCTGATGGATCTCTGAGTATCATGCCTTTCTTCAAAGATTTGATAGACTTGGGGCAGCTTTGATGGTGGGAAGGTTATAGAAGCCTTTGCTATTCAAACAGAGCAAAAATGGGTGCCTTCACCAGGAGAAAAAAAAATTAGAAATCACACAACAGAACAAATCTCTGCCCCATGATTTTCCTCCCTCACTGTCAGGCCTCAGGTGACAACAGGTGACCAACCAAGCTGGTTCCTTTGGTCCCCAGCTGGAGACACAACATAGACTACCACACTGGAAAGGCTGATCTGTTGTGTTGTATCTCTGTCTCTCACTGTCCCTAACTTGTATGAAACAGCAAGTTACTTTGTCACTATGTACTTCTTCTCCAGTCCCTTATATGCTGACCCATCCCATCCACGACAGCTTTGGCGGATTCCATTTCATTTCCAAACTACTCAAAGGTCTCTCCAAGTCACGGTGGACGACAGGGTGCAGTACAGTCTCTGAACCATGGCCTTTCTTGGGTTTAGACCCTCTCCTATGTTGATAAGCCACATTTTGCTCCTTACCATATGGTAAACAGTCCTTTTAGCAGGAACTCAATGTGAGAGATACCACATCTACTCTGCTAGGATATGACCAGTTATTCATTGCAGGCATAATGACAAAGAGAGATGTGAACAGAGCTACAAACACTGACAATTTTGAACCCAAATCCCATGCTAGGGAAGACATTTGATTTTTAACTTATGTTTCCCACAGTGTAACAAACACTTGCCTTTTGAACTGTGGTAAGTAGCAAAACATATAATTACTGGATCATAACCACAATGAGAAAAAAATCCCAGAGTTTTAGGCCAGAGGAGAGAAAGCCAAGTTCACCACTCTATGTCATGCTCATTTCTTACTCAGGAAGTTGCACCGTACCTGAAAACCAAAATTGGTCTCTAGTTTTCAGAGAGCCGTGAAAGACCTCTGGTGCCATGCCACCCTATACAAGCCCTGCTGCAACACAGGGTACATCACCTCTGGTTTGCACTGCATCATGCCATCATGGGTGCACAGCTCATATGTGACTTAGAGCCCCAAGCAAGGCTCCCTCACCCTCACCAGGGAGTCCTTCACAAGCAAATGCCTCTCCAGAGGCAATCTGCAGCCCAGCACGCTTTTCTCATGATTAGTCAACTTCTTCCCAAGGGGCACTGGCACCAAGTGCACCAAGCATTCTTATCTATTGCCAGGAGTTTGAATCCCTATTAGTGACAACCTTAAATGCTCTGTGCAGCATTTTAATTATTATTTAACTGAAAAATTATTTAGCCATTGAGTATTCCAAAACGATTATGGTAATTATTGTTGAGATAGGCATTTTTGTGCTATCACAGGTAATTCTTTGCTGAAGCATGCTTCACTCTTACAAATCCAGGGGAGCTGAACAGCCTCATTTTGCTTTGAATGAAGTTTGGAGTATGTGCAGCTCACCTTTACTGCAAACAAAACAGAGGGGGGGAGACAGAGGCAATATCTACAAGGCTAAGTGAAACAGGGCTGGGACCATTGTCTGATTGAGAAGCTAAGCAGTATGTGCTGCTTACATCTCTGCATCACAGTGTTTGGCCCCAGGTACCCACTGAGCCCTGTATGGTGCTCTTAAGATCGGATATATTTATTTTTGAGTTCAAAGTGGCAATTGCTGCTCATCCTGGAGAAGAGCATGAGTGTACTTACAGGTGTTTGAAGGTGGGAGGGTTTGAGTTCTTCACCCCTTTGAGGTAGGGCTGAAAGACTGTGTTGCATGGAGAGCACCAAACTTCATGCACTCCTATTCACAGCACCAGTCAGAAACAGCCCTTGGCACATGGTCCACCAAACCACAGGAGGGCACCACCTCAGAATGGGGCCCACACTAAAGCCAAGCTAGGGAGCGAGCTACCACTTACAAACTAGAGGTAACTGGAAACCAGTGATAAACTGGAAATCCATACCCCAGTTTGTAACAGTAATCAGTTGATGATCTAGGATAACTGTGACCGTGACCCCCTGAAGGGGGACCCTGGCAACACTGTGCTGCTCAGATCTCACAGGCACCGGAGATAAACATTAGAAACACTGAGATGCTCTAAGATACATGCTGTTTTTCACAGCTTTCTGCCCATTTAGACATATGTCCAGAATTAATCAGAAAAAGGAGTCACGGGGAGCAGACAACAGCCATAACATGCTGGCATTTGTCATATTCTTAATCAGATGCCACTTTGTCTTGCTCTCCAAAGCCGATGAGGTTTGTCCTCATCCAGTCTGCTCTCTCACAGCTTTGGAATCTGTTGGTGTATTTGGTAGAAGGAAAGATATAACAAAGAAACCGATGTTTTCACAAGTTTTGTGAAAACTGGCAGCTGAATAAAGGAAATACATTCAAATTAAAGTGCCAGTGCAGAAGGCAAAAAGAGCTCACTCATGTACTCTAATCTGGCAGCATCCAGCTGGTCAGGCAAAGCACGCATATTTTTAGCCTCACCACAGAGTGCATGTGTCTTGGCTCATTAAGCAAACGAGAGGGTGAAGGACCCTATGAAATGGGTTCATCACTTCAGACATTCATGGAGCACTGGTGTCCCCCTGAGAGAAAACTACTGAAATCCTTTGGTTTTCCCACATCCTTAAGGCTCCTACCAGCTTTGGGAGAGCAGGGGAAAAAGAGCAAAAACCACTGTCAAATTTAGAAACTCAATGGCATTTGGATTGGAAGGGAACTTTGAAGTTCACCTAGTCCAGCTTTCCTGCCATGGGCAGGGACACCTTTCACTAGCACCAGATTGCTCAAAGCCACTCCAATCTGACCTTAAATGCTTCCAGGCATGGGGCTTCCACAGCTTCTCTGGGCAAATTTAGCTGTTGGATTGTAAGCGGACAGAAGCTGTGGAACACCTCTCACTGCAGGACAAGTGTGAGACAAAGCCTACCTGGCAAAATTTCCCTTCTTCTATCATTTGATGATACAGGTTTCACACAGAATCACAGAATGATCCGGGTTGGAAGGGACCCCAAGGATCATGTAGCTCCAACCCCCCTGCCTAGCAGGGCCACCAAACAAACACATTTACTAGATCAGGTTGCCCAGGGCCCCGTCCAACCTGGTCCTGAACACCTCCAAGGACGGGGCATCCACAACCTCCCTTGGCAGCCTGTTCCAGGACCTAACCACTCTCCTAGTAAAGAACTTCCCCCTAACATCCAACCTAAATCTTCCCTCCTTCAACTTGGATCCATTTCCCCTAGTCCTGCTATTGTCAGCCCTTTCAAAGAGTTTACTCCCTTCCTGGGTGTAGGTTCCCTTCAGGTATTGAAAGGCTGCAATGAGGTCACCCCGCAGCCTTCTCTTCTCCAGGCTGAACAAGCCTAACTCCCTCAGCCTGTAAAAGGGACAAAGGGTTTCCAAAGGGACCTTTGCAGTTTAGTGAGAAACACACTGACTCATTGGATGTCCATAACAACTAGAATTGCAGCCAAATCACAAGATTTCTTTATGAAACCAGTGTGTACAAATTGATTGTGTCTATGCCTGCTCGGTCTGTGAGACTCTCCAGAACTCACTGGAAACAACACACAATAGCTTCAATCCTAATGGGTTAAATTCTGGATTCCAGCATTGAGAATATAGGTAAAATGAGAAAGTAAAAGAAAACAAAAATAACTGGAGCTGACAACATTCCCTTATTCCCATTTTATCCTGGTCTGACAGTTCACCACTTACCGCTTTTAAGCACATGTCATCCACTAGCTTTGAGGAACAACAGGCCATATCACAACTACATTTCCTTGGCTACCTTATATATTCCTGATGCATACACTCCTTTGGTCTAATAACAGCTAAGACATCGGATACTCATTTGTAGAGTATATGTAACAGGTAATAGCTAGATTTAGATCAGCTATAGCCCCTGCTGCCCCAAAACAGTAAAAGAAAAGCAATGATTCAGGAGCACTGTGTTTCCACCTCCTGATTACACCTCTGCCACCTCTGCCTGTGAGTGAATGAAGGCAGATGTTACATCAATATATGGCTCAAGAAATCTTCTCCAGAAGGATAATTTACAGGGCTTTGTTTTGTACTTTTGCTGCTTGTAACTTGGGATAAAACTGACCAAAATGCAGGAACGACTGAATTTGGCTGCCCAAGACCTGGGTACTAAAATTTGTTTCAGGGGTGGCAGATGGCAGACCCAAGCCTCAACACTCACAGGGAAGCCCAGAGCCTATGACCAGAAGTGAACAGTGAATCCTCTCATACCTTTGCCTTCATTTGCTCTATTATCCTCTGTCCAGCCAGAGAATGTTGGGGAGAGCAGGGCAGGTCCATGATGGGTAGCGCTCTCCATCTGCCTTTCCCCTTGGTGTATGAACTCTCCTCTCTGGCTTTCCCAACCTGCAAGACCACATGGGAGGGCACCAAGGAGCACCAAGCATAGCACCAGTGGAGAGGCATAAGAGGGAAGGAGATGTCAATTTGGGTTGACACCTTTCACCTATGTTCTCCCAGTTCGTCGCATCCTGACAGTGCCCAGTAAATTTGTCCTAGAGGATCAGCATCTCTGGTAAGACAGCACTTTGTCAATAACTTCTTGCAGACACCTCAGGCCTTCAGATCCTTTCCACTAACATGGAAGGGTGGGCACAGAGACTACTGCTCCCAAGTTGCCTGTGCTCCACTGGTGGGGTGGTTGACCTGAGGTGACAGAGCAACTAGCCAGTTGATAACATACTTCTCTACAGCAAATCCACCCTTCCTCTGTTTCTCCTGCTCTCCCAGTCTTATTCATCTTCCATCCTAAATCCAACTAGGGTACAGCATTGTCTCAACTGTGCATCTCTGGTCACCATGAACTGCAGTATGGGAGTCCTGACCATCTCATGAGCAGTCACTCCCAAGCTGGAGCCACCTACTCACCAGTTTTCTTCACAAAGACCACTCAAATAAACATCCTCTGTTTCCTCCCTGAAGAAAAGGGTTCTCTCCATCTCCCTCCCAAAATAGAAGCTCCTAGCTGTGGTTTCCCATTTACCACCTCCTAGTAGAATCAAGTACTTTTTCCTTTCCTCCATACAGTATTGTTTTTTGCCAATCTAGTATGTATGTTACATCTGCACAAGTAATTTTAGTATTTTGAGCAGTAACCTTCCTCTTTTGCTTTACTCACATGCTTTTCCTTTCAATATTTGTTCTTGCTTTCCCTGCTCAGGGATACCTCAACAGGAAAAGGCCATGTCCCATGCTCCATCTCTAATACAGGGCATACTTGCTAAGAAATACTCTTAGCTGTAATTTCTATGTGCTAACTAAATCACACGGAGTATCCTCCTCACTCTTCAGAAAGTAAACATAGCTTTGTTTCAGAGGGTGAGGAAGACTGCAGACATGAAAACTACTGGAAAATTTGTTTCCCATGGTAGAAGGGTAGGAAAGAGTCTGCAGTTTTCCTTATGCCCTCAAAATTTTGCAACACTGTATTTTTAAATTATTATTTCATTCAATGGGAAGCTGCAAAACTCTACATAACCATAACTGAGAAAAAAAGACATCATTGTAAAGATGAGGATGCAACCAATACGCAGCTGGAGGAGAGGTACATGCATATGGCCTTCCTTCTACTGCAAGCCCTGGCTTCATCCTGTTGTCTTCTGATAACTATGAATTACAAAGCAGTAGCTGAGAGCGAGAGACATCAAAGCACAAGTGATCACAGAAATCCAGAAAGGATGGCAAAGCCAATTCAGAGACCAGTCCTTCGGGGGGTGATCTGCTGTAAAAAGGACATTGTAAATCAAAAGTAGAACCTTGGGGGTGAGGTGATGCTTAAACATAAATTGCCTTTATAATCATTATTGGAAACAGCTAAAAAGATGATTCACAGAATTTGGCACAAATATATCCAGATGCCTAAGATAAGGCACATGATCATATGCAACTATGCCAGAAACTGGATTATAAGCTTGAGCGTCTCCCTCCCACCCAAAAAAAAAAAACCCAACACAATAATAAAAAAATGAAATTGTTTCCAAAGACTTCAATTTTCTATGAAACAAACTGAGCCCTACCATTAATGGCATTGCTATTTCCATGGAAAATCACTTTATTTGCAGTGAATGCAAATTTTGACAGCAAAACAGTTTTATAGTTTGCAATTTGACAAAGGAACAATCTCAAGAAAAAATTGCCTGAAACATGAGGCTTCCATAAAAGAAAAAGGACGATCAAAAACAACTTTGCAAGAAGTAGCAACATAGAGATGAGGTTTCTTAACATGCAAACCTGCCCTAGAACCTTAAAAAAAGAAAGGTATCCTTTTGCAGCCTCAACACTGAAATGCTTGAGTAGTGCAAGGCCACATGCAGTAAAAATGAATCAAGAAGGGTGTCCCCATTCCAAAGATGGGCTGAAGGGGAATTTCAGCCCTCCACCAACCTCCAGCACTCCATCACCCACCTCAGTCTCAGCATAGTCATTCCTCATGTTAGGGTCCAATGGTTTGCCATTGGTGGTTTAGAGCACGCAGCAAGGGCATAAGAAGCAGCAGGTGGAAGCACCTAAGGGTGCTGTGAGGGGCTTCAGGGAGGATTATACCAAGACTGGAAAAAGTTGTGGGCTCTACCGGTGGAAAAAATTGAACCTCATCTCCACACCACATATTTAAGAACACCAGCTTCTGCAGCCAAAGGTGGACAAGGAGTTGACATGGCCAGTGTTACCATTGGGGTGTATCCCGGCCTAGGTTGGGAGATGTGAAGGAACATCACCAGGTTGCACTCTGCCCCCCTTCTCCACACTGGGAAGAGTCACAGAAGAGCTGTGGGCAGAAGATCTGGAAGATAGAAAAAATTATTTTGCTGGCTGAGTTTGATTGTCAAGTTCTCACAGAGTAGTTTCATCCTTTTCTGAGAGGAAATTCAAGGATTCACAAAGAGCTGGACCAACTGCCTTATGAGGGCAGGCAGAAGGAGTTAGGGTTGTTCATCCTGGTGAAGAGAAGGCTCAGGGGGGATCTCAGAGTAGCTTATCAATACCTGAAGGGGGCCTACAGAAAGGCAGGGGTAGGACTTTTTAATAGGATATGTGATGGAAGGGCTAGAAATAATGGATGCAAATTGGAAGAGGGTAGATTCAGGCTAGATGTAAGAAAGAAGTTCTTCACGGTGAGGATGGTGAGACACTGGAACAGGTTGTCCAGAGAAGCTGTAGATCTCCCACCCTTGGATTTGCAAGGCCAAGGTTGGATGGGGCTTTGAGCAACCTCCCCTAGTGGGAAGTGCCCCTGCCAAAGGCACGGATGGTTGGAACTAGAGGATTTTTGGGGTCCCCGCCAACCCAAAACCATTCAGTGACGCACCCCAACAGTAGCACCTCCTCTACTGAGGCAGGAGACCAATCCCCAAGATTCAGCACCAACACCCGCTGTTCCGGAGACACCGACGCCGGGAAGATATCAGCCCCATTGCAGCTTTTGGACACCCTCCAGAGGCAGCGCCTTCGGGGACCGACCGCAGCTCAGCGGCGGAGGCGGGCGACGTCACGTTGCGTCTCCACGTGCCCCGCGCCCCGCCCCTGGCTACACGTGAGGCGGGGGCAGGGCCCGCATCGTCCGTTCGGTCGCGCCGCGGGGTTTTGGTGTCTGTCCCATTCGCCCGCTCTTGCTCCCCGCTGTTGCTGGCAGGGAGGAGGCTCTCAGGACTCCCTGCATGTAAGTGACCTCCGGGACCGGGAGGGAGCGGGGTCGGGGAAGCGGTACGGGACAGCCCCGTGGGGGGGCGACGTTTCCCGGTGTCGCTGCGCGTTGGGTGCGCGACTTCCCCCTCCTCTCTGCCCCCACTCCCGAGCTCTCGGGTCACGACCACCATGGGGATGTAAGCAAGAGACGGGACACGGCGGGTATCGACCTGTCACCAGTTGAGCGCGGCAGGCTTCCCCGGCAGTGTTAGCACCGAGGCGGCGGGGGTCGTGCCGGCCCCGACCCTGAGGGATGGGAGGGGATTACATACAGCCGTGATTGCCGCCCCTGGCTGTCTGTTGTTGAAGATTGTGAAAAATACAATCCTGTTCTCGCACACGCCACATGTCCTCCATCCCTTTCACCTCTGCGCAGGGGGGACAGACGGTGGCACTGGGCTGGGGTGGTGCCAGGACATGGAGGTCCAGGGGAGGCAGAGAAGAGGTGGAAGTATTAGAGGGAGAGGACGAGGGCTGTGGCTCCCTCTGCATCATGAAGGATCCGGGAGTCGTTTTGGGGTTTGTTTTTGTTTCCTCTCCTTTCTGAAAAGGATGAGCTAAGTTTACCTGAGCACCTGCTGCAGGCCAACGGTGTGGCTAAAAATAGCCTCCAGTATCAAAATTATTTGGGAAACAGACCTCAGTGAAAAGAATAAAAATGAAATACCCATAACATTAGCTCCTTGCTTGTTGTCATCTTTTTGTTTTATTTTTGCTCGCTCAAGCATGCATTAGAGATTCAGAAGCATGAGGTAAAGTTCCTCTCATGCTTTGGAAGTTCAGTGGAGGGAGCAAGCACTGCACTGCCTAGGAAGCTTATGTTTCTTTACAGGTTTTTCAAGGTAGAACTCAACTGGAGAAAGAACAACAATGGCCACTACTAGTGCAAAGCTTTGGTGTTTGTTCTACATCCTGGCCCAGAAAGGATGTGCTTACAGATAATAGATAATGAGCTTGACAGAATGGAGATGGCTGTTTAAGATCAAGTGGTGCAGAAATCATGGGTTAAGAAAAAAAGGATGCTACCTGTAGTGGTTTTGCGTTTCAGAAACAATTCAGTCTCATTTTATGGGTGTTTCAGTACACCCACACAACTCTCACTAAGCTGTGGGAATAGTGATGTTGCAGCTTTCCGGCCAAGACCTAGAAAGAGACTGGAAAAAAGCGAGGGCCACATCCTGGTTCTGCAGTGGTAAACTCCCAGTGACTTCAGTAGGGCCAGAATTTCACCCTGGGTGTGACCATAAATAATGGAAATGACAACAGGCAGTATATACACATGATGCAAGTTTAGATAAGCTAGAAGTATTTGTGATTCATGACATAATTAAGAGCACTAGGAGGAAAATTTCCATAGCACAAGGTTATTCTATAATTATCCTCTCTGCTGGCTTTTTATCTTCCCTTGAAACACCTGGAATTAAGACAGCCTTAAAGTCTGGATTCCTAGGCTGAGCAGGAATAGCCTTAATGATCAACAGAGCAAGCCAGTCTTTTCTAGTTCATTCCTGTGTGATATTGTTTGATAAATACTTTCTTCCTAGCCCTAGTTCACTAAGAGCAAACAGTCTGTTTCTAATGAGTATGAGGAAAGTTTCATAGAATGAGGAATATTCCAGCAAAGCACTGTGTGTCTTTTCCCAAGACCTTTTGCCTTTTCCTAAGATCCAGTTGCCTCTGGATGATCTCGGTTGAAGCCGCCGAGGGCTCAGCACCAGATGGAAGGAGCAGAGGTGTGATGTTTAGTAGCTCTAGTCACAGCTGGGACTGACAAGCATCCCGATGGCTTTAGGGCAAGGCTCTGTGCAACCACGAGAAAAGTTTTGTGATGTTTGGGGACTCTGGATGCCACCTAGAGGATTATCCCTGCCATTGTGTTCTCGGCTGATTTTCCTCGGGAAAAGTGCTTTCCTGCGACCATCTGGTGGGCATCTGCTAGCTTTGCTCCGGTTGGCAGCTGAGTGTTGAAGAAGCCCATGCACAAGGAGCTGGTGTAACCACACAGCACGCTGTGGTGCCACCTGTGGAACCTGGCTGGGTCCCAGCCCAGGCTTAACAGGGCTACTTTTGTTTACCTGGATGTGTAGCTCAGCTGGGAGGGCATCAATTAAGGGTTCATGTCCCTGTCCAGATATGAGGCTTGTCAGAGTTGGACTGATGGTTGGATTCAATGATTTGAAAAGTTCCTTCCAACCTAAATGATTATTGTTATTGTTCTTCTCATCCTGGAGCTCCATGGAATACAGCAGCCTCCAGAGAACCAGACCCAAAGTTTGGAAATCAATCCATGCACCAGATGGACATCCCAGGGCCTGACATTGTCTGGTTTAATTTCCTATGGTTGTGTGCCATGGATTTGCAGAATACTGGTTCAAGGCCAGTAAGATTTATAAATTGATGCAGGAGCCAGGCTGCCTCTTTAGTTTTCTGCTGCTTGGGTGTGTTATCAGCTGCAGAGTTTCCACCTAGGAGGAGGAAGCCACATTCTTCCATATCTGAGCTTTCTGTGGTAGACTGTGTAGAGAACCAGTTAAGTGCTAAAACCATCCTGTTGCTGATAAGCTCCTGAGACTGGACCCACCAGTTGACATTCGGAGAGTAGAAACTTGGGGTGTGATTGCAAGGTGATACTCAGAGTTGATGTGGATTATACACAGCCCTGGAAAGATAATATGGGAGGAGACTAATGATATGATGCTATGTGTCTGCTGTGGCTGAAGCACCCTTTCAGATGTTGAAGACCAGGCCTGGAGCTTGAGGTCCTGCAGGAGCTCTGCTATTTCATCTACATGATCTATGCCGTTTGACCTCTCTTGGCTGTCCCCAAACTCTTTATGCCCTTCAGAATTCAGTAGTACAATAAATCCAATATTTGAGTAATACTTCTCTGAGGTTTTTTTCCCTACCTTTCCACTGCTATGCATGGCAGCTTGTGAGGGAGGCTGAGTCTGTGGATCCAGAGAGAGAAAGAATTGAATGACCTTTAAGATCTTGTTTTCAGACTCTTTCAGAAGTGAAAGACCTGATGCAGGAATCAGTAGGTGAATGTATTTGATGCAAATACATTCTGGCTTATGAAATCGGCAAAATGTTCTGTATCTTACCTTATCCCCATCTAACCTGCCAGAGGAGGGTGCATACTGTGTCTCTTTTGTTCCCTGTGCAGGCCTACCAAATGGGAAGTGTGCCTACTGATGCTTGAATGGGATTTGCTGCCGTAGGACAAAATACAGTGCTTTTGGTGGTGACTGGGACTATTTATCAAACAATTGCTTCAAGAGAGGGAATGAAAACGTCAGGCAAAAGCAAGTGATTGCTGTGGTCTCCTTTAGCTTTTGACTTGGCTGACAATGTAAAACAAATGGTAAGCCTAGTCAGGAAAGAGTTACAAACTTCACTGTGAAATGAAACATGTCTTCTGTGCTTTACTGTTTGCGCTCATCCTTTGTCTTATATACTCTCCTTCTTCATCTCTTTTTATTCAAGGTGATACACATCTGCTTTCCTCCAGTACCAGTTCTGTACTCAGCAGCAAAAAAATCCACCTCATATGCCCATAGGGCAAGCCCTCACTCAGTGTAAGTGGAATAAGGGTATACAAAAGGGGAGAGAGCTTTTCACCTTTTCCCATTCTTCTATAGACATATTCTATAGATAGCAGTTCTCACTCTGGGGATTTTTTCAGAATAAGCCAAGATTTCCTGTGGCAGGATTTTATGTTTAGTGCCATGTTTTGCTTAAAGAGTGTGCAGTGCCCACTAAGTTAAGCAGTAAAGGGTGGCTGATGGTCTTTCTGTCTTTGGCAGGGAGTCACTGCTGTACACACTTGCCAGAGAGCAGCACCAGGGAAAAAGGATGGAGCAAAGACTGGAGCAAACAACCAAGGCCCGGAGGAACCTCTTTGGCCCCGTCGACCATGAGCAACTGCATCAGGACTTCCAGCACATGCTGCTCAACAACGTGGAGGGGGCCCAGCAGAAATGGAATTTTGATTTCCTCCGGGACACACCAGCAGAGGGTCTCCTACAGTGGGAAGTGCTTGAACACCACGAGGCGCCAGCCTTCTACCGCACCTGTGTGGTGGGAGATACTCGGAGACCACTACAGCACTTGAATTGGCCCCTGGGCAGGGAGGACAGGAGTCACGATTTTGCCCAGGTGTCACTGACTGAGAAACCCAAAACTTCAGAAAACAGAGGGAGCAAGAGGATCTTGGAAGGGAAGAAAAGAAGACAGACATCTTTGACAGGTGTGTGAGACCCTAGTGAGGCGCAGATGAGAAGCCCATAAAACAATCTTGCTTTAGGACTGAAGCATCTGAAGAGGAAGGATTGTGGGGTGATGGTGGGGTTTGTATTTTTCAGAGGGGTTATTTGCACTCTACCTGGCCCTGAAAGTCTGCTTAGAACTTGTCACAGAGCACTAAGATAACAGCCACTTCTTGCTGGAGGATAGCTGGGATGGTAAGGAGAGCTAGATGTTTAGAAAAACAAGGAAAGGCAGTGAGGTGATTTCTCAAGCAGTAGCACGGGAGGAAAACAATATCAGACGGGAGTGTGGGGTTTTTTGCTTGCCTTAAAGTTTGGCCATAGGCACCCTTTCCTGCATGCAGTAAAGAACGTGGCTCTGCCAGCTGAGCCCTAGAAAGAAGAAACCAGAGATAGGAGGCAGGTCTCCTGTTAACTTCAGCTTGGATGCTGTACTCAGTGAAGGCATTCAGGAATTTTGAAGGCAAATTGATCTTAAACTTAGGTGGCAGAAGGGGCTGGGTTTTCAAATGCCTCTCACCAAGACTTGCTGTCAGGAGTGGGTTTCAGCACCATAAAAAGCTTTAGGTTTTTTAAAGTCCTCATAGTCATAGTCATAGTCATAGTCATCTAGGTTGGAAGGGACCTTTCAGATCATCTAGTCCAACCATCAGCCCAACTCTGACAAGCCTCATACCTGGACGGGGACTCGAACCCCTGACCTCATCCTGCATACTAAGCTTTTCTGAAAATCTGACCCCTCTTTTTGTCTTATCAATGGGATTTAAGCTCGTTCAAAAAAGCTGCTCTCCTATAGTGGTTTTTCCTTGTCCATATTGGGTTTTTGGTTTATCAAAGAATGATGTTTTCAGGGTGCAAACAAAGAATTTTCTTTCAGGAATTTGATGTGAAATGCCAGTTTGAAATTGCCTAGAAGATAATTGAAGCTGAGTTTTCAGGAAACACTTTCTGAACAGTGATGTTGATCTCAGTTAAGTCAGACAATAGGCTCATTTGCTATTTGAGACTATGAGACCTAATTACTGGTGAGAGGTTCAGGAAGATGTTGGAGATTAATGAAAGGCAGAACATGGCACACTGGAGCACAGAACAATGATATTTAATGAGCGCTCCTTTCTTCTACAAAGCAGTTTACAGCCATTAACTAATTAACAGCATAATTTACAGGTAAGAGTACAGAAGCGCAGTTCAGAGAACAGTGTTGTGATGGTTTGAGGGAACTGCTGTTCAATTGTAAATCTCTCACTAGGTGTGTGGGAGTAAATTATGCAGATATTTCCAGGGGATATTTTTCTTCCACTTTGTTTTCCCCAGGCAAGAAACTTTTCATCAGGGTATGTGGAAACCAAAATACCACGCTGCACAGTTTAACAGTTTCCCACGTGTGTTCTCTTAAGAGAAAACACTTCAGTCAAACAACGGTACCCTTCTCCCCAGGGAATCCAAGTGTGCAAGATGGATCAGAAAAATCGTTTGCAGTCCTCTCTTTTAGTGAAGCTTGGAGATCAGTCCCTTTCAGTCCTTCTCTCATGGGCATATGCACACCCCCTTTTTACTGCAAGCTGGAGGATGCATTAAAAGTTTTCCTCTGGCTGCAGGAGCCTTGTCTCTCTGAGCACAACTGAAGTGATTCAAGCAAAACTGAGCCAAGGAAAGTCATACCTGCTGATACAGTCTGACTCCACTCTTGCACCCTTTTGCTTTGCTTCTGCCATCCTATAATGAAAGGTTATTTGGGGATTTGGATCTGAGGTTGGGTTTGAACCTGGTTATCTGCATTCTGCTTTGGTTGACAGGAGCACTGTAATGCTTTACATTAAGAACTAATAATGTGCATTTAATTTAGACTTTCAAAGTCAGCTGTGGCCCATTAAATTAATATCAATATATTAAAAAAAAACAACCATGGGATTTTGTGGACATTGGCACCTCCTAAGAGGAAGGGACAGAGGTTTTCCTGTTGCATTTGACTCCTCAGACATGTCGAAAATGAACTAGTAAGAAATGAGATTTTTTTTTTCTTCTATCTCCCAACTCTCATAAATATATACTTCATCTCCACTCTCTTTTTCATTGTGGTTCTGATCTGTTTTTATTTGAGTTTCTCTCATAAAAAAGTTACAAGCTATAATCCTTTTTATTCTTCATTTATTTCCAAGATGGGTGAAATGTGCCAGCTCTTCACTCCTTTTTCATCCAAACCTTTTGGCTTGCCCAAGTCTGATACACATAGTTCTTGGCTCTCCTGAGAGACATTCATAAAACCTTGCCTCCTTTGCTGAAGGAGATCAAAGAGAGAAAATGATGGGTAAAAAGCCTGTGTTTTCAGTAGCTAGTCATGCTTGTGTAGCAGATTATTCATACTAGATCACTGGGAGAAAGTGAGAAGGAAAGAAAAGCAGGTGATTAGGTAGGTAGTTTTAAAGAGAAATCTTTTTTCTTCCAGGTCTCTGTGGCTGCATTTCCATACTGACATGCTGCAGTCAGCAACACCCTCAGTACCTTACTTACACCTGTGTAAATGCTCTTTAACATACCACAGGCTAAGCAGCCAGTTTTCATGGACTCTTTTTATCATCTTATGTGGAGACTAGACCATCTGAGTGCGGCTCATAGTTCTATAGCTAACGTTAATTTGCATCTGCAATGAGGATTCAGCCGCACACATGTGTGAAAACATACTGGATGTTCTCCTCATGAGCCAGGGTGCTTACTCTGAGCACAGAATTAGTTACAATTCAGTGAGCACAGAGTGTAAGAATGACATGGACCTGTTCAAGCTTCTATGGAGTCCTCTTTGAATGTGCAGTTTGATCTAGAAAGCAGAAATTAAGTGCCTCATATACAAAGTTCTTCTGATGTTATTTTACAGTGGGTTTTGTTACTTCTAAGGAAGAAGAAAACAAACCTTATTTTTGTCCATCTAGTGCTACTGCCATGGGTTGAAAACTTGTAGTGAAATGTCATGTTGCATAGCTTGCATAAGAAGGTTCAACCTGATCTCAACCTGATCTCAACCTGATAAAAGCCAGCACTTTTGTTTTGTTTGGTATTACATAGTTTTATGTGGAACATGCTAACGATATTAGCTTTGTTCATTAACACGTCATAGAGAAGAGAAAGTGACTTCAGCACAAAAAGGGGATTTGAGAGATGCGTATCCCTAATTCTTTTTCTGTTCTTCCAGATTACTACTTGGCAAAGAAGCAAGTCAAAACAAATACACGAGCTGCTGCAAAGAGGTCAGCTTCTTGAAAGCAAGGAGAGGCTGGAAACTTCTGCCAAGCTTCTTCAACCTTCAAAACTGCACAGGCTGTGGATGCTAAGTGGCATCCCATAAAGGTGTACCCCTGACAACAGCAGTGAAAATAGAAAATACTTTCGTTGGAATTTGATTAGATCAAATCAACGGGAATCATATTGATGAGAAATTACTGGTCACTGATAAGCAAGCTTGGTGGACACTACAGAAATTGGCTAAGGCTAGCAGCTTAACATTTATTAAAAGTCATTGTATATAAGAAAGTGATAAACAGTTTAAAAACAGTTGTTAATAAAATGAGGGAGATGGTTTAGTTGCCATTTTGTAGGTTTTTTCTGTTCTGCTAATCTTTCATTAAGAAGAAAAAGGGCATTAACAGTGTTGAAATGTTACACATGCAGCAATCCTGGTGTTGCTTGGACTGCTTTTCTATGGAATTTATTAACATGCACTTTTCCATCACTTGCTTTTTATTTCCCTTTTTTATTCCCCTGACTCGTTGGGATAATTGAAATTTTACAGCACATAATAATCAGTGGGTAAACCAGAAAAAGAAACCTATAAAATACACACTCTAAATTACACTGCTGCATACGGCCTTGAGATGCATGCAATGCTTAATGAACTCATTTAGAAAAGGCTCTGTAAATGTCAGGTTTTTAGAACGACATGAAATGATGGACTGCTGCTTTTTGTCTCAAAGATTTCTCTTTGGTAGTAAAAATTAATGTGCTTGCATGTGTCAGGTTTACACATGGGAAGTGGTATAAGTAAGTCATACACCCTGCACTATATGCAATCTCAGGATTTTTCAGTGTGTTTCTTTTTATCCTCATTAAAAACTAGAACTGTTTGGACATAAATAATAGAAGGGTTTCCCTCCGATGGCAGAAGACTGTAAGTTCAGTCTATTTTTGTATACTGAGATGTTCAGCAAATTATAGGGTCAGAGTCTGTTTCCAGCTACATACAACAGTCATGGGCTGTGATTTTTCCATCTTGAATTTTTGTTTTGGTGAGGAACAAACCTTGCTCCAGCTGATATCAAAGGGAGTTTTACCCACAGAGCCATCACTGTGTTATGTTACAAGCTTTTCAGCCCCTTGAAATCTAGCATAAAGGTGTTTGACTGGACTTCTTGTATATCTGGTTTTGTTTTTAAACTTTGCTTGTAATTAGAACACTCTAATATTTTTGGTTGTAAGTGTGGTGATTTTCAATAATTAAGAAAAATTGCATGGCAGTTTCTCCATATGTTTGTGATTTTTAAAGCAGACCAATGTCACTGTTCACCTTGTTGGTTTATATATAACAAGGTTACTTGCAGAATTACTTTCTGATCAGGATGGCATGAGCTGAGTAGAAAAGCCCTGCAGTTGACCCTGCACAAAGTAATCATGAGGTAGCTGAGTTTTTCTCTTTTAAGGGGAAAAGGGAGTGCTTCTCTTTGTTAGGAGTAATAATGGCTACCAATGTACTGCAAACAAAAAAGAGTAGTATTTGTATCATGTAGTTCTAAGGAAGCTCAGTGCTTAAACTTACTTTTAAAATAAAATATAATAGGCCTTAAATGCTTTGTAATAAGGAGACTAAAATGTTTTAAGAATTTGTAAAACAATTGTTTAAATGATCAACAGCAGATACTGGCCGTAGAGTGGACTTCCACTGTATTCAGATTGAAAGGTGTAGACCATGGCAAAATGTTCAGCCTGTCCACAGTTATAGCATTCCAGTGAGCTGTGATTGTGACTCATAGCTCAGGCCTAGGGTAGAAAAGAGTTTTTTCTGACTGGACAAGATGATTTTTTTCTGCTTGCTGACAATGTGTTTGTTAATCTCTTCTTAAGTGACAGAATTTTGGAGATGAATGTGCACAGCAAGAGAAAAAGGGGGTGAGGGAGAGAATACTGTTTTCATTCAGTGCAAATTTTTATACTTGTACCAAAGTGCCTAATCCTCCCTTAGTATATGCTGTGTTTGTACTCCTCTGGTCTGTGGTCAAACTACTTTGATATACACCAGAAGAGAGCAGAGGTTGAGATGTTTTGCACTACTTCTTTTAGTTGTTCTACAGAATAAATAGACAAGCAGCTAGTTGTGTAAAGCCATTGCCTCCTTTACATGTACACAAGTTTTAAAAAATAAAGAAAAAATTGTTTCTGCTAATTCTTTTTGTTTGTGCCAGCCAAAAATAACATCAATCCTCTGGTTAGTGTCTCAGCTTCATCATCAATGAGGTAGATAAAGTGTATCTGCGATCCATTACCATGCTGATGAAATTTGGAATATGCCATTACTTTGTTCCACTTATGAATTGCACTTTTTGTTTAACACAGTATGCAGAAGAGCATGCAGCCAAGATGTAATTTTTATTTTTTTTTAATAGATGGGTGCAAAGCATTCCCATTCTTTAAAATGAGGCAGCAGACCTGAGGAGCAATACACTGAAACTTTTGGTCTACTTCCTTCCTTCCCTGGTTGTAAACAGTGTGTTGAATGTAGTGAGCTTAGTCCTGTGACAAAGGTGTGGAGGGGTTATTTGCTGACCTGTGAGTTTGGTAGGCTGCAGGAGTCTGTGGCCATCCATCACAACCCAAAGCAGTGCTTTCTTATCAGTGAGAAGCAAGAGGGTGTCTTCAAACTTGAGATATTAAAGACAGGTTCAGTGTAGCAGCACTAGCATAAGGTCTTGTGTGGCTTTGTGAAGATTGCACAGCAGAAGGGACCTGCTGTAACCTTGGCACGCTGATAAGTAGGTGCAACTATATCTACCTGAGCCCCCCTTTTTTTTGGATATAAGCTGCATATATGATTCAGGTACATCTATTAACCCAACAGCCACAGCCTGGCTTTCACCAGTACCGTGGTATGATCAGCACATACATTAGGGAAATGAGTAGTTCAGGTTTTTTTCCATCCAAGATAAATGTGCCCCGTGGGCAGTGCAACATGAGCTGAAAACGGGACTGAGCAAGTCCCAGGACATTTGTTCTGTGTTTTCTACAAATGTGGAAGTAATCTCCCAGGTATGGATTATTTTATTAAATTCCTTTCAGCGGCAACTGGAGATAGTTGTGTCACACAGGTGAAAAAGTTAGGAGAAGCAATTCTCCAAGTGCTTCTGGTTATTTTCAGGGTGATGCAAGTACAGTTTTCTTAAAGCAACTCCTCAGCAAACTATTCTGAACCGCACTTCCATGGGATAGTACTGGTTTCCTGGAGAAGCTATCCACTTGATACTGTAGATGCTCTTGTTTTGCCATTATCATTGAGCAAGCCTTAACGTCACAGAAATGTTTGACTGAAAAGGAACCTAGAAAGTCACCTGCAGAATTGGGATCTGCTTATTCCAGTTTGCAAACTGTTGTGGAAAGTGATTTTCTCTGCTTGCATGTTAGATCTTGGGGGTAACCAAGGTCAACAGCATTCCTCCCAAGATCCAGAGGGTCTGTGTTATACAAGATGTTTTATTTCAGGTATTCATTTTGCTTTGCTTGTTCTGTTGCAATACTGTAGACACAGCTGAATTCCACATAAGCAAACTTGTGTGCTGAGCCATTTGATTGTCGAATGTGGCTATTTGCAATGTCATAAATAAATACTGGTGCGTTAAAAAGAAGTTGGGTTTTTCTGTAAATTCCAAAAGAAGTTAGTTTTTCTTCTTTTTAGGCAGGTACTTTTTGTTTTGCTTCTGCTCTACTATGACCTGGCCTCCCTACACTGATCCCCATGTTTTCTACAATTCATCACTTTCGTGCATAGGATATTGCTTGGGCTATGGGGCTCCATGAGCTAAGCTGACCTTACTGCCCAAAAGTATATTCAGTGGATATTTCATGGTTTCCCTCTGAGGTGTCACAAACCATATAGGAGGAAATTTTTTTTTTACCTTTCTTCCTTTTTCTGAGACTTTTCTGCTTAGGAAATGCTGCCTCTCTTACTTTCAGCAATCTGTTGCCTTGGCAAGAAATACGACTGTCAGGTGTTTAAAATTAAAGTAGTTAAAATCAAATTTGCAAAGGCAGGAGGGTTTGCCCCAGTGTCCTGGACATAGTCCAACTTTGGTAATTACATCTTGCCTAACTAAATCCTTCTTGCAGTTTCATGGTGTTCTTCCTGTCCCGCTGAAATCTGCTATGGAGAGCTGCTGCGACATGACTTGTTAAACATCTGCCGTGTTTTTACCCAGAAGCGGCCGTGCTTCAATAGGAGACAAAGTGATTTATAATATATGGCATGCATATGCACAGATTTCTTTTATTACAATGACTCTTACTGAACTGGAGGAGTTTCTTTGGAGCAGCACTTTTGAACAAAAAAAAACAAAAAAAAATCAATCCAGTTCAGGAGCTAAATATGGATTTAAAGATCTTGATGCTCTGGGTCCTTCTTTCAGATCATCTTTTCCAAATCCATCCCTTTCTCTTATAAGGAGGCACTGAGAAGTGGCGGGTTCATGTGATCAGCTTGTGTTTATAGGACCTTCACGCTGTCCATTAATCCCCTCCGTTAAGGCAAGGAGCATTCCAAAGCGCTGAGCAGCTTCAGCGGTCGGGGTAAAACCAACACGTACACACCTGCTAAATAAATATTTTCCTCTGCTTGGTACGAACGTGGCATTTCTTCCCGCACAGTTCCAGTCGGGTGAGAGGCCAAACTGGGTAGTTTGCCACGCTGCAGGATTGATGGGCCAAGGTTAGCTGAGGATTTGAAAGGAGAGCCCCAGGGCAAGCATATTTTACAGCACTGTCTGGGGACCTCTAGTGGTCCCTGAAGCTTCAGGAGAGGGTATTTTTAAAAAGACCCTTGTGCACACTGGCAGCATAGCAGGGAGAGGGAAGTGGAGAAAATACACAGATGTGCAAAGATCAGCCTGATGTTTTGCTGCTGTAAATAAACCTTTGTGGCAGCTGTTATTACCAATTATATTTTTAATTAGTCTACAGACTAGTTTTCCTAAAAATTAGGTGATCCTTGACATGAAGAAGATGGAGAAATGCTTTCGTGATCCCTTTGGAAGAGGGAAACTCACAGGATCAAGATGATGCATAGCACTTGCTTCTTATTTTAAAAACTCAAGCCACTTTATATTTTAAAACTCATAACATTGTAATGAGCAGAAAGATTTCATTATGAATGTTTTCAAAACAGATACATCCTTGGAGCTGGAACCTCGCCAATAAATATGTGATGAATGAAATGCCTTCAAAACTCTGAGATAGGAAAACTCACATATTCTAATTATTTCTAATCATCTGCACCCTTGTGTTTGTTTACATGGGGTAATAGATGCAGAGCTGTCTTCACTGACACAGTGCAATGTGTTAAGAAGAATGTATGTACCCAGGAACTGACAACCTTTCTGACCTTGCAAGCCACATATCAAATTCTTCCTACAGCTGAGAACCATAAGATGCCTGTTTTGGTGTGTCAAGGGAAGGGGGACACTCCAGAAGTTAATTGAGAGTGCTGGTGTCTCCTCTCTTCTCCCACCAGTCTGTCAGAGCACTGGGCCAAGTCCCGGAGGAGCACAGGGATACTGTTTTCAGCTAGCACTGTCTTCCCTAGAAGGAAACAAAGGACACTATCCAGCTCTGGAGCCCCCAATGTAAGAATGACATGGACCTGTTGGAGTAGGTCCACAGGAGGGCCACAAAAATGGCATAGGGGTAGAACACCTCTTGCACAAGGACAGGCTGTGTGAGTTGTAGTTGTTCAGCCTGGAGCAGGCTCCAGGGAGTCCTTAGAGAGGCCTACCAGTACCTGAATGGGCTGCAGGAGAGACAGAGAAAGGGTCATTAACAGGGAGTGTAGTGATAGCGCAAGGAGTAATGGCTTCTAACTGGAAGACAGTAGATTTAGATTAGATATCAGGAGGAAATTTTTCACCATGAATGTGATGACCAGATTACCCAGAGAAGCTGTGAATGCCCCATCCCTGAAAGTGTTCAAGGACAGGCTGGATGGAGCTTTGAACAACCTGATCTAGTGGGAGGTGTCCCTTCCCTTGGCAGGAGAATTTGGAACTACACAATCTTTAAGGTCCCCACCAACTCTTAACCAATTTATGATTCTATGACACCATCCGAACCTCTGGCCTTTATGAGTTTTATGCAGCCTGTTCGTCTACAGCTGCTGTGGCCACACAAATACTTGCTAGCAATACTAGGAACCTGTGAAACAGAGTATGTTGGGCCAAAAAAGGAAGGACAGAGATGGAGACAAAGAGTGGAAAGTCTTATGTCAGGTACTTGAGTTATGTATAAAGACCATCAGGATGTCACCAGCCCTTGGAGAGTAAAAGTGCATTTTGGTTCAAGAAAAATTGGTGAGGTTCAGTATATTTCCCTGTGGTTTCAGAGTAACAAGCTGCAGTGAAATTTACCTTTTCTTAAAACTGAGGTTATTTTAAAACCTGCACCGGTTATCAGCTGGCTTGTCTGGCTACAGGCTGGTGGGGCCAGTGCCACTCAGACTAGGACAGCTCCTGGGGGAGCTCCTGGGGGAGGTACCTCCTCCTTCCTCCATGGCAGGCACCACCTCTGAAGGTTTCTCAGCCAAAAGAATTGCAAGGGGGTTACTGAGATCTTAAGTGAAGTGCAGTGGTGATAAATAAGCCTTACAGCACAGTTACATTAAGCTACATCTCCCCCTTCTACGAATGCACCTTTTGCTGAGATGTTGCAATAGCAGAATTTAAAAGCAGCCAAGCAGTTAGTACAAGTGGGTTTCTTCAACCAGATTAAAAGCATTGTTTAAATTCTTGTGGCTAGACAATTTGTCTTGTCCTTTTTTAAAAAAAAGGAGCCCTACTAAACAGTGAAGCAGCATAAAGAGTCTGAGACATAGGATTGAGACTGCAGGGAATTGTTAGCTTGCCTGCTGCAAATCAAGATTAGCCATTTTACCTTTCTGCCTTTGGTGTTTGTGGTTACCACAAAATCTTATTTGAAGAGTCTCTCAGATGTTAGAATTCGATAATGTCTCTGGAAAAAGGTGCCACGGTCTGGGTAAACACAGCCATGAATTAAATATTTTATATATTTTAAATATTTTATGTTACAACAACTTTCATCCAGCAAGACTCTATTATGTATTTTATTATTTAATAACCAGTGACAGATTTATGCATGTTACTATTTATTATGTATATGTATCTGTGTACCTATCTATAAATATATAGACATAGGTGTATATTTGCATCTTATATACATTTTATACATATATACATTTTTGCCTGATACAAAACAATCCGGGTCCAGGGATGAACTGGAGCAGCAAATGAGTGACACATAACACTCATGTTGCCTTTTATATACTAAGGAAATGGCACAAAGCTCTACCTGAGAGAGAGGTCTTACAAAGGATGTGTCACAAGCTCCCTTGAGACTGGCAAGGATCAGGAGAATGTCCATCACAGAACGGGATTTGGGAAACACCTAAGGTAATGTGGGGTTTTCTGATGGCTGGTACCATTTATTTGCATCCTGTCCCAAACACATCAGGCCAGGCTCAGCGGAGGTGATCCTGGAGAATACCAGGATGTTTTAGTCCCTTCTTACTATACACTATCTGTCAGAGAAAGTACTGTATAAAAAACACATATAAGTTGTCCTCCCTGGAGCAGAATAGGGTTGTCCCTCAGCACCAAAAAGCCTGATGATGTCTACCTCAGTAGCACATCTCCTTGTGTTCACTCAGCCATGCATTTCCCATGGTGTCAGAAACAAGAATATAGCATGGTTTACCTGGTAACAGATTGTTTACTGTCTCCATATCAGCCCATAACTAATTTGCTGTAATTGGACATGGAAAGAAACCATAGTTTGTATTGCTGAGCTATTAACCTCCTTTAGCTGCAGTCTGTTTTGTGAAGATACACACTAACAACTCAGTAACATATTTGTAAAGGTTGAATAGGCAGATACATCCATGCAAGCACAGAACTCATTTAATAACTTCAGTTGTATAAAATGCAAATCTTATTCATGCTATTTTTCAGTCCCTACCAGGGTGTCCGAGCAGCATGTCCAGTGCTCAGCAGGGCTGTAGAATCCAGCATCAACTTGGCAATTCCAGATGCCACAATTTGCTTCAGCCCATTTCCATTTTTTTGGATTTTTAAGCTTCTTCTTTTAGGGAACAATAATGAGATCGTCCTGATAGTTTGGTGAAGGTGAGTGTGTCTGATCAGTGTCTGGAAGAGAGGAAATGACAAAGCACCGAGGTTCTTGTTCTCACAGAACAAACCTTTGCTGTGAGTATGTTGGTGCTTTTTTTTCTCTAGAAAAACAAAAACCTTACATTCAGGGTTTCACACTAAGTGCAAATGAGCAGGCAGCTCTGCCTTGCATATTTGTGCATGAATCCAGCCCAGTGGAAAAAAAAAAAAAAGGAGAGGAAAAAAAGAGGGGAAAAAAAGAAAGAAGGGGAAAAAAAGGCTATTGAAGGCATTGAAAAAAAAAATAAAATCAGTGCGTGGAAAGGGGCTTAATATATTCACAACGTTATTTAGCTCTAACAAAGAGCAGCAACCCCAGATGACCTTCTGGCTCCTGTCTCCACCCAAGTTCCTGGCCTCTGCTCAACGTCCTGGCAAAAGTTGCAGACATCCGCAACACAATGCCAAGTAGCTGTTTTGTCTGTAGATATGTAATAGAGATTAGCCGAGTGGTGGTGGGGAACTGCTACGCATAAACCAGCACCTCCAAACAGGCAGCTGGCATCCAATTCCCATCAAACAGCTTTTTTTTTTTTTTTTTTTCTTTTTTTTTTTTTTTTCATTCCCGGCAATGGCAAGCACCTCCTCGAGATTTCGGTGGCTAAGACAGAAAAATTTCCACCGCTTCAGTCGGGAACGGAGGGGGAAATGACGCGTTGCCCTCCCGTGTCCAGTGCCCAGGCCACTCTTCTCGTATCAATGATTAACTCAGTGGGTCGGGGCTCCGCCGACCGGGCGTAGGAGAGATTGAGCTCGGGGGCCATCACATCATACCTTTCTGATGTATTCAGCCATGGATCACTGATTCCCCTCCGATAGGGAGCTGGCAAAGCTGACACTTGAATTGAAAAGGGAATGTAACCCGGTGCTCGTGGCTTGTTAACACCTCCCGTGTGTGATCGCTTCTAAAGAGATGCCTGAACTGTATCTGCAATAGAAACGGCTTTTGTTTTCCCCTGGTAGGCTTAAAACAAAAATTTAGTTTTGACTTTAATACTTTTTTTTCTCCCTCCTTTTTTTTCCACTGGAGGCGGGAAACTTCTCTTTCATGTGCACGGAAATACAAATTGTAACTGGCAGAACATTAGAGTACAGAAAAAAAGAGCTTTTGAAAGAGATCCTTGAGGAGCGACCAAGGCAGATTAAAAGATCAGGCCCTGCACCTAACCAGCCAATCTCCTCGAGTCACACACCCCTCAGCACCTCTGCTGCTTGTTTGTATTTTTATCACAGAACTAGCTACACATGCAATTTCAGTAAAATGCAAAGTGATAAGGGAAAAATGCTTCCTTATCCCTCTCCCTCTTTTCCTTCCCCCTTCCCATTCCTTATGTATGAGGTATAAAGAAAGAATAAAGTCTTAAACATTTTTCTTCAGCATGCATTCATTATTACCAGTTTGTCCTTTTAGCAGGACCACTGTGGCTGGGGAAGGAAGCAAAGGAAGCTGCTCTAAAACAACATGTTAATTTTGTGTAACATAATATATCCATTCATATTGTATTTTATGGAATATGTAATAATTATGTAATATGTTATTAAATCCTCATTGGACTAATATGTTGGGTGAATATAATGATGAGCTGTCATGAGAAATCAAGCAAGAGAGCTTTCAGTTAAGCACACAGATGCAGAAAACACTTAGGAGACATGCCTGCAACAAAACTTTGCTTTCTGGACTGGTGAAATTACAAAATTTGTTGCTCAGGACCATGAGTGTGAAGCAGAAGAGCCAGAAGACAGTAGCACCTTAAAGAACAGGTTTTTCTCCCTCTCAGAAAGAGGATGCTGTAATGATGACTGTGTTTGATCATGCCTCAGGAAGGGGCACTGTCAGAGGTACATCAAAAATGCTTGACAGAAACCTTGCTGTAATCATATAGACTTTGTTCCCATTAACTATATTAACAATATCTTATAAGAGGATAAAAGTTACATAAAAATGCATTCCATTTTGGCCACCAATTTGTAAATAGAAGTGCAATGAGTGCCAAACTCACTTGGCTCTTCCACCCAAAAGCATAAGTAAACAAACCACCATAGTTTGAGGTCTGATCTAAGAAAAGGGGAAACCAAGGAAAGCCATGCTACACGAAAGAGTGTTTCAGAGAAAGCAGCAGGTGGGCAGAGCTTCTTTCTCTGCCCCCAGGGTCCTTTTCCTCTACCTCTGGAGCAGGTTGGGATTCATCCAGCAGGGCAGCTTTGTGTGGGAGGATGCTGTGCATATTCCTTCCCTCTGGGAATAATTAACCAAGGTCAACATTGCCAGATCTCTGGATAGGAAACTGTCAAGGAAAATACAAGCTCTATGGAAAGTGATGCTGGTAATTCAGTATGTGGAAAACTATCTCTGAGTCAGAGAAGGACCAAACTCTTTACATAGCAGCTCACTGGCTGTTTGAGAGCAGATTCAGCCAACATCAAACGGCTCAGCAAAGACATAAAATAACAAGCATGTGCCCCTGCAGTTTTCATAGAAACAGGCTTTTGAGATCTGGAATGATATTGGTATGGAATCTGGCCTGCTCAGCTCTCTGCTGTTGAGCTGCTCCTGGGAATAGTATCCACCACGTACTATATGTTGTACAGCATCAGAGCAAGAACTGCCACCGTACCTCTGCCCAAGAGATAGCAGCAGCTCTTTAGTTTTTGGAAAAGTGAACTGTCTGCCATTTGTAAAATGCTTCTGAATCCTTTGAGAAGGAAGATGTCAATAAATGATTTCTGTTCTACCATTGTAATTCCACTCCTCCTAATTTTTTCTCCATTTCCCTGTACAATTGAAAAACTTTCTTCCTGGTCCTCTTCTGAACAGGGATTGTCTGGGATTTTTTTTTCAGCCAATAATGAAAATAACAATGCATCCTGGAGACTTGAAGAGAGCTGTGTTTGAAAGCAGATATGCTGTGAAGATGAGAGGGTCAGAGAAGGGACCTTTGTCTGTGATGAGGCCCAGATGTCCCATTCTGGATGTGTCCAGCGAAGTTACAATGTCAAGTTTTTGTTTAAATTGGGTTCCACTACACAAGCATATTTATTAGCAATGGCCAAGGAAAGGAAAAAAATTGCTTGCCTAATAGAAATTAATTGTGCAGCATAACCTGGTGGTACATATGACTCTATCAGGGTATTTGATGTCTCCCCCCATACTGAAAGAAGGAGTCATGACACAGGCGCCAGTAGGTCTGTAGAGCCATTGGTAGACAGCCAGGCATACCATTTAATGGAAGGACATCATTAAATATGCCTTTATTTTTATTACTTCGTAATATTATTATGCAGCTGAAATAAATCATAAGTTGTTTTCAGTGAGATTCAGTCACAAGCCACAAAAGCAGTGAGCTGGGGGTCTTGCTTCTCAATCACCCTGTAAGCAACCTTTTGCAGTCTCTGCTAGGAGCAGAACTTGGGGGTCAGCCCATGACTCTTTCCTCTTTCAATGTTTATTAAATACATTAATAAAGAAGTAAAACAACTTGATCTCCTGAGACCAAGACCTGCAGCCCAAATCTACAGGAAAACTTGAGCTGAGGAACCCCCAGATCAAAACTCAGGGGCTCACTACTGATTCTACATCACCACCCCACTGGCCCAGAGCTAATAAGTGGCAAAGTGCCAAAGTAATGGCTGAGTCCAAATTTGTTTATCTCTCTTACCTCGTCCCCCCACATCTCCCAGATACCCTTCAAAATTAAGGTAGTGTAAAGGTGCTGCCTGTTCACTTCAGGACTAAGCTGCAGTGCAGCATCAGTGATCTGGAGAAGGGGTTTGGCTCAGCCTCCCACAGCCAGATGGGCAAAACATGAAGTGTTCGGATATGCAGCAGAGAAGTTAAAAAGGAGATGTTAAAATCTGTCCTTGGATCTTCTCCAAATTGGCTAAGAACCCACTCATCACTTCTGCACACCAGCAAGGATGCAGCATGTTTTTTGTACCTTTTAGGTAGACACACAAAACTTTTCTACACAGTCTCTCATATTTATATCTCTCATACAAGTAAGAAATTAGGGGTGCAAAACTTTACATAGAAAAACTAAATATTCCACAGAGAAGTTATTACCCCTCATTTAATACCTAGGGAAATAGCATCTTTTCAGTACCTGAAGGATGTCTGTAAGAAAGTAGAAAGGAGCTTTCTACAAGGGCATGTAGTGACAGAATGAAGGTAATGGCTTCAAACTGGAAGAGGGGTGATTCACATTAGATATCAGGAAGAAATTCTTTATTCTGAGGCTGGTGAGACACTGAAACAGGCTGTCTAGAGAAGCTGTGGATGTTCCATCCTTGGAAATGTTCATGGCCAGGTTGTGTGGCTCTGAGAAATCTGGTCTAGTGGAAGGTGTCCCTACACATGACAGGGGAGCTGGAACTAGATGATCTTTAAGTCTCCTTCTAACATAAACTATTATATAATTCAGTGATTTTATGTCATAACTTTATCTTAATTATTTTTGCTCTGCTTCCAGTTCTTCTGAAAGCACTGTTAGATATGCAAGCTCTCCCTTGAACACTTCTTAAAATTTATTATTTAATATGATCAGTTTACTTCACAGGGAGGTAGAATCCCATATTGTGATTTAAAGTACTGCTGGAAGACTGGGATTATTTGTATAAAATACCCATTAGTTCCTTCTTGCTGCCTTCAGGATGCCTTTTTATTTCTTTCTGTCAGGTGAATGTTACCAGGAGATTTATCATTAATCACCTTTGGGCTTTTGTAATAGCTTATATTATTCACATGAACAGTCTCTGTTGCAAGACTCTCTTTTTCACTATTTACTAATTGTTTACCACTTGAGTTTAAGCTCTGCTTTGAAAAGGAATCTTAAAATGCTTCAGTTTAAGTCCAATGAAGATCAGTATCACCTGCTTGGATATGAAGCTGCATGCAGATCAGAGGGATGGGTTATTGTGCTTCATGGTCAAGAAAGAGACATGAACTGCATGAAATAAAATTTGGGGAGATCATTCAATGTGTCTATTCCATAAACTCAAAAAAACCCATTGTGCCCTGCTCTTTCCTGCCGTAAACTAGTATCACAGTCAAGCTTATTCATACTGTGGCAAGAAACAAAATATAGGCTCAAAAGAAGGTCGTTTTACATGCTATGTAGAAATGTCAGATAGGAGACAACTGACTACGCTTCCAAAATTTCATCCATTACTTTGGGGCATGCACTTCTATTTGTGACCAAAAATAGCCCCTGGAATAAGAATTCTGCTAGCTTGACAATCCCAGGCTGTTTAATAACTTGACTTCCATAGCAGTGGTGAATGAAATTACTTCCATGTGTTTCCTGTAGGCAACATATAGCCCAGGTTCACCTTGTACAGGCAGCATCAACAGCCATAAAACAGACAGGATCTGCTTGTGACTTTTTCTTTCTAAATTAAAAGGGATTGTGGAAGACACAACTCTGAGTAACATGTGAAAGAGAAACAGTAAATGCAGGCCCAGCCACAGACTGGTTCCACTACAGACCTCCCAAATCATCCTCCGTCAGTGTGCTTCTGACTATGTCTCTGAGATGGCAACTCCTTCAGAACAGCAGTAAGCCTTGAAGAGGGGTTGGAGGAGCTGGGCTACAGATGCAACCACTCCAACAGCTCCCATGCATCAACACCAGGAGAGACTCTCCAAAAGGACAGGTCCACAGGCAGAAATATTCAGCTTGGCATCACCCTAGGAGGACGAGGGCTTCTTTTGTATTCCTGATTATCCTTCAGCTCCTGAATTGGAGGAATGCCTCCTTGCCACATCTTCTTTATAACCCTCTACTATGCACACACACAGAAGCACACGCACACACAAACTTATTTGCATCGAGGACGTGGATTACAGAGGGATTCTGTTCATAAACCTAGAGGGACCTGTGCTCCCAGGCCTGTCTCCTCAGAGCACTAATTCCCTCCTCCCTCTGTCTCTATGTTTGCCAGTGGAAAAAATTAGCAAACCCTATTTACAAATATTTTTGTCTCTTGGCCCTCTGCCTAATGCTGTGCTATTAAGGCAGCCGTTGTTCCACTAAACAATTGCCAAATGTTTTTTGCATGCATGCATTGGCTTGCTTTTGAGTTCAGATATTCTTACTCCCCCAACTGCCACCCTTTGCTTAATTCAAGGTGAATGCTTTAGAATTCAGGCTTGTCAGAAAATTTTCCCTTTATTACCCCACTAAAATCTTCTATCCCAGCAACAATGGTAAAATTCCTCCACTGAGACATTTCCTGCAGACACTTTTTCTGTCCCAGCTTCTCTTCTATGACAGAAAATGCTCTGCTCACATTGGAGCAGCATGCCCCACAGCCTTACACTTACATCAGATGAGGACAAAGAGGCTGTAGCCAGTGAGACCTTAGTGGAATTTGGGTACCCAATTCCAAAAACCGTGTCCTGGAGAAACATTTTCTCAGCTGGAGCCTGATCCTGAATACAAGTAATCTCCATTTCTGCATGCCCAAAGATGTTTGAGCAGCTTAGTGTATAAGCTGAGTTATGATCAAGGAACAAAATATTTCTCCTCTGTTCCTCGAGGCTCTTGACCTAGTAACCATTCTCAAATCATACTTTCAGGATTCTCTTGATTTTAAAGTAGAGAATTAAGTAGTGGTCCACATTCACCTTCCTCCCCTCTTCCTTTTTCTTTACACTCCTGTTGGTTAGGTTAGTAGTCACCCTCTTCTCTCTGCATCTGCAGGGACTCAGTCTCCTGGGATGCCCTCAAGGACTATCTGCCATCCTGCTGGGGACCAGACACTCAGCTAGCCTCGTTCCTCATCACAGCTGCTGACCCTGGACCAGCATTGCTCAACTGATTGTAGTATGTATGCCCCACTCAAGGGTTCAGTGCCATCATGAGTTAGTGATTTTTGCCTTTTGTAGTTAGTGGAGAAGTCTATGAGGACTACTCTGCCCCTATACAGGGCATTTTGTTTGGGGACTGATGCATTAGTGTCTTGTGAGCAAATAGCAAGTGTGATGGTGATGCTACATGCTTTGACACATGCCATCAACATGCACATCCCATGGACAGCCTCACATTTCTGTTGAACATCAATTTGATACTCAGACAAAATACAGACTATATGCACAAATTGTAGTAAATCCATCCCCCAAAAAAGGATACTTCAATGACACTCATTCACTCTTTAATTCTGCGCAAGTATATTCATGCTTCCATGTATGATATTTAGTTCCAAATGATACAGTTTACTAGCATTTCAGCAGCAATTGATACAGCCAGTGATAAACGGATGTTGATGGGCGGTCAAAGAGAGCAAACTACATATCTTTAATTGCAAAGGGTAGCATGGGAAATGTGATTCTGAAACAACAAAGGAAAGATTTATGTCTCTAATGAAAACAACTCAATGTCAAATACAACACAGCTCCCCAGACAAGATAAAAATACAAGAATTTTCTCAAAAAAACTACTCAGTGAAAAATTCTGAATAACAAAGGAAGTTGAAAAAATTGCTTGGACAAGTTTACGAGTAGGAAAAAAGGACATATTAGATTTATTAACCATTATGGTTTATGCATCTAGCTTTACTAGCAATGCAAGACAATAAATTATACCACAGCCAAGATTTTCTCCATACTTTTTGGTCAGTGAAACTTCATCCTGGCCTGAGGCACTGCTGATTTCAGACTGGTCCTACACAAGCTCAGTGGTGTTTCTAGGATCAGCAAAAGCATTCCAGCACTTGATTTTTTGCCTCTGCAGTTGAAAACTGCAGGAGGTATGACTGCAGACACATAAAAGCCTGTCTGTATAGCCTAACCCAGCTAGTTTATGGTTAAGAGTCTGAAGATGAGCCATACAGCCTTTTATTCACATTCACAAAGCACAATACTTTGAAGGACCACTGCACAGTCAATCCCATCCCAACCACCCCTCAAAGTACAATGCCCGTCCCTTCCCTGCTCTCATTGCTCAAGCTGGGACATGTGGAAATCACACCTATTCCTTTGCTATGCTCTTTCTTGGACCTCTAGTTTGTCACCACATTTTACTGTACTGATTTAACTCTATGTCTGCCCTCAGAAGGGAGGGAACAAGTTAAAACATACATTCCCTCTAATGTGGCTGTTCAAATACTGAGAAACTGATCACACTTACCTGAACAAAACTTTGCCTTTGGGGGCTTGACCAAGACTTACTTTACCCTGAACTCCCTCACTCTCACTCTCACTTCTAAGACACGTCTAAGATACTAAGGTGAATGGTCTTGACCAGAAGGGTAACAAAATTTGTTGTCCAGGTATAAATGCACCCAGTGGAAAGAATGCAACACAAGGAATTAATCTGAATTTCTCCTGTGCTGGACATTTCTAGATGCTCCCCTGATGAACACCCATGCTGGAACAGGCTGTGAAGAGGAAGTCTGAAGATGGAGTCCCTGGGACTATTGAGCATCTTAGTCTTAATCGTTCAAACTATGTGTTCCATGACCTTGTCTTTAATGACACCTGAAGACACAAATATGTGACCTTTAGTTTTATATTAAGAATGTTTATGATGTTACAAGAGTCAGTAAGAGTACTGGAACTGTACAAGGTGAGTTCAAGTCCAAGGAGCACAGAGCCACCCAGAGACTCTTTTTATTATATTTCCAGATCATGCCACAAACCCTTACAGTTACAAGGATGAAGAACATTTTCAGAATACATATAAAATGTCCTTGGGTCTTGTATACCCTCTATGAAAGAAACAGACATTTTTATCAGGGATTACAGTCAAACCTTATTCTGTAGCTAAATCTCCCAAGTTGCTCCACTGTGACCAACTGCCCTTAATTAATGGAAAAGAAGAAGGCAGATAGCAGATAGACACTTTGCCAGCCCTGTCATTAATTTTTTTGTATGGATGTTGCCAGACCTTGAAAACATCTTAGGCCAATTTTCCATCATGCCGAAGAAGTGGAATTTAATCTTCCTGATGACCTAATTGTGGCATCGTCACAAATGAGGTCTTATAACTTAGTGCTGTAGGGCATTAAAACCAACCAGCTGGCTCATACTTTGTAATTCATTTCTTAATAAAAACAACACTGGTGTAATTGTCCTCACTGGAAATGGAGGTGACTTCATGCCTTAAAAACTGGGTAAAGCTCCATAATGTCTCTCCAGCTCCATTTAAGCACTGTTTCTAAGCCACTGGGATAAATCCCAACCTACTGTTTATCTCCACACACATCACGGAGAAGCCAAAATGACAGACAGTCGTTCAGATTATCTGGCTGGGAATAACTGCTAGTAGAGATCTTTTTAATCTGGCATACCAGATCACATGCTAGCTGTACACCTGAACATCCATTATCAGTTATTATCTGTCTGTGAAATGGGGTGATATGGGATGTACCCTGATGAGCTACAGCCCAGTGGTACAGCACAGCAATAAAGCAGGGTTGTGGAGTGCCTGGGCTGATTTAGGACATAAAACACTTCTCACTAAATGCAGCTCAAAGAAAGGTAAAGCAAAGTGAAAAAGCTTCAAACAGTCAAAGTGAAACATTAAATTGTCTGGTTCTGGACTCTTTTTTCAAAGTCATTGCAATGAGGCTTCTGAAATCAAAAGATTGCATTGAATTAGTGCAACTGGAAAATTGGTTCTTTGACCCAAAAAGAGCAGGGGGACGGGAGAGCTTTGTGGAAATTATTCTTCTAAATAATCTCTTTCTCTCCCTCCTTATTGGAAACTTGAAAAAAAATAATTAGAGGTTGGAAAATTTTTGTCAAAACGTTTCAACAGCCAAAGCCAAAACTCTGGCTTTAGTTCATCCTATAAATGACAATATCATCTGAAAAATGTCAATAATATGGGAAAAAGTTTTTGTTTTCATTTTCCCCCCAAAAGCCTCATCTCTAGTGCAACTTTTATTTCAGTCTGTATAGGCCATAAGTTCCATCAGCAGATATTCTCTCTCTCAAATGACTCCTCTCCACTAGAATCTTCCTGGAGAAAGGAAAACAAGACAATGGAAGGACAAGAGAGGCAGTGAAGGAGTGCCAGTGAGGGCTAAGAGAGAAGGGGGTGCTGCATAAAGAAAGAGGATGAAAGGGACAAGTAGATTTTTGTGAGGAGATGTTGGAAATGTGAAAAAAAGAACAAGGTTCTTCCCACACACACACCGTTACAATAAGGTTAATTTTCTTTTTTAAACATGTTGTAGGAAACCCAAAAGGCTTGTGATTTCAGTTGTAAAGACAAAGGCTGGGAAGGGAATCAGAAAAACTGAGTTGAGCAAGGTCACAGCTCATTTCACTACCTGAATATAAGTCTACACCTTTGTCCAAACTGTAGTTTTAACTGTCATTTTCTAATCTTCTACTCCCCACTAACTTCATAAGCAGCCCATAGATAACAACATGACAATGAAAATTTTAAATTAAATTGATTTAGCATAGCAGCCTTTGAGAAAGTTATAAGATATTAGAAAGCATTGCTTTAGAATGCTACAAAATCCATAGTTCTGGGGATGTTGCACACGAGGCAGAGGACAGCCTCAGTTCTAAGAACTGATCTGCCCAGCATTTTCACAACACAGATATAAAAAGCAGGCAACACACCCGGCTCTTTGGCATGCCAATAGAGATCTAGTATTTTGAAAGTGCCTCCCCGCATACAGAAAAAAAGAAGTTGTGAAACAGAAGGCTCAGGAGCTGGAAAATATTTGTAGAAGAAAAATAGTTTTCTGTGGTACATTTCTTTCGGAATGCAATGGGTAAACAGCAAGCCTGTATTAAAAAAATTTAAGAATAAAATTTTCAGAGACTCAAAATTAATTCATGCACTCCTTTATTTGCAAAATGTTATTTTTTTCCTTTGAAAAAGAAATGTAAATTGGAGTGGAGGTGGTTAGCATATGTGTAGTACTGCTATTTCTACTTTAATATGCCTCTGCAATTTATCCTTCAGGGTGTGCTTACCACAAAACCATCCAACCATGCCAGGCAACTGAAGGGCTATGGATGAAAACAAACCCAAGAGTTGTTCCTAGCCCATCCCCTTCTCTGTAACCAGCCTGGGCAAACAGGCAGTACCCAGCAGTGTTGCCACATAAACCTTTTGCAGAGCTGCTAGCACAGCTTGTTGGCTTTCGAAGATGTGGCTTGAATGTTACTGCACAAGTGGCTGCAACAGGGCAGAGCTTGGAGCACTTTAGGTACCGAGTAAGTACCAATCTTTTGGAGGGTTGAGTAGGTTATAAAACTCCAGTGCTGCTCGGCTGCTGAGCTGATTTGGGTGCATACCCACAAGCTCTGGTGGTTGACAGGGGCACGTGGGTGAGAAGTTTGCTTTGTCTTTTCCTTGGCCCCATGAGCACATGGCAAGTGTCCCTGGTACACCGGGTTCCTCCTGCAAAGGGCACACTCCCTTCACTCTCTTGAAAGCTTGGCAAGAAGCAGCAGTGAGTTGCAGTCATTTGTGCCAAGCTGAGCTGAGTTGAATGACATGCCAGTGGTACTGGTGACCAAAGAATGGCTGAGGGAAGAAACAAGGCAGCAGGCTTTGCTGAGGACACCATCATCCTGACAGCCAGGGTGATCTGTCATGCCAGGGACACCCTCTCTCAGAAACTAAATGGTGAGCTCTTCACCTTTGGACAACACTTACAGTCAGAGACAGGAATATTTCAGTGTACTTCTTCTGGAGTCCAGAGGTGTTTCAGATTTGGAGTACATCACACAGACACCCTTTTGGTGTCATAGGGCCAGGGCACTCTTTCCAACTCTGGTAGAAGTCTACTAAGTAAACTCACTTCTGATTAAAGGAATGCAGACAGTCATAAAACCTTAAATCATTCATTTGGCTATAAAAGTAATTATGGGAAATACTTCCTAATGCTTTACAACAAACCCTGTTATTTGACTTCATTTTTCCATTTTTTTCTGTTTATCTATGAACTTTGAAGATGAACATACATTTCCCAAAAAGATCTCAGTAGGTTTTTACAGAAAATGGATTTACTGCTGCTGACTGCTGGTACTCTTGGTGGAAATCTCAGGGTTGTACTATTGTAACCATGGAACAGAAATTACATTTTGACTATCTAAATGGTTGTAGGCAAGCTACAAATGAATGATTATTCACAGAAATTATGGGCAGTATTATTTCAAACAACAAACACATTCAAGAACATCCAGGCAGGCTCACAGATAGTTTGCAAACATAAGAAAGGCCAAACACTCCCATTCAGTTACTTGCTGTAGATTATTCACGCAGCTCTAATAACAGTTCCCTGTCTCTATGAGCCTGCATCAGATGCGGGCCAAAACTGTGGTGGTGGTGAAGGCTCCCACTCTACCATGATGAAAACCCATAGTTGAAGCTTTTTTTGCCCATTCACTTCTATAAAACAAAAGCAGAGGGTGGCATTTTCTTCACAGGGGTTGGTCTGGAGTTGTTTCATTTCAGCATTATGTAGATATTTTCACTGCTGTTTTGCAGGGCCACCAAGAACACCTGCTAACTTTAAAAGAAAAGCACAAAATCCCTGAAAGCCTTTTTATTTTCACCCTATGATTCTCTGATTTTTACATTGCAAACACAATTTGCAACTGACATTATTTGAAAGCTGCTAAAAATAATAATTGCTGTTGATCAGTGGCTGGTTGCATAGTGTCTGATAAAGAGCCTACCAATGCCTACACTCAGAGCAGCCACCAGTCTCCTGGACAGACACCTTCAATGGTTCACAGCTTTCCGCCACCACTCCTCAGAAGAGGCATCCACCTCCCAGCTGTTCCCCCTTCCCTTGCTGATGCCATGAAATATTCCCACACCATGCTCAGACCACAGTCAGCTGCAGTGCACACCACAAAGTTCCTTCGAGCAAAAGCATTAGGCCCTTTCTCCTGGGTTAGGGAGCTGAGAAAGAACTCTGCAGGTCCTTGGGTGTTGCTGGTGTTGCTGGTGTTGCTGAAGGCAGCTGAGGGTATTGATTCCTTTGATTGAAGCCCATCCTCTTCACCCTTGATATTCAGTGTGGCTAAAGAAATATACTTGGGCTTGCAGTATGCACTGCTATTCTTGAAATGTTCCTAACTTTCTCCTAGGAATGCTGGTCGCATCTTCACATTTTCCAAGAACCAGAGAACGATTTGATCTTCAGCTCATGAGCTTTCAACAGCAACTCTTCCACGATTGTCATTTATGGGTCAGTCTCGGGGCTGTACTTCTCTGTTTGGGAGCTAGATGACCATACTACTATAACCCTGGACACAAGCTCACATCACTTGGTGTGCTCTTTGCATGAAAGCAGCTTCTGCACCAGTTCTGGTTAAAGCCTAGCCTACTTGGAGATGCTGAGCACCATTTGGCACTGCCTTTAGGGATCTCTGGTTGAAGGATTTGCTAATGTGCCTTGATTAAATGATACACAGGTCTGTGGCTGTTTGCTACAAGAAGTAAACTATGGTGCACCTCTGTAAAGCTCTTAAACAGCTGCCCCTGTACTGCCAATCAGAATGGCAGTAGCACTCTGGGAGGTCTGCCCATCAGTGCAAGCATATGAGGAGACATGTAAGCCATTGTAGATTGAGTCAAGGGAGTAAGCTTGTCCAAGTCAGTCACACAGAACTTTAATTTATGTTTTGGACTTGCATGAGTGAATTTCAAAGGCATCCCTGTGCTTCCTATCTGCTGGGTTGACACAAAAGCAGAAGTCCAGGTGCATGGCACATCCCCATCAACCGATGAGGATGTGCCATGTCTCACCCTCCTCCTGGGGAGTACTTAGGAAAAATGCCACTTGCTCCTATTTATCTAAACAACTGCTCTATCTTTCTTCTGTTTCTCATACAGCCTAACTCAGTTTTCTGGCTTTATGTGGGGAACATCCATGGTGGTTCTCCATCTACATGAAGAAACACCATGAAGTCATCTCTGGCAGATGAACTACCTGCCAACCCAGGTAAGGGTATCCATGCTGGTTTTAGCCTACAGGCTCCTACAGTTGAAGTTCAGATCACCATCATATTCACATGAGGATTTTTAGTGTCTGCAGGTAAAATCAGATTGGATTACTCTAGACGGAACCAGGCAGGGGCTTCAAGACACCTCCTTCCTCCTACCTTCATTTTGGGGTTCTTACTGTACTCTCAGGACAGCCCGAGATGGTAATGGCAATAACATGCTATAATCAAGGATGAAACATCTGCAAGGAGATCTATCCATCAAACCATCCACACTTGCTCGGATGCTATTACTTAAGAGTGGAAAATCTGCTCTATTCCATTAGATTATATTTGTATATGAGACAAAGATTCACGGCTGTTCCTTGGGTTTGTTACTGTGCACTTCTGTAAGAGGGGATGGTGACAGAAACTGGGAAGTGCCCCATGGGCCTCAGCAAACCAGGCAGCACCATTAAAGAGCACAATCACTTGTTCTCCAGAAGGTCTTTATAAACAATGGGGCAGGATGCATAAGAAACCTGTTCATTTGCTGAGATTCATCTTAAGTCCCTGTTAGTCGTTCACTGTCTGGCATGTTTTTAAGAGAATCAAATTACAAGCCAAACTGTGTTTAAAGTCATGGGCAAGCCAACACTTTTTCCAATAGGACTTCTCTCCTTGAGTCCTGCCTCCTCGAGCAGGCAAAGTTTTTGCTCAAATTGCAGTGTCCCTGTGTCAAAACTCAGTTTAGGACCCCATAGACTCCTCATTCACTGCAAAGAGAGAAATAGGGAAGAAGTAAGGAAAAGAGAATGGGGTGCATAAACAAACAAAAAAAGACCTATCTGAAAATATTTCAGGCCTTTAAGTTCTGGGATGAAGAAGCAGGAGAAGTTTTTCACTGCATATGTCACCAAAAACAAATGGTTCTTTCCTGGTTTTATTTTAAAGCCATCTTTGCTTAAATTACTCTCCTGAACAATGAGCAGCCATAAAGGCACCACTGCTATCCATCTTCTCTTCTGCCTCTTGGCCTGGCACATGAACAGCTTTTGTTGAATTGGGGCTGGGCACATGGTGTGCTTGAACATGGAACTCTTTGGAAAACAGGAAGTTTCCAAAATAAAATCCTAATAGTTGTTGAAAAATACACCCTGTTAACTTGAGGAGCAAATGGTTTTACACAATAACTGTCACAAGAATGAAAGCCTTTCAGACAAAAGTTAAGAAACGTTAGGTTTTAACCAAAAATATTTTATGAGGAAAACAGGCGTTGCCTAAAACCATTCATTTAGCTGAAAGTTTGAGTATTCAATCCGAATACTAGCATAGAAAAATGACATTACACTCCAAATATTGTCCTTGTGTGTCAAGAGAGCTGCTGACCTGTAAGATCAGCAGCACTAAGTTAATATTTAACACAGGGAGGCTGCTTGGGAGATGCCATGTAAGAGAAACACCTCCCTCCCCAACCAGCTCTCCACTGGTGAAACCAAATCTTGGTAGCAGGATGTTTGGATAGACTCAAAGTACTATAAGTACACTGAATAACAAATAAGTTTGGACAGCTCAGACTGATTATATGGATCTTTCCTCCTCTATCACTTCCTTTTGTCAGAAGAATGACAGCTACACCAATGATGTGATAGAGAGCTGTGATTTGGAGGGCACTATCATGGGAAGTCCTTAGACTTCAGAAACTGCTTGTGTAAAATTAAATATTCAGACATACACAGAAAGAGGGGAACCTTGCCTGGCTGTTCCCAAGCTGGGCAGCAAACTCAGGCTCCCAGATGAGGAAGAAAAAGGAAAGAAGCCTTTGCTTTCTGACCTGCATGAAGTCTGCTCCCTTCCCTGGCTCTAGGGAGCCTAAGGCTCCCTTTGCTGAACCCACTACACAACTGATGGCTGCTGGATCCAGGAAGAGATAGTTTCCAAAATCTTTCCATCTCCTACATCTTCATCTCACCCTCTAGGCAGGTGGCAGGCCATGAAGAAGCTGGAGAAGGACCTTTCACCATGCTCCACCACTGGGGAAGAGGGACATGGAGGTCCAGAGCAAGTCACCACTGACTCCAGAGGAAATATTTTCTTAGATAAATGTGTATGCATATACTATACCATGAACATATCTCCAAACTCTTATTAAAGATCATTAGTGCAGTTTCACTGAAAGATACTGTCTATGTCAGCATCCAGGCTGTGGGTCTGCCAGCAGCTGCTTGAAAATTCCTTATCCAGTTAACTGTAGAGATGCTAAGACACAGCTGAAAGGAATCCCTCAGTATCAAAGCAGATTTGTGAGTCTTCTGTATCAGATACAGAACAAAACAAGTGTTGTTCCAGATGGAAGATGAAATGGGATATGAACTGGCAATTTTATATGAGATCACCTTTGTGATTTTTTGCATGTTGCCTTAGAAAAAAAGCAAAATAAAAAGTTAGAATAACATGTTGAATATGCAGAGATCTTTTTCCTCACTGGTGTATTACTTCTCGCATCTTCTTTGTAACTGTACTCTCCTGGCTCAGAGCTTTACATTTTGACAGTCTCTCTCACATGCTTTTCAAAGCATAGTCCCTCTTCCTCACTAATAAATACCTGTCTGCCTTCCACCTCTCCAAAATACATTTTTATCTTCCTACACCCATGAAAAAGTTTGCAGTTGCACCTGCCCTTCCCTGCATCCCCCTGTAATCATGTTCAGGTCTTCTGATATCCATTTCTGACAAGTAATCTAATTCATCTCTGTATGAAATATCTCGTGCCAAGGGTTATCAGGGAATCCACTTGAGGCATTAAGACTTGTATCAAATCCTTTCTCTCCTTGAGTCTAGCGTTTGGTGACCATAAGTTAAGTGGATTAGTTACATACATTCTATAATGATATGTTACATCAAAGCTCTGAAGTCTGTCACCTGTAAGAGTACTGCTTCAAGGCCCCAAATTTCTGTGACCCACTTCTATGGAGAGTACCAATGTGTACACATCCTTCATGTTCTGAAACATCAAGATACATCTCCTGAAGATGAAGGGTTTTAAATTATTTTTTGAAGGATTTTTGAGCAGATGACTTATTGCTGTTATTATTTTTACAAGCTTCCTCATGCCTCCATTCCTCAGCTCCAGACCTTCATATCTCAGTACTGTAGCAATGGCCTGCCTGCAGGCTGGACAGGTTCCATCAGCATGGCTCCATAGCCAGAGAGGCAGATTTGGAGCAGCCAAGATGAGCATGTCCTCTCTATCTCTAGCCCTCCCTCACCTACTGTGGCCATCTGTAGGAGACTTATAATTCTGTGGTGCCTAATTCAAAGACCAAAGGTGTGCTTGGACCACCTGTTTCCAGGGCTGCCAGACCTTGGCTCCCTGCAAGTCAGTAAAAAGAAGTGGAATGGGCAATTAGCTTGAAAGTTGTCTCAATACAACATGCCACCTCACTCAGCATATTAAAAAATTGTCTCCTGCCTGAAGAGCAGGAGCTAAGAACTTCTCATTTCTCCTTTCAGCCTAGATCCCCTTTCCTAGCCACCACAGCTGTGCACAATTCCTTACAGGCATTCTGAAGAACTCTGGCAAGGCCAGATACAAAATCCTACCTATTTCTGCCTCAACATGTCACAGATATTGACATTTTTTTAACTCAATGTCAAAGAAACAGGGGTTTGCACAACTGAATCACAGCTATAACCACTGCTGCAAGCAGACACCTCTAGCACTGAGCAGAGCAGCTACGTGGGGCAATTTGATCAATACCTCCTTAGACTAGATCTCAAAAGATAGTAACTATGGGTTTCACAGCTCCCTGATAAAGAGCAGTTTTGTTCCCTAACTGTAGTTATCAGCTGTCTTTACAAGCAGGCAAAGTCATCATCTTTGCAGGTCAGTCAAAGTTGGAAAGAACACATCTTCATCCCATGGCATAATGCCTCTGTTACTTCTGCATTTCAATTGTTTGGCTCATGTGTGAAATAAATAAATTGTGAGGTGGCCCTTAGACACCAGTGGATGGTCATTCTCATCTTTGTTTTACAGGTGAGCAAAGCAAGGCCTATGAGATGAGGCCACTTGCTCAAGAAAATATTCTATCAGCAAAGTCAGGACAGGGTGAATTTGTCTAGAATATTTTGGGGCACTTATCTAGAGTGCTAAAAGTGTTTGAAGCTCAGTGTGTTTTAACCAGTCAGAAAACTCCCTCCTGCAGCATTTCGTGGTGTAGAACCAACATCAGTGAGGTCACCAAGAAATTTCTTTAACATCCCTTCTCCCTGTCGCATCACTCTCCTTGCACTCCATCCACCAGCCATTTGTTAGATATTTCCTCTGGATTTCACCAGGGTTTTCCTGACTCAGGACAGGCTGTAGCCCTGGGAGCATTGTCTGGAGCTCGCTGACACCTACTGACCGAAGTAAGGACTACAAGGGAAAAGGAAGCAAAGTCAGGGTGCCCAGGAAGCCTCTGGATTCTCCATCCTGGGAAATAAGGAAAACCCGGGGCCGCCTGCTGGTGGTAGCACAGCTTGAAAAGTTGGGTGAATCAGATGACATCCAGAGGCCTCTTCCAACCTTAGCCATATGTGACGCTGTGAAAAAGATAGGAAGGAAGGAGTGAGGGAAGGAAGGAGAGGAAGGGTGGGGCTTCTGGCTTCCAAGGAACAAAGCAGAACCAAATTCTGCCAATGAGACACTTCCTACCTCTGAACTGATGAGCATCTCACATGTTCAGCCACACAGGGTCTAAATTAAAACAGTCATGAAAGCTTGACATGCTATTGTACACCCAGGAGCTTGCTTTTCTGTAACTTCATAGCTTCCATACTTAGTGTCCTTCTCCCTGTGTCCCATCACCAGGTATTTACCCTGTAAGAGCAATGCCCTGCTCTCAATTCCTGCAAGCTGAAGATGTCTTCCACAAGCCAGTTGGTGTGTAACTGGCCTAATTCGGTATTCCTGTAAAATAGGAAAAGTGCTGTTACACCTTACACATAATGGCTGACACAGAGATTCTTTTTCCTAGTGTCTGATGTTACAAAGACCACATTCTTACCTTAGCTTCCTTCTCTCCTTGATTTAGAGCCTTTCCATAGCCCAAAAGGTTGCTGTCTTGAGATCAATGTCAGAAGCATGTCAAAAGCACCAGAGACAAAACATTTCCAGTCAAACCCTTTACATTTATGGAGACTCCTACCTAAAAGAAGTCTACACTACCTAATATGCATCAACACTCATTTCAGGAATGTTGCCTTACAGAAAAATACACTATTCAGTGAGAGTGGCCAGGTAGGGTTTAAACTTAAACAAGCTGTACACTCACTCAGATACAAGCACTATAGCCCTGAGGCAATTCTCACAAAAAGCAGATGCTTTAGAGTTAAGAGACAGCTGTAATCAATAGGTGCTATAGTCAGGCACATTTTTGCTAGCAAGCTAGTGTCCTGCCTGTGAGGGGACAACTTTACCAGCTCTTAGTGCATTAACTCAGCTCTCACAATATCTGCCAGCTTCTCTGCTGCCCTGCTACTGATATCCCACAGCTACTTCAGTTTTAAAAAAATAGAATAAGTAGCACTTCCTCGGGGTTGCAGTAAAAGCCTGACTTTGCTGGGGGTAAGGAAAGAAGGCATTAATTGATACGTGCCTTTTAATCCTTTCTAAGACAAATCCATAGTTTAAAGGAGGACTAAGAACTTCATACAACTAGTCTTCAATGTTAAATGCACAGCCTTCTACAGCAAAAAAAAAATATTGCTAATCTACCTCATTTCACAGAAGAGCCCATTAAGGATACTTCCTTCCTCTCCCCTGGACCACTCACATGTTAAATGATACACAGGAGAAAGTACAGGAAAAAAGGTCAGACACTATTAACAACAACAGGGGAAACATCCATCTCAATTTTCCTTTCCTGAAAATTTTTAAATTCCAGTAACTTCATTGCTACAGAGCATCAGCTAGCACAAGCCAGCAGAGTACCAGTGGAAGTTTGGCTCATTTACAAATCAATGAAGGGGACAAGGATGCCAGCACTCATTTTTCTCTATGATGCTGGTTTGGAGGAAGAGAGATATCACCATCATAATGAAACATACAATGAATTTCACCAGAGTATACAGACCTCTGGTAGAAGGGGTAGCATGAGACCTGGCTTGGTGAAGTGAGGGAAGCAATTTGTGTCATGGCACAGGGACATGGTTATCGGCATTGAGCTGAGGTGTCCCAGATTTGTACACTGCTATTAAAGCCAGTACAAACACAGAGATCTTGCACAACGACCATGTGGCTAAGGTGCTATTTTTATATCAAAGGTGTTAACCTTAGAACCAGTCTTAACTGTATCCCTCCCTATATAGAATGCATTTTATTCTGCTGCATGTATGGCTTCTCAGCACCATTATGGTTATATCCTAAACCATTTCTTATCATAAGTAATACACTGCTTGGGCTTCACTGCTCTTCCTGTGAACTTCATATGATTAACATTAAAAACTAGTCAAAAAATAGAAAACCTGCTTCTACATGAACAGTCTTGCCTCCTGCAGATACTCCTCATGACTTTTGGCTCCCCTTCCTGACTGTAAAGCTGGAGGAGGGGCCATATTTTACCTCCAAATGTGCATTCCCATGAGCTGTTGATGTTAGTGGGATCTGCGTATGAGGACAGAAGTCAGCCCAGTGTCTTTCTGTTCTCAGAGGTTCAGGAGTCTGCTGAAACAGGCATATCTCTTGTTTCATATGCTGCTCAGCTACAATAAGCCAAATCGTGACTTTTTTTTTTGGCCCTGCTAACGTCATGCTCAAGCAGAGCTGAACTACATTGGAGACAGGCAGGCATGAATCAGTGTGAGAGCAGAGTCTTTGTCTCATTTACGAAAGCAAATCCATAAACCTTACTAAAAGTAGAGAAACATAGTGTAAGAAGCCAGCCCTAGGAAATACTACAAGAAAAGAGGAGAAAGGGTGGGTGGGAGCTATTGGATTTCACTCTGCCTTGATTGAACTTTTCCTGAAACTCTTCATCTGCTGCACTTTTTCTTAACATCACCAGGCCAACTTTTGATCTCCAATACAATGGAGTCAGTCCAAAGTTACACTACTTATTTCAGAGCAGTTACTCTGGACTTAAACTTAGCAGGGAATTTAGCTCTGTTTAATGCATCACCACCACCCCAGCTTGCCAGCTGTCACCCAGCACAGGACATTTATTTAATCTATAACTGCTGGTGCCTCAACATTCCTCCACTAAAAATCCTCCCTAACTGAGGTCTCATTATAATAGCATAAACATCTCTGACTCTCAGTACCCAGAACAGACTCAAGTCATCAGCAGTGGCCTTGAGGATTTTAGTACAAGGAAGGGGTGTCTTTGAGGGAAATGGTGAAAAAAAACAGAGATAGCAAGGCCTCTTGAGGAGCTACCTATGTCTACATCCAGTCACTGTGAAATCCTAAATAGGCACTGTGGATAAAATGCGAAATTTAGGGCAGCCTGGTTGTGTCAACACTGTCATTGCTCAGAAGATGTACTGATACCACTGTCTATTCAGTCTCCCAACAGTCTTGAGTTCACCACATAGTCAAGGAAAGAAGGCAAGTTCCTCCAAAGGACAATGAGAAACAGTTCATTTAAGTTGTTATTGTCCTTTGATTAGTAGCTGGGGCTTCAAATTCATGCACCTTATTTATGTGCCAGTCAGGAAGGGGGTGTGAATAGCCCTGTTGGCTCTCCCCTCTCCCTCCAGAGCAGGAAAAACGGTCGGCGAGGCGGATGCATGAGCTTTCTCATGAAATGGATAGCCCGAGGCCGCAGGAGGGCAGCATTGATTTTCTTTCTGAAGAACCGTGTAGAGGATCTCAGATAAATTAATTTTTCTGGGCGGGAGCATTTTCTTCAAAGAGTAATCATGCAAAACTCTTGAGGGGTTTTGCCTTGGTAAAAGCGTCAAAACTTATGAGTTACAATGGAGTGTCACTAAGAAAGTAAATACAGCCTTGGCAGAGCTATGGTCCATGGAGGCATCGCCTCTTTTTTGATTTATAAACCATTCTAGTCAAATTGACCATGATGCAGCTTTCTAAGCCAGAAGGTTGGCACAAGGAACAGGCTTCTTTGAACATCACATTAACTAAAAATAACCACCACTGTTTTCTGTCTCTTTGGAGTACATTTCTCTCTTGTACAGTTTTATACCTTAGAGAATTTTCTCTGCCATCACTTAAAATCTGTTGGGGAAATAGAGGAGAAGTGGAATGCGCTGTAATGTGCATCCTTCTTCATCCTTCCCCAGGGCAAGCTGAGGGCTGCCAGGGCACTGCTAGAACGGCTCTCCAGACCTGAACACATCTGTGAGATCAACCAGCTCCCTTCAGAAAGTGGCTCAAGGAATATAACCACATCCTGACACGAGTGTCTCCCTGCCAAATACTTCAAAGCAGAAGGGGTCATCACCACTTTCCAAAGCCTCACTGCCCCAAGCTGGGCACAGTGTCAGAGCCAGTGTCCCCATGATCACTCCCACCAACCTGCATCTTCAATGTTCCTTATCTCCCCTTCACAATGGAACTCAGTATGCAGCCACTGCTTCACTCCAAGAAGACAAAGGGCCTGAGTCCAGCAGTGCCTCTGCCAACACTTCAAAGGGGTGACTCCATTTAGGCTCTTCCCAGTGAGATGGAATTCAAGGGCTGCAGTGCTTCATAAATAATCTCAGTGTTTTTTGCACAGCAGGGGGAAAGAAATTACCATATCTGTTCAAGTAAGAAAATCTGGTGTCCCTATTGAGTGGCAGATGATGGCTATTTTTATAATAGGCAAGAATAAGAACCTCACACTCATTTTGAAGAGCAAATTCAGAAGTGAAGGGGGACAACAGCCAATATGTGTCAAAACCTGGTGCCCATCCTCAGGGATTGTCAGCCATTTGTTGTATTTTTGTTTGAAATCAGTTCCCCCTCCTTTGTTTTATTAACAGTGGTAAAGCTATGCTGGAAAAGAAGCTGGCTTTCTAAAAACACATTATGCTCCAGCCACCAGGGTTCCTTTCTCATGTTCTCCCAGAAATATATTTTATAACTGAAGTAATATTCAATTCACCAGCTGAAGGTGTCAAAAATTAATTGAGTTTCCAAACTTTGTGCATAGCTTTCTGACACAGAAGTTACTTGTTTTGCTAGTTGAGATTTATAAAGATATGATGTTTACAAGCAGTTCATACAATACTGACAGATAAGCATGATATGCCTATCAGCAGCATTTATCATGGATGCTGTGAGAACATCAGTCAAGGGTGTTTTATCAGTTGTTGTAAGCAGCCCTTTGACCTTTTGGGTTCTGTAAGAGTTGAGTCATCAGTTATTAACCCTCTAGTAAGTTATTTATATAAGTTACTTTAAGATAAAGCTTGACCTTCCTTCCTTCACATAACTGTAGCAGAAAATTCCAGAGTAGGAAATTATTTCTCTGCTGAAGTCAGTGGGAGTTTTTTTATTGATTATATTTTATTTTATTGATTTTAATGAGACAGACATCAGGCTGAAAGCAAGCATGCCTGCTGTTCTTCTTGCATGTATTTTCCTTGCTAAAGCTCTTTGACTGTGTCCTTTGGAGGGAGCAGATGGACCATTGTTGTCAGCCTGGCTTGACCAGAAGGGTGTGAACAAGTATAATTAGAGCACACAGAACTCCTAAGCCGCATGCCAGACTAGTTAAATGAACTTCATCATAGCCCAGGCAAGTGTCTTCTTCATGTTTAAAAAGGAAGCATGAGAAAGAAGCATATGAGATGAGAAGGTCATGTGGGTTCAGGCTGTTCAAATGCCTGTCCCTCCTTCACCAAGCAGAGATTTTTGCCCACTAACTATCACAAAGCAAGGATTTTCCAGAAAATCTATGTGAAAATAGCCAATGCATTAAATGTGAGCATGTAAAAAGTCTTATGGGAACGTTTCCATTAGGACTCCTTCCAGTTTAGATTTTTTTCCTGGGAAAGCTCAAGAAGTCCATGTTAACAATCACATTAAAAATCATAAATTTCTTTATTTTCCTAGGCCAAGTAAGAATCGTGATTCCTGTGTTGATCAGATGGAGATGGACTCAGTTCACAGCTCTATCAGCATCTAGCATTTCACTTGCTTTTACTCCCATTTCCCCAAGCACAAGATAGAGATCATCAGTATTTGCCCCTGATTTTGGAAATATATTCGATCATGACTGTCTTCAAAGCAAGTTCATGCTGGGACTAAAGCTATCATTACATTTTCAGGACACGCTTCAGTGCTTGAAGGGACTAATTAATTTTACTGCCTGCCCATAAGGCTTGGTCTCCTGAATACCTAGTTCACTTTTGGGTAAAAGTGCATGCAGAAGTCTTAACAAGGTGAAAGGATCTTTCATGGGAAGATCATGGAGCAGATTCTCCTAGAAGCTATTGCACAGGGAGGACAGAGAGGTGATTTGAGACTGCCAGTGTTGCTTCACCAAGGGCAAGTCTCACCTGACCAACGTACTGGCATTCTATAATGGAGGCTCTACATCACTGGACATGGGAAAATCAGTGGATATCATCTATCTGAACTTCTCCAAGGCCTTTGACACAGTCTCCCACAACATCCTTCTCTCTAAATTGGAGAAATGTGGATTTGACGAGTGGGCTCTTTGGTAGATAAGGAACTGGCTGGATCTAGGGGGTAGCTGTCAGTAGCTAGATGTCCAGATGGAGAGGAGGGGCAAGTGGTGTCCCTCGGGGATCTGTGCTGGGACTGGTGCTGTTTAATATATTCATAGACAATATAGACAGTAGAGTTGTGTGCACCCTCAGCAAGTTTGTGGATGACACCAAGCTGAGTGGTGTGGTCGACAAGCTGGATGGACAGAATGTCATCTGGAGGGACCTGGGCAGACTGGAGAGGAGGGCATGTACAGACTTCATGAAGTTGAACAAGGACAAGTGCAGAGTGTTGCACTTGGGCTGGGACAATCCTCATTACAAATACAGAATGGAAGGTGATGTGATAGAGAACAGTCCTGTGGAAAAGGACTTGGGCGTACTGATGGATGAAAAGCTGGACATGAGCTAACAGTGTGCGCTCACAGCCCAGAATGCCAACCATATCCTGGGCAGTGTCAGAAAAGCTGTGGCCAGCAGGTTGAGAAAGGTGATTCTGCCCCTTTACTCTGCTCTCATTCGACCCCACTTGGAGTTACTGGCGCAGCTCTGGAGCCCTCAGCACAACAAAGACATGGACCTGTTGGAGGGGGGCCAGAGGAGGCCACAAAGATGATCGGGGGTCTGGAGCAGCTCTCTTACAAGGATAGACTGTAAGAGCTGAAGCTGTTCAGCCTGCAAAAGAGAAGGCTCCAGTGAGAACTCACAGTGGCCTCCCAGTACCTGAGGGGCTACAGGAAAGTTGGGAAAGGACTGTTTATCAGAGCACGTAGTGATAGGACAATGGTTTTAAACTAGATCAGGGCAGGTTTAGAACAAGCATTAGAGGGTGGTGAAGCATGTTGCCCTGAGCAGTGGTGGAGACCTCATCCCTAGAGACATTCAAGGGCAGGCATGATGAGGCTCTGAGCAGCCTGATCTAGTGCAGGATGTCTCTGCTTACTGCAGGGGGTTGGGCTAAATGACCTTTGAAGGTCCCTTCCAACTAAGGGTGGACTAAGGGTGACCATTTAGCAGGATGTGGCAGGATACTTTTGTGGCTACAGTAGGTCTGTGCATTTTCAGAGACAGCCGTGTAATAAGACTGTTTAAATACCTGAACTACTGGGGAACCTTCCCATGGCACTGAACTGAGCAGAACCTATGCTGCTGGGACAATCTATAGCACTTGTTTAAGACTGTACACAACCCTGACCTGACTAAGGGGGTGTGCATCCAGGGCACATATCATGGCAGCTAAAGGCCACATCCCTCACCACATCTCTGTAAAATTCAGTTTAATCTCAGGAGTATTACATTTTACAGTGTTGTTATATAGCCAGTTCTGCAGCCCAGCAGAGTGATGCTGCTATAAATCAAGTTAACTCTATGGTAAACCAATGTTGCCTATTGCTAAGCCTATTAAACTTATAATGAGGATAGTGCTACTAAAAAGAGCCTGAGAACCCTGCAGTGACCACTCTTCTTACCTGAAGCTAGGTAGATTTGTGATCCAGTGTGGGATGTTTTTTGTGAGTTGGCTTCACTAAAAGTGTGCTCACATCACCAGATCTGGTCTACACAAAGCCCCCAGAGTAAGCTCTAGTTCTTTGACCCACTGTATCTGGGGTAGATAATTTCTGTCCCTGACTATACCCTAATTAAAGAAACAAAAAAAGATATCTCTGCAGGAGGAAAATAAAACATTTTTTAAATTATTTGCTTAGTAGAAATTAGGTACTCCAAAAATCAAAAGATTATCTCCCATTCAGTCTAGGGAGAGAAAAAGTCATGTTCAAGTTTAGGAGTGTGTATCAGATTGAAATAATAAATTGAGACTCCCTTTTCCTTTGCATTGTATAATCCTGTGCTTGTCATAGCATCCTTCACATCTTGTTTAAGAATTCCTTGACTTTCCAGAAATCCTGTCTTGATCCCGCTGACCTGACTTTGACTTCTCTGTCTGACTGGAAAGTGGTTTGACGTAAAATAGAGCAAATTTTCTAGTTTGTAAACGCACATTTCAGCTAGGCCTCTTCTGTCTGACTAAATTTAGAAATTAACAGCACATTGTTCAGAAACTGTTCTCTCTCACACTGATAAGACCTGATTATACCAAGGAATGGGATGCAAGAGGCTCTTATTTTCATATATCACTATGGTAATCAAGGTCAGAAAATTCTTCATTTGCCCTATGAGGGGCTGGAAGTGGAAAGATGTAGAGGGGTCCCACCTGCAAGGAGGAGCAGACAGGCCAGATGACCCAAAATTGACTAACAGGAGTATTCCATCCCATATGCTCCATGCTCAGTATAAAGGCTGAGGATTCAAAGGGTCAGCTCTCCTTCTTCAATGATCAACATCTAGGAAAGACTCTGTCTGTCCATCTGTCTCTGATACCAATTTCAGCACTCCTGACTCCAGACTGGAATCCAGTCCTGAGTGTCACTGACTCCAGCATGGGACCTTCCCTGTGTCTGCTGCTGATGGGATTGTCATCCTGGCAGCTTGATACGGTTTTGTATACATTGCATACCTTTTCATCTTTTTCCTTTTCATTTTATTTATTATTTCATTACCTATTAAAGTAGGATAGGATTTATTCTAACCTGTAGCACCAGTCCTCCCCCCACTTGAAATACGTGCATTAATTCAAGAGGGTGGAAGATGGGGCAGCCACAGCCACAGAAATGTGACTCATCACAGCTGCACTCTGTGCATGTAGGTCACATGAAATGTCAACTATTAGAATGTGTAATACAGCATATTAACTTCAAGGAACAGAGAATGCTGCTTTGCGTGCAGTGTTTGGGGAGGAAACAAGGAAAACTGGTTCATGTTAAGCTTTAAATTAACAGAAAGCTAGACACTCCTCTGTTTTTTCTGAACACAAATAAGAGTGAGTCATTTTTCCTCTGGGCAACTTACTCTTTCCCACATCAAGCAGAGATATGATGCCCCCAGAGCTTCTTATCCCAGAATTTCACTTTCTTTTCATGTGTTATGGGGCTTTGCAGGGATCTGAGCCTAGCTAAGAGAAGCTCAACTGCAGGACATTCCTCACTACTCTCTGAGCCACTGCTGGGATTTAAACAGGTGAAAACAACAAACATAACCACAACAGACGCCAATCCGTGATGGGTTGCCATTCAGAGATGAGATTCATATGAGTTCTGAAAGTCCTGAGAGATCCTGTCACATGACCAACACCAAAACAAAACCAGGCTGAAATACAGTGTTGAAGAACACAGTCTTTCAAACACCAGGCTGATTTTTTCAAGTCCATGAGCCAACTTCAGCTGTGGATACAGCTTTAACTTCTGACAGGTTGAGGTTTGCAATGCAACTTCAGTGGAGTCCATGCTCCTGAGCAGAATTTGACCCTGAGAGGTTAAATAATGTATCCCAAATTTCATGTGAGTGGCATCTACCAAGGCAGGAATTTAAGAGGGCCTACAGCCCTCTAGGGCTAGCGATCCTTAGCTTCAGATCTTGGTCCTGCTGAACAAAATGGAAAGGCTCAGGATAAGTCAGAACTGCTTTTCCTCACTGCTTGACCCTACAAATGCAGACTCTGTGCCTGCCACATATAGCACCCCAGGAATAATGGTTCCAATTCACAGAAGGCAACATGTCCTGTGTTTTGATTGGCACTTGTTATCTCATATCTCTTTTTATAAAATATTTCTCTACCCCTCTGCCTTTCTCCCCCTGTCCTCTCGCCACCCCAAAGAAATCTTCTACCACTTAATGCAGAGTGCCTTTCTGTCCTCCGTCAGGTGTCAGTTGGAGGATCTGACATCTCCGTCCAGGTTTTTCACTGGATTCATTGACAGAAATAGAAGTTTTCTTAGTGCCAGGAATGTGACAGATGTCAAAAATGAATCTGAGATTTATTTCTAGCTCTGCTCAAACAAACGCACAATTGAAAACAGAGCAACATTGAGTGAAAATTACTTTGCCCTGTGAAAGCAGCTCCAAAATAATCATCAGCAGCTGTGGCTCCATCAACCATTGACATCCATTTTGGGATAACCTGGGTCACTCAGGACAGACTTGAGAAAGCACTTAGGTCTTTTCAGAGAAATGAGCCTCCAAATAATAACAAGCTCTTTGGAAATGCTGGATGAGGAGTACATCCTCATCCCTCTTCAAGTTTATCAACCCTGAAGAAATATACATGGATTTTAGGACGGCTTGCTTAATTCAGCAACGACTAGAGTAGAACGTAACCACCACCCTTGATCCTTATGTCTATGAGGCAAGAAATAGAAAGTGAACTCCTGAAAAAACTGCCAGGTTTTTATCTTCTTCCAAAACATTTTGCATTTAGTACTACCAAAGGCAGCATTCCTGAACTAGAGGTAAGATCCTGTGATTCATTCCAGCAGTTTCCTTGTCTTTGTGCAATACTCCATCAACACAGGTGTCAGGTAACCTTCCTTCACTGGCAGTGAAATCAGGTTTGAAAGATGGTGGAAAGTAAGATTATCTTTCTCTGATATGGATAATCACTGTGAGGAAAATAGGAAAAAAAAAAAAAAAAGGTGGGGGTAAGGGAAACCTCCTTGTAAAAATCAGCAAAGTTTGAATTACACAGTGTGGAACAGCTGGAAATGAAGCTGTTGTACACTCTCGCCATCATTACTGTTGCCCTCTTCTACTTGGAGCAAGCCTTTACTGCAGATGTATTTGGAAAATCACACTACAAACCCAGCCTTTAAAGTTGTTGTCTTGTTTAGGAACCTTTCACTGAATCCCAACACAATGCATTATCCAAGAGTTGTCCTAACTTCCAACTGTTCTGAGCTCAGATGATTTTGGAAAGTGATTTGACTTACTGATGTAGAACAGTTTAGATCTGCTTAACAGTTTCCAGACATGTGTTCAATCTTTCCACAAATCCATGTGAAATTCTGCATCCACAACATCCTTTGGCAAGGATCTCCATAGAGCTACACCCACACTTTGTGAAAACAGCCCTTTCTGCATGTTTTGAACCAGGTTCCTTCATCTGATATCCACTTCCAAGTTCTTCTACTGAAAGCTAAACGACTCATTCCCCCTATTCACACTCTCTATGTCATTCACTTTATCAGATGTGCCCACAGCTTACCCATTATGAACAGGCAAAGCAGTCCTAGACTATTCAAACTAATTTTTTTTTTTACATAGGAACTATTCCTTAATTCTGGTTTGATTCTCAGGCTATCTTCTGAAATGTAGCTTAAAAATATAATATATAGGAAATGAAACTGCACTGCAGTTATTACTCTGAAAGAAACTGCTTATTTCAGTGTTCTTCCTTAGAAGTAGCTTGCAATAAGCAACTGCATTTTTTTAGTCCAATGCCCTAAAGACATCTAATAAAAGATTATAAAAATGTACCTGAGTTTTTCCACTGTTTACTATTTGAAAACAAAGGAGGGCATCCATCCTTTGAGTCAGCCTTTGTCAATTCAGCTTGCCCATGCATCTAATGATAAATCCTGATAAAGAAATCCAAGCAGCAGTTTCCTTGGTTAGCTTACACACAGAAAGTTTTTCAGGACTAAAATTATACACTCCTTCGTTAAAATTGGAGTGTAATATAATTTATGGAGCCATCATACATCTGAGGGACAAATGTCTTCAAGGCACTGCTCACTGAGATTTGCGGATGGTTGTTATTACTCTGCCTGTCTTATATGTGGCTAAGAATATAAGGAACTAGTGTCAGTGCCATTCCCCACTAAGTAAATTTACAAAGAGACCGGACACTCTGATTACATTCCTTTTTCTTTTTCTTTTTTTTTTTTCTATTAGAGTTTCAGTGGGAATTGAAAGGCAAAAAGAACACAATTTCCCAGAGGAAGCTAATCAGCTATTCTCTCCACCTCCTTCTCCTTATTCATTCGCCCCGTTTCTTTCAATTGGCGGGGTCCCATGGCGACCGTCCTGGAAGAAAAGCATCCTCTGTAGCAGCTGCGCCTCTCCATGGCAACCGGGACGTCAGCACCAGCAGCCAAACCCCTCCACAGGCCGAGGGGGCGGCACTGACCCCGGGACTGCCCTCCCCTGCCTCCCGGAGCCTTGGTGCTGGCCGAGAAACATGGGGGAAGTTGGATAGGGGGAGGAAGCCCTATTGGGAAGGAGGGTTTTTCTTGGGGTGTGACCGGGCATCCCGGTGCCCTCCCCGTCGGGGCTCGGGTGTGTCGCTGTCCGTGGTGCTGACTAGTCCCGCGCCGCCGAGCCCCGACTGGGAGGTAGGTAGGGGGGACGTACAGGCATCCCCCAGGGAGAGGGAAGAGAGGACGAGTGGGGATGTGGAATGGCAAAAGAGTACCGGTGGCGGTTGGGTCCTGAGGAGGGACAGCCACATGATCCGCATCCCACATGACACAGAAAGAGACTGGTGGCAGAAGCCGGCCCTGCGGAACGTCATTTTTTCCCTCGGTCAAAGCAGAGGTGGTGGTAATAGCCCGTGCCTGGAAAGAGGCAGATGAAGGTGTGACTCTGAATCTTCCAGCATGATTGGTGCCTTCTTAGGAGTACCCTCACTTTGGATTACAAACAGAGAAAGGACAAGAGCCTCTAATATTATGCTTTGGAGCAGGTATGTGGATGGATGGATGGATGGATGGATGGATGGATGGATGGATGGATGGATGGGTGCTGTGCTAAACAGAGCTGTAGCTAAAGAGATAGTTCTCTTTGCAGAGCTATTATTTGCCAGAAATTTACTGCGTATTTACTTACATACATTTAAAATCCTTGAGTTTTAGCAAAGAGGACTCATTCCTCAGGAACAAATGCTCTATGGGGCATGAATTTGCAGGTGATTCTGCTTGCAAGCAGGGAGGTACACAGATTTACTACAGAATAACAATTTGTATTTTCTGCACAAACCTACATTCTGCACACCTGTATTGTTTTTGAATTATGACACATATTTGTCATAAAGCAATTCCCTGACATGATCAGCTTGATGAAAGCAGAAAATTTCTTTTATTGAGATGGACCAGACTAGTCTGCCCATCTCTAGATACATTCAAACAGCTTCTTGCTTCCTTGCGTTATTGCACTAAAACAGCTGGTTTTGTGTTTTTCTGTCATAAATTTGAAATCATCCTTTCTCAAAGTGCTCCCCCTCTTTTTCTGTGTGGTTGCCTGGATGCAGCTTCTTCAGAAAATACCACAGGCATAGTAATCTTTGCTTATCTGTAGCCAACAGAAGCAAGAAGGCTACTCTATTTTTTATAATTAAGGCACATACTCTCTAAGAATGCATAGCAATATTTTTCCACTTATCCAGCTGGCTTCCAGCATGTCAAATAGTATGTTGGTTCCACAGAGTAATGGAGAAGTGAAACTGCTTTCTGTTTTCAGGATTCACAGCCAATTTTTTTCCTGGCACAGATTTTCAAATGTGGTTCTTGAAGATTTGGTCTAAAAACCACTGTTAATCACTCAAACAAGTAGTTTGATTTGCAGGAAAATTGGATGCCGACCCAGAGGCATCCTTAAAAGCTTAGATGACTAAATATGGATTTTGGAAGCCTGAATTTTGAGGTTTTTTTTTTTTAAATCCTGATGTCAGATGAGTCACTAAGAGGAGGAATTTCTATACTTTAGGCATGTTCGGGAAGCTCTGTTCCTTAGCTTAAACTAAGAGCTTGCACACTCTTACTCCCCCGCAGGTCTCCTGTGAAGCCTTTGTTTATAAAGCTTTGCAGTGCAATTCTCTCATCTGGGCCATGCCATATGATCTCCATCTGCATTTTCCCTTGCAGCCTCACCAGACATTCTCCCTGAGGTAGTTAACAATTTAGAGAGCAACTGCAATCATACAATGCAGTATAACTTCCTAGCATCCTCAGGTGAAGTCAGCTCACCCGCTACTACAAGCACCATGGGCTTGTTCAGGTCTCCTCCTCTTATTTCGTATCCTGGGAGCATCTGGTAACTCTATCCCTGGCAATATTATTAGCCACCAGTGCCACCCCACTCTGTCACCATGTCTGGCACAGGTGATCTATGTCATGTGAGCAGTAAATCAATGTTATTGAAAAGCATTCAAGAGCCATATGGGAGACAGTGTCATGTCCCAACATGAATCTTTGTACCAGTGTAAAAATCCTGTTACCATATTAATTTCTTGCATACTCAAAAAGCAGCTTTCATAACATTTAGTATCAAGATTTCATTTCTATATGATCTTGTTATATAGAAGCAATTAAAAACACCCCAACAGTTTTCCTAGGAGGAGAACCTGTGTTCACCTTTAGTGGGAGGGTGGCCCTAGCTGTCTGGCTCCTCACTGAAACTGCTTTTTCCCTGAGACAATGAAGGCACGTTTTCCCAGCAGGGGAGAGGACACTCAACAGGGACAACAGGAGTGAGGATCTCCAGAGTTTAGCTGTCAACATCCACCATGACAAACCAGCCTAGAAAGCATTGCTTTCTCTCACATCAAGCAGAAAAGCGTGATGAGCTGTGGGCAATGTTTGGTGTTGCTAAAAATGAATGTAAGTGTGTGGGAGAGAGCATTTAATTTTTTTACCTCTGAATCAGGAAAGGGTCCGGCCCAGTCATGTCCAAGGACAGACTCATTCCCCATTAAGGACGGCAAGCAGCCTGTAGAAGTGTATTTCCACCTTTTCCACACTCATCTTGGTCAACTCCAGTAGGTGGAACCAATTTTGACAGCACAGTTGGAAATGAGGTTGGTCTCTCTTCTACCTGCTCACACTTTTTCATGCCCACCACAGTCTCACTGCATGCAGGTCTGAGTTCTACTGTCTTTTTTAAATCAGTGCTGATCTAATGTTGTTTTGCCTACTAGTCATAGCTGTAGGAGGATAAAATAAAGCTCTGAAACACTTTAAATTCTCTGGGTCTTTCCTGTTGAGAAAAAGGGTTACATCTGCAACAGAAGACACATAACCACTGTCTATCTGTTTGTAAACAGTGTGTTTGCACTCTTTATGCTCATGAGGTGGTGGCCAGAGCATGGTGCTCTTTTTCTCTCCAGTGTTTACCCAGATCAGGCCACAGGCAAGCACAAAGAAGATAAATGGAAGAGTCAGGCTTTAAAGTGGTCGTGGTAAACCAAACAACGTGTTTGGCATAGTCCAGATTTGGGAAGTGAAGTCTGTGGCCTCCCTGGCCTATGCAGATGATCCGATTCCATAAGACATTGGAGGGTTACTTTCTCACTGTGAGTGACCCTGCCTGTCTCTCCAGAAAGGTCATCCTCTCTACAGATCTGGGAGTTGCAGTCCTCCAGGTGGACTTCAGCATAACCTTGGATGGAGAGAATTACACCTTTCCCTCACTCTGAAGCTGCCATTGAGGTAAGGGTGTCTATCTGGGTTGCACTATTTTACCACTGTCTGGGTAATGCCAGGGCATGATGTTTGGTTTAGGCTGGAACCATAAGGTTTTCTTCCCACTGTCAGCCAGAAATAAATGTACTCTTAGGAGTTGCTATGACTTAGCAACTCACCTCAGGTTAATGGAGCTATGGTTACTGCCTGCATATTGATCTTAACCCACCATAAAAACATGAGAATTTCATTGACTTCAGTGCAGGAAAAAAGCCATTACTCCAGAGCCTTTAACACCACAATAAGCTTCAAGAGATGGCACTGTTTCTGAAGAAGACAGAATTGATAGAGTAACTTGTGATTTATGCAGGCTTTTGAACTGTAAATATTCATAAAAATCACGCCCTGTGAATTTGTCTCGGGCTAGGCCTCAGTCACAGGTCTACAGTCAGAGCAGCTACTTCACATGTGAGCTGATAGACCTGATTGCTACTGATAGACCTGTTCTTGGACTAGTTATTTACCATACAGCTCTCTACCTATGAAGCTCAGTTAAAGGATTCTTCCTGAGGCAGCCAGTACAAGAAATATAATTGACCTCCACCCCAGCAAGTGTTGTGGTGTTATATTTTTGTTCTCAGCCTTAATGCTTTGTTTAAACATTCAAGAAAGAACAAGAAAAATCAAGGAAGGCTGATGGCAGAGATTTCCTAGTTGCCTTTACTTTCTTCAAGCACAGAAGTAGAAAAATCTTTAGATTTCTGCTCATGCAACAACCAAGTGAAACATATACTCTTTAGATGTGTTGGAAATGAAGAACATTTCCTTCCTTTACTTGATTCCATCCATACTTCCTGCTCCCATGACCTCACCCTGCAATACAGGCTAGGCTCTCAGATGCTAATAAAAGATACAATAGTGTATAACAACTTACATAATCAGTACAGTTAATTTCAGAAACTTTTACCATAAGTTGAGCTGAGACCACATCGGCTCTGAAAGTTGCATCCACAAAACAGCCTATCCATATTTCTAGTCATGCCATCTTTAGCTACTTATGCAGCAGAACAGGAATCTCCACCAGCTGGGTAGAGCCAGGCAGCAGTATATGAGATATGAGTTTGAATCTTAAAAGTGTTCTTGCATTCAAAACCTTTTATTCCCTTGATAGAAGAGGGGCAGATGTTTTCTATCCCCATGCATTGGAATGCAGGGTGTGAGGAAGAACACACTTCACCTCAAGAGATTTTCAGACTTTGTCCACAAGAGCTGCCTGGAGAATAGAAAAGCCTTCATAAGAGGAGCAAGGCAAATAGCTGAGCATTTTTATGAGCATCAGACCAGAGAAAAGAACTGGCAGGGAATCCATGTGCTTACAAAAGCATGTGTATCCGCATTCCTCCACTGGAAGCTGAAGTACTAAATGGCCACAATATGTACACAGTCATCTCCACACAGCAAGAAACGGGACAGAGGTTAAAAGACTCTGTACTCCTCTGTAAAAGTATTATTACATTGCAGCGATGCATGCACAGGGCAGTTAATTTTAATTTAGGCAGGGATGAATGTCACCTTCTAGCATCTTTCATTCAGACAAAAGCCCCCCTCTCTCCATTTTGATTCTGTTTACTTCCACTTCTAATGCTAATTAAAACTCGGTCAGATGAATCATTCCTCTTCCAGTCTGGTGGCTATTACTGAGATATTCTTCAGAGAGAGAAGTTTATTAAGCAAACACCTAACTTTATGCTTTTGAAATAGTTTGTTGAGCCAAAGCTTGATGCTTGGTTTGCAGTTATGATGTAGAGAGGTAAAGTATGTTGAGTAGAAAAGCCTCTCTGCTAGTGCCAGGTTACATAATGTACAATAATCTGGGGTTTTAGCTGCCTTTTTAATCTTAAAAAACAGTTATTACAGAAAAGAAGTTTATTCTTTTGATTAAACATATTAAACATATTGCATTCCTTTGCAAATTTACTTTCAAATTACAATGGATGGTACATTTCTAGACAGGACAGTAAACATACAAATGCAGAGTATCTATTCTATATGGGCTTTATGCAACAGCAAAGTGGATGTGGTGGTGATTTTATGAAGTTCTTGTACCTCAAATACTTCATCTCTAAGTAATAGATCTGTTTTGGAGAGTTAGCAAGAATATGATTCCTTTGCTAGCAACCCAAAGGCATAACCCTGAAAATGGAGCATCTGAGCCTTTAAACTGCAAATTAAGATAATAAAACAGGAAATGCTACACCAGGAAATTCCTCTTTGATGGTTTTGAGTCATTTCACATGTTTGGGTTTTTTTTCTCATGTAAACAAATACAGGAAGTCCTTATGCCAGTTTTGAAAGGATTCCCACTGTAAAATGTTTAAAAGGAAAAGTTAGACTCAACACTGATGCATTCATGCAGACTCATAATTACTAGAAAGGATCCTTTCTCTCCGATTACTGTTACATAGTTTTAAGGGGAAAATCAAACAAAATGAAGGTTCTTTGTGATAAACTGAGGTGTGATTCTGATCCCAGTGCCACCTACAAAAAATAATGTTGAGTAGAGATCCTTTAATGAAAGAACATCAGCTTCTTATCCAGTAGGAGGAAAAATTATCTATGACTACGAATGGAGGAATGTTAGAGCACATTGTTTTATCAGCAAGCATTTACTTTCTTGAAGAGAAAAGCAAGTAACTGCTGTTCAACCAGAGTCATCATTTGCTTGGGACAGTTAAAGTTTCTATTAATGCACTTATATTTTAACCTGAAATTTGTGGGCAGTGTGCCCTTTTTTCCAAGGGAGAAAGAATCACACAATATAGTATTACTTGCACCTGTGCTCTCCTTTGTTTTACTTATAGTGAAGGAACCACCATCATTGGAGAATTGTAACCAAATATTCTATCTCTCAAGAAAAGCATCTGGTGAAGGGTGAAATTTGGGAAGTCTTTTCCTTTTTGGTTATTGCTCTCTCTGTTAGCAGAACCCCAGCATAAGACACCTGCACACATCTGCTGCTATCCTCCTTCCTCAGTTGGGCATCTTCATATACACGTTTCCCCACACACATCTCTGAGGGTGCTACACACTCTTCCCTCTTGGCCCTGTTGAATGGCAGCCTTCCCAAAGGTAACCCGAGTTCTCCACTAAATGGTGGTCAGGCTGACTTTCAGGCATAATGCAACAGAAAATGAAAAATACTGTTTGAATGCTACAACCTTGTAACAATTTTTGGGTTTGCCCACCTGCATACCTAGATGTCTCAGGTTAGCCAATTTGGCTCAACAAGAGAAATGCCATGAGAACCACATTAGTGAGTCTGCATATTTTATATTTTATTTCTTATACCAAACTTAAACTTCCACTACTTTTTGGTGTTAGTCATGAAATTTCATTTATTTATTCTTGTGTAGATGGGTAGATGGCACATACTCCTGCATGGCAAGAAGGGAAACTAAGGAAGAAAATTAGTCTCTAATATTCTTTCCTATCTCATTAATAGGCTCCTCTTGTATTAATCCATTACAGATAATTCTAACCTGTAATTTAGCAAGTTGTAGTGTCAATACACCCTGCCAGAGACAGAAGCTCAAATAGCCTGAAGATAACTGATGGTAGCAGCATATCTCCAGGGGAGCAGATCCACCTGATGGAGGGTAGGGAAAGGGAAGGAGGAGCTATTTTAGAAGTCAGGAATCATGTGCCAGGCAAAGCTACTAAGAAAAAGGTGAGGGAAGGCTGTCATGTATGAGGGAAAAGTAAAGGCCAGACTGGGCAGCACCCACAGCCCTCCAGCAGAAGACTGGACAAGGGGCAGTGCTCTTTGCAGGTAGCTGGTAACTCATCCACCACAACATCAACTTCCGGATCTCACGACTGACATCCTTGAGTGTTATTTTGACGGGAAGTTGCCATCCCAAATCACTCACTTAGCACACCCCACTGAAACAAATCCCATTGTTACTAGCGACAAACTGCTTCAGCTAAAAGCCCAGCATCACCTGGGTGGTGCTCGAAGCTCCCAGACACACGTGCAAAAAGTCACCAAAAAAGGCCAGCAGCTTGGGTGACTCATGCTTTGACCCACTTCCTGATGATGCAGAGCCAGTGGCAGTGTGAGAGGCACTGGAGGAGAGGCACAACAGGCTCTTGTGGCAGGTTGCATCCATGCAGTTGTTCTGCACTGCTCTCAAACACACTTTGCAATTTCAAGCATGCTAACCTTACATTCATGCTCCAATCCTGATTGCACATTGAGCCTGTTCATGTGAAACATGCAATGTTATATTAGCAGCAGAAAAAGAACACAGGGACTAAAACACCACAGGAAAAAAAAAGTCTTTTCTTACCAAATACAGCAACCAGTGCATCTTTTTGCCTTCCACATATGACTATTTTGTTCACATTGAATTATTGAAGATCACATGCAAAACAACTCAGTAAGTGAGGTTCCAGATTATTCCAGTGGTTTTGTGCTTTCAGGATCTGCCATGAGTAGGCATAGAAGAAGAAAGTAATTGGTGGCAGAGATAAAGTAGGCTGAGCAACACACAACAGCAAAACACTGAAAAAAACCCTCAGAAAGCATAGCTGGGAAGTTGGATCATTTGCAAGTCAGGGGAGAATTGTATTGGTTTTTTGAATTTTTGGTCTTCCTGGTTTATCTCACAGTATCAAGAGTCCAGAGTTAAGCTTTCACACTATAACCCCACAGCAACAGTTTTAAAATTTCTAATGAGTGAGAGGATTTGAATGGTAGCACTGTAACTGAAAAGATATGTTCTGGACCATCAGCCCACAGTGAGGTGTTTGTATATGCATAGCTGCTGATATTGAGCATTTTTCTTTTTTATCCCAGGGGTAGGCTAGGACCAACCAAATCAGCTAGCTAAAACTGAGACTGCAAACTCTGTCTAGCAATACATCCATTCTTGTCTCACTCCTCATTAAAATGGGCAGTCATAGCTATCGCATACCATGGTGTGCACTACATATGCCCTAAAAGGACTGACTATAGTTTGATCCCGAAAGCTGTATTTCAGTGCTAGCTCAGAAATACAGAGGTCATACTAGCATCCGGGCTTTTGAAAAACACCATCTAAAAAGAAGTCAGATTACTGACTGTGTTAGTTAGCATTAGGAGTGGTGTTGGGGCATAAGGAAAAATTCTTCATCACAGTGAGGATGACAGAACACTGGCAAAGGCTGCCTGGAGAGATTGTGGGGTCTCCTTCTCAGAACACGTTTCAAACCTGACCTGGATGTGTTCCTGTGACCTGATCTGGGTGTTCCTGCTTCAGCAGGGGGATTGGACTAGATGATCTCTTGAGGTCCCTTCCAGTTTCTGATATTCTGAGACTCTGTGACCATTCAAACAATACAACTACCAGTTCTGTTGGTAATCAAAAGGCCCCCTCAGCATCTCAGCTGTGTAATAGCATTTACCTCCTCCCATAGAGTTTTCCTATTGAACTAAACCTCTGCCACTGGTAAAGACGTCTTCTGCAGGTTTTGATGGGGGGTTGTGAAGCCACCTTCTTTGTCAGGTGACAGTGGGAAATGCTATTCTTGATGGGATAGATAACAAGGCAAGGATGTGCAAGAATAGCACTGATGCTCAGGAGAGATACTTCAAGGCTTACAGTGTCCAGTTCTTGATGAAAATCTTCTCACTGTGGAAGGGAATGCTCTGTTGTGGACTATTGATAGTGAAGAGTGCTCATCTGGCTTGCTGCCAGTCTTTCTGCTGTGCTAAACTTCCCTTTGCCTACAAAGCCAGACCTCACTTACATTGCCAAATTACATCCAGAAACAAAAGAAGTGAAGGATGCTGGATCTATTAACATAACTAATATTAACATTACTAGTGATTACTAGTGATTGGATGGGAGCAGGCTCTGGGAAGCACAGCTCATTTTTGGGATCAGTGGGCATACTCTGCTCACTCAGTTTGCAAGTCACCAGCCTGGAGAAACTGCATCTCAGTTTCACCAAAGATTTATGATGATTTCCCTGAAATCATCATAAGTAGTACATGTGCTACTTAAAATTATCTTTCACTGGTTAAGGTAGGTTTTTCACACATACTTGATAAATATAACCTTTTCTCTCTTTGTGCAGCCTGAGCAAAAGAAGTGGCCATGTTTGCTGACAGCATGGATAACAGCAGCAGACCTTTCCTTCTCCCTATCTCGTTGCTCCCAGAGCAGAACAAGAGCTACCCTGAAACCTCCATCCCTCCCTCTGGTTGCAGGATGACAGAGTCACCCACAGGAGCCAGCTCAAGCAGGAACCACACTCTCTTGCAGCATGTACTGAGGCCAGAGGAAATTGCAGCAGCCAGCATGGTTTTGGGAGGCTTGTGGCTGGTTTCCATCTTCGGAAATTCCCTCGTTTGCTTAGTGATCCACAGGAGCAGGAGGACACAATCCACCACCAACTATTTTGTTGTCTCCATGGCTTGTGCAGATCTTCTGATCAGTATTGCAAGCATGCCCTTTGTGCTGCTCCAGTTTATCTGGGGTAGGTGGATGCTGGGGAATGCGATGTGCAAGCTGGTAAGGTACATACAGTATCTCACCCCTGGAGTCCAGATCTATGTGCTCCTCTCGATATGTGTGGATCGATTCTACACTATTGTCTACCCCCTGAGCTTCAAAGTGTCCAGGGAGAAAGCCAAGAAAATGATCCTGGCCTCTTGGCTGTTCAGTGCTGTCTTTGCATCACCAGCTTTCTTCTTCTATGGCTCCAATAGCTACGACTGCAATTTTTCCCCTCCCATTTCTTGGGAAGGAACTATCTACAGCATCATCCAGCTCTTGGTGGTGTTTTTGATCCCATCCTTCTTTATTATCTTCTTCTACCAGAAAGTCATCAAGTACATTTGGAGAATAGGCACCAATGGCATGACTGTCAGGAGGACAACAAATATTGTCCCAAGAACAAAGGTGAAAACCATTAAGATGTTCTTAATGTTAAACTCAGTGTTTCTCCTGTCCTGGCTCCCTTTCTATGTGGTACAGCTGTGGCATCCACAGGAAACAGATTGCAGAAAGAGCTCCTTGGTATTCCTGGCCATCACCTGGATCTCTTTTGGTTCTTCAGCCTCTAAGCCAACCCTCTACTCTGTGTACAATGCTAACTTCAGAAGAGGGATGAAAGAAACTTGTTGCATGTCTGCCATGAAATGCTATAGAAGCAATGCATACACCATCACCACCAGTTCCAGGATAGCCAAAAAAAATCATGTTGGGATTGCAGAAATCCCAGCTCCAGCCAAAATGGTCACCAAAGACTCCATCTATGATGCTTTTAACAGAGAAGCAAAGGAAAAGAAACTTGCGTGGCCAATTCAGTCTAATCCCCCAAATACATTTGTCTAATTGGCTTAATTGCTTTGAAAAATTATGTTGTACCCCCAGAAAAATGAGCTTTCTCTTGGTTTTGAAGCAATGTATATTTACATCTTTTTAACACAACTTCTAGGGAAGAAGAAAAGATGTTTTATTTTATTAAATGCATTGATTTTGATGTGTCTAGTCTATTTCATTGCAGATACCTTCTACTTTGTGTAACTGCTTTCCCTGAATCATCAGAATATCTTTCTCACAGAGCTTTTACACTATCAGTATGTAGGGGAAAAGGGAGAAGAAAAACATCAATTCTCATAATTCCTGTACATTAGCCACTGTGTATAAATGCATCAGTCTACTCAAAGGCATCTATACTTCCTCTCATTATCTCCCTGTGAATACTGTTGCACAGGGATTTTCTCCCAGCACTGAATGCTTTTGTATCTTCAGAGTTCTGTATCTACAGAGGTTTCATGGTCCAAAATTCCTAAGAAAAGTCCTCCCCTTGGTCCTGTCCTTCCCATCTCCTCTTATGGTGTTTCTACATCCTGTTTGGTGCATCCACCCAGAAGTCTGGGGTGGGTATTGCCTGGGAGAAGACCAGCTAATCAGTTTCAAGGGTATGTAGTGTTAGGATGAGGTGCAATGATTTTAAACTAGACCAGGGCAGATTTAGACTAGACATTAGGAGGAAGCTCTTAACCATAAGGCTGGTGAGGCACTGGAATGGGTTGCCCAGAGAAGTAGTGGAAGCAGCATCCCTGGAGATATTCAAGGCCAGGTTTGGCAAGACTCTGAGTGACCTGATCAGTACAAGATGTCCCTGCTCCCTGCAGGGGGCTGGACTAGATAACCTTTGAAAGTCCTTCCAACTCAACACATTCTATGATTCTATGATCAAAAGGGGTCAAGGCTGTACCAGGGACTCCTCACCTGTTAAATTCAGCCTCTCTCCTGGCCTGAGCTGCTTCTTCTATGGTACGACTGTGGCACCTGCAGCAAATAGTGCTTTTTTTCCCAGACAAGAGCAGGAAAACAAGCTCTGCAGTCAAATGTTTGCCTGGTGGCATCCCCCAGGGGTGTATGCTCTGATAGGTCCCCAACAGCCATCCCAGAATACAGGAGTTTTCAGGGAGCTGTGGCTGCAGGTGGAGTCCACTCCTGCTGCTATTTCTCTGCTAGCACAGTGAGAAAACAACCCAGTAGGAGCAGCAGAGCTTCACTGCTGGTGGGAAGGGGAATGTCACCAGCTGTCATCTGGGGAAAAGAGGGGAGAGGCAGGAACTCCTCTGCACCTCCTGCACTCCATAATGGTAATGTGCTGATGAGAAATGAGGGCTGACATGGGGGTAGGAGAAGCTGTACATAGGCACTCACAGACTGGCCCTGCATAGGCTGAGGATGGTGTGAGGTTTTGGGCTGATAGGACAGCTGGACCAGCCCTACATCCTGGTTGAACAAGCACGAAAGGAAAATTTCACTGTATTTTTATATCCTTGTATTTTGTCCACCTACAAATCCATTTGAAGCCATCTTTACTTCCTGAAACAGAGAGACCTTTTTTCTTTCCTTTCAATTATCTTCATCGGTGCAGTTAGTTTAGTCTGTGTGTAGAATGTTGATCTATATTCTTAAATTTCACAGAAAGTACAGTAGCACGCCCTCAGAAAACACAGATAACTACTATGTCTACCAAATGAGGTTAGCCCTAGCATACGTTTGGTGAATTCCCCTTATTCCACTAAATCAATGTTCTCCCATGAACTGGAGCTATTAAAGGTCCAGCCAAATCTGCTGCAACCCTCACTCTGACAGGTTTCCATTTTTAATTCTTCCAGCATTAACAGGAGAGTCCCACGCAGTTCAGACCAGAGGTCTGTCCATCCCAGTATCCTGCTATTTTCTGTCACTATTAACATAATCTTGAGAATAGAACATAGGAAGCAGGGAAGTTACAGAGGTCTTCTGACTCTTCCTTCCAGCCTCTGGCAGCTGCTTTTATGTAACACCCTTCTAAAAGGGTAAAAGGGTAGCTTCTAAAGCTCAGTGACATTCAGTAAATCTGAGGCAGGTCCAGAATGAGGCCTGGTCATGGAGTCACAAAGACGGGACAAGCAGCTCCGCTCTTCTTGCTCAAGCCCCATCTGGAGTGGAATTCAGGAGAGTTTTGCCTGAGAATCAAGGGTTTGACCTCTTTTTCAGTTGAGGACCTCAAACACTTCCTTCCTATTCTCTATTTTTTTCTCAACTCATACTATTGCTTCTCAATTAGCTCTGCCAAAGTCATTAGATGGTAAAAAGCTGGTCTCCGCCTGCTCTCCCTGTGCCCGAGGTTTGTAAACCTCTCACATGTATTCTCTCAGTCTCATGATACTGTCATTTCTTTCACAGAAACAGCTCCAGATTAGGCTCTTCTTGGAAACCTAATGTAGCACCCAGGGCATGGCCAAACATCCTCAAGTCCAGATCACCATCAGGCTTTTAAAACTCAAGTAATCCTAAAAGCCTTAAGGACATTGATTGCAGGTGTTAAAGTAGGCAATAAAAGACCATGTGCAGGTGCAGGCTAAAGCTCCACATACTTACGTTTCAAAAAATCAAGCTCCCCGCTGTATTTTTGGGGCATCCTCGACCACAGCCTCGTCAGAGATGGTTTATCTTCTGCTTTCAAAGGAAATGTGGCACAGCTGGATTCCTGTTCATGCTTGGGTCTGAAATTGCTGCAGTAATGAAAGTTAACAGAACAAGAGTAGCAAGTATTACTGGATGTATTAAGCATGCTTAGCTATCTCCCTTTCTCATCAGCCAGGAGCAGAAGCACACATGGTGGAGCCCCAGGTTGACACCCTTAAGAGATTCTCATGCTGGCAATGTGGATAGGGAAACTCCCTTGTTGAGAAATATTCCTGCATGCCTGGTAGAAAACGTACTTCCTCCTCCTTGACCATAAAGAAGTATGATTTTAAGAACCCTTACTGTCTGCAGGAACACATCCAGCATATATTTCACAAATTCAGAAATCCCCATTAAATAAGGATCTGATATTTCTCATTAAAGCCATTAGCAAAAATTCTCATGAAGTGGGAGGAAAGAGGACCTTGAAAAGGAGATAAGATCAATATTTTCTGTGTGGTTCCTGTTCTGAGAAGGTTTCTCACTGGAAAACATATGCTTAGCCTTTCTTTGCCACTTAATTGCCACTGACACAGTAAAATCAGACCTAGGGTAAGCAGGCCAGGTCAAATTTGGAGTGTTATTTTTATCATTGGGTTGTGAGACTGAAACCCAACAGTTGCTATTTTGGTTAGTATTTCTGTTGAAGAAATGGGACTGAACAGAATGAGCCCTGAGGTTACAGAAGGCAACAGGATCACAGTTACCTTCTACCAGATTTGAGTCTAGAGGGACTCAGGGCACTTGTTCCTTCTAGTCTAAGTGAATAGGAGTGCATGAGACAGCCTCCTTATCTGGGCATCATGGACAGGACCAGCTATAACAGTCACTGTTCTGTTGAGGTGTGAGTGTCAAGTCATTGTACAGTTGGATCACAAAGATGTTCCAGTGGATGTTGCTTGTGCAAAAGTCTGATTTTCTCAGACCATTACAAATCCCAAAGGAAAATACTGCTGCAGCCACCACATGCAAGGTTTGCTGCCTTCAGACTTGCTCCAGCACTGAAAAGGAAGGGAGAGAGACAGGCAGTCTAACCCTAAGGTGTCAGTGCCATGTTTGCAGACCTGAAATCAGCCAGATGTTATTTCACACACAAAGCCCAAAAGAACACACCAGTGGGTGTGAAACCACAGACTTCTTGTGCAACTTTCCTGGTTGTAAACTCAGCCACATTTCCCCACCCCCAGAAGCTGTAAAACTACACAAGCTGGCCAGGAAAAGTTCAGGACTGCTACGACACAAGAGCTTGGGATGTCCCTGTGTTGGAATGGCTGGCAGTTCTGCCCCAAAATCACAGGCCTAACCAGCCCCATGACTGTGAATGAGGTTTTGGCTTCCTTAAATCGTCTTCCTATATCAGTAATAACACAGATACATCCCTGTCAAAGTAAGCATGACTGTGCTTGTATAGTTTTTTTAACCAAAACTCTACTGGTAAGAATACATTCTCATGAACATGAGCTGTGCTTCAATTTGGAGGAATCTGCTTGTGCATCTCCCCTTTTATACAGCTATACTGATAAACCTTCCTGATTTCTGCTTTTATGCGATGTTATTTTGGGAATGGTTAACAAAAAAGGTCAGAACAACCAAACAAAACCCAATTTCTCTCTAACCAGCAGAAAAACCAGCCTTCACCACACAGCACGAACTAAAGGAGTTGTGATGTGCCTGTATTTTGGGTGTACATGCACCTGCTCACTCCTACCTCCTTCCTTTCCCATTTTTTCCAAATCCTGTAACTCTTCTCTACCCTTTATTCCATTGGCCATGGCTGCTGATCTTGTTCTTGTCTTGGTGAATATGGAGCTTCTGGGATAGGTGCCTGAAGAAAGGCTGCCTGAGCTGTCACTGCCTGAATTGTCAAAGCAGCTCCAGCCCTTCAGATAACACCCAGCCACTGACAGTTTGATTGGTTTGATTTCACCAACCATCACCTATCTGCTGGTCTTCCAGGCCCCAGAGAAAACAGAGATTTAGGAGGAAGAACGTAGATTATCTAAGCAAAAAATACAAAAAGCTGTAGAATTTGTCTGAACAACATAAATGAATCTTTCCACATTCCCTCACAACTCCTCATTGACAACAGATTTTTTTGGTGATCTAGCTAATGCAAGAAGAAATTTAATGAGGGTGAGGAAACTAAACCAAGCAAAGCTACTCGGATAAAGGCACACTGAAGAAACAACTTTACTGCGGGACCAGTCAGCAACTGCCTCTGGAGCTTCATGCAGCTCACAGAAAGCTTGGTTAGGTGGCTGGGATGCCATCCTGTAAGGGAGTGTATGTCTTTGAGTGCATGAGTATCAGGAGGAAACCAACATGCAGACATGGGCCAAAGCTGGAAGAAGTTTATAGAGCAGGTATGATACTGAGCAAACAAACACATCTCTACCTTATTTGCAAAGGAGCAGCTCTGGGAGAGAGGACTCTTGGATCTCTAGCTCATCCACTCCTTAGTTTAAAATGTTTTCTGTATAAGAACATTGTGTGCCTAGCATTAAACATTTTTTTTCCATTAAAGTGAACTGCCATTTAGTGGAAATTCCATCACTGCCGCTTAATTTTGGTATTAAGTGGCTTGCACTTGGGAATTACTACTACAAATTGCTAAATTATATACCTCTCTTTTTATTTCATCAGAAAGTTGGGTTTTTGATGAAACATACTTTTAAAATTTTCCACTTGAGGGGTGGCAACTGGTAAGAAGCAGAGACACTCGCTACTTGACCTTTTTTCCAGCCAACCTCCTGGACGTGATTGCAAGGTGGCTATCATCTGTAATTGAACTTAAGAGTTTCCATATGCCCAGTTAAGAATCCTCTGAGTTTTTCCATTCTCCTCAACTCAACCAGCTTGACTTCAGAATTAACTGACATTGATTTAGGAGTTGGTTTTCCAAGGTGTTGAATGCATGCCATTGATTTTAGCTGAAATTCCATGTGCTCAACCTTTCTCAATATTAGATCCTTCCTGTTTAAAAGAACAAAGAGCAGATTTGCAGTTTATTAAAGCCAGACCCATATACTCAAAGAAAGGGGTATTAGCCCTCTAGGTGATTCTGTAAGTTAATACATCTTTATTAGTTGGCTATTTGTGGAATAGGCCATTATAAATTACATAAGCTTTATTCGATCTGGCTACTAATAAAACATAATATACCTACTGGAAGATTGTTATATAAATGTCACCTTCCACTGAGCAGTCTGAACTAAAACAGTGATTTTTTTTTCCCCCAATACTAATGCTAACACATATGGAGTATTCTTTGGGTTTTCTCATTAAACCAGTGCCTGTTTAAAACTCAGAACTGGTGCAGACAGCAGTAATTCCTTTTTGGTCCAACATTAGAAGGAGGGGGAAAAAGTTATATCACCACCACATAGTTCAATTTATCTCTATCTCACGCCTGGCCAGGCACTAGCTTCCTCACTGCATGCACAAGACCAAAAGACACTTTTGTTACTCTGGTTTGAGGAGGAGAGGCTGATCAAGAACTTCCTTCCTTTTTTTTTTTTTTTTTTTTTTGGAAATTTTTTTTTTAGGAAATGTACTGTTAGACAGCAGAGGCCACATCTTTTTTCCAAAGACTCTAACTCTATAGCACTTCTCTTTAGCACTGGAGATTTACATTCTCCACTACAATATGCATTATGAAGAGTCCCTCCACATGCTGATTTCAATACAGGAAGGAAAATAATTAAGGGATGTCCAGAGTTAACCAGATTTCAGATTATTTACCAGTTACCTGCAAATGCAACAGAAGGAGCCCTCAGTCTTTCATTAATTTGCAGCACTGCCAGGAGCTGATCTCCTGTCAAGTTTTCTGCAGAATGGAACTGCTCTTGCCATGTTATTGTTTTGTTTTTCCTGTTAATCTGGGGCACCTTCCTAAGAATGAAGTCTTGAAGTTACAGGGTTTTTTTGTCCTTAAAAAGAGGGATGTTGAGGCTGTGGAGCTTGGTTCTCATTACAGGAATTGTGCTGCAAGCACTAATCTATGGCAGAAAGCACTGAACTTCCCTACTAAACTATGCATACTCTTAAGACTCCAGTAGAAGACAGCCAACACTTCAGTAAAGGCCAGAAAACCATCAAACATATAAGCTATTCCCTCAGTGAAGGGCAATATAGCAAAGGGGGCATCCTGGTTTGAGGTAAAATAGAGCAAATTTAGTTTGTAACTTCACTTTTCAGTTAGGCCCCTTCTCTCTGGTTAAACTCTGAAATAAATAACTTTTGAAACTCTGGAAGTCCCACCAGAGATATCTGGTCACAGTTGCAATGACAGATGCACTGCTTTTGCACCACTCCACACTGCTTTTCATCACCCCTGCTCAGGGACTGTCACCCACAAGTCCTAACGCTTTTCCTGCTCAGCTTCTGACAACCAAACAGTGCTTCTGATGGTCAAGTTGCTAGTTGTTTCTTCAAAGACAGTTTCCCACTTGTTGATCATGACAACCATCATGAGAAATTCCTATCAAGGTAACAACGCATTTGGGATTTTGCATTCAATTTTCTTTCCTCCATTATTAAAAAATCTATTCACAGTACTTCTGAAGAAATTTGAATGCTATATTTTAGGTATTTACCATCATTGAGGAAGTTTGGCCTGTGAAGAGACAGAGGGGGAAGGTCTTTGTTCTTACTACAGTGCCTTTTATGGTATGAGCAGAGTGTGCATGTGACACATGATGCCACCAGCCTTGCACTGTCCTGGCTTACACTGTACATCTGCAGAAGAAAATTAAGTGCAACCTCACCATGAGCAAGCAGAAAGCTTCCTGGGTGGTGGTACCAATCTTCAGTCTTCCCAGCTTAACTCCTGCTTAGTGAAAGGGGACTAAAGAGAAAAACTCCCTGCAGAGCACAGCTATCCTCCTGCCACACTGATCTAGAAATAAAGGTGTTCCTCACCCTTTATAGAGCTCTTCTGGCAACTCATTCTTTACAGTTAATATTTTCCCCTGTGCTGTCTTCATACTACAAGAGCAGTAGCATTCTCACCAGAGTTCTCAGGATACTTCCTTCTAAAATTCCCTAAAACCACATTGTACCTTACATTTAATGCAAGCAACTCAAGTTCCATTTTTCTTTGGAGGGCAGAGGGCAAGTTTTGTAGGTCTCCAGGCTTCCAATTGCCAGCTGCCCTAGGACAAATAACTGCTGCCAGGCAAAGGCCCCTTTATCCTCTCTTGTAGCCTGATCACTGCAAGAGAAACATGACTAGCAGAGCTTTCCCTGCTCCTTGCTACAGTCAAGGTGGGACCTCAAAAGTTCCCCATGCTTCTTGTAAGGCTAGCAGTCAGTTTCCCTCACAACAGAAAAGAAACTGGAGTGTATCAGCATTGATCCACGCCCTATTCTTAATATCTCCATGTAGAACATGACAAAAAAATGGCATAGATGGAAGAAACTCTGATTAGAATCCATTCTCTTCTCCCTATTGTTTCTAATTAGCTTGCAATTGCTAGTATATGAAACTCTCTCCAATGTCTGAAAACAGTTATTTACCAGCAAAGACAAAGAAAGAAAGGTTTTACAGTTACAAAGGAAATTATCTTAATCCATGTTAACAGGTGATACTTGAAGTTTCGATAGCATTTCTGGCAGACCAAGGGAAAGCTGTGTTAATAACAGGCACATTTGCTTTGCTTATAGGACTTACTTCATGCAAAGAGCATGATTTAGAAAAAAATGTAGGGTGGATGCAAACAATCACAAGAGGCCATTCATCATTCTTTCTACGTTTTGTTTTTTACTTAATAGATCCCCAGAACTGTAACTGTGCTCATTCCATGAGAGACACATTCATGGCAGAGGGATTGAAACAGACAACCTTTATCATTGCCCTCCAGCTACCATACAGCCTTTTTTATCTGCCAGCACGTGTAGACAACACCAGTTCCATTAACAATGCCACTCCTTTAGTGGCCCTGGACTGAAATGGTGACAACACAAAGTGGCTGCTGCTGCAAAAAAGACATGAGATCACATAAACTCCGAAGGCTGAGGCAGTTAATTGGCTGTTTCTCAAACACCTACAGCCATCCACACTGATTCCATTTGCATACTAGTAATTAGAAAGATAATCGCTTTTTTATTTTGGAGGGCAAGAGACCCTAAGAATAAAGTCAGAAGAAACATAGCATGCTGAAGTGAGAACAGTAACGTGCTCCATTCTCATCTTTAAATGCCTGCAGTATAAGTCTGCTCCCACCTTCTGAAGGTTTTTGTGAATACTTGTCAGAAGAATAATTAGCAATTAGAAATCTAGGCGACACCTCTCTGCTCTTCCTCTGTCTGAGATCCCAGTCAGAATTCTATGTTTAAATGGAAAACTGCTATTCTGTTTACCCTGGTGAAGCCTCTTCTGCCTGATGTTCATGAGATGATGTTTTCTTGCTCACAAATGAATTCCACCCCCAGGGTCCATTGAGAATTTCAGGTACATAAACCCCAGCTGAATTTGCCCTCTTGTCTGCAAACACTGTCACCAGTGAAAACACTAGGCAACCAGGAATTTTACAGAACAGTAAGTGACAGAATAATCAAAATCTTCGACAATTTTCAAATCTGTGAGGAGCAGAACCACTTCAATGCATGCCTAACATCTGCAGTTGAACAGTGTCACTATTGCTGCTTGTTGCCTTCCTCCTAAGCATACAGCTAAACAACAGAATAATGTGTTTTAATCAGAATAAAACAGAATAAAACACTCTGGGGTGAGCTGATAACAGCATTGCTTCTACTAGGCTATGCAGAGGAACAAGAAGCAGATCCTGAGCTATAAAGAGTGATGATATTATGAAGAGCTTGCAGTGTAAAAGGAGTATTTACCCTGATGTTACTGAGTGTGGGCAGAGGCAGAGAGAAATAGCAGAATAACTCATATTTTTATGTAGTCCTCTGGAAAAGGAACTCTCAACAGTTTTTGAAAATAGCTGCCAGGCCACTTATGGAAGAAAGGAGATTTACTGAAGACTTTTTCTGTAGAGGAAAATGGAACGTGGACTGAAAAGTGGGAGATGTCAAAGCTTAGGGGAGAGGAAAGAAAAGCCCAGAAATGCAAAACAGAAAACATTGACCTAGCAACATGGCAGGATCTATGTTCAACAGGGAGTAGGAAAGAATTGTTCTTACATCAGCAAGCATTTGGAGCACGCCACATAAGGACATCGTAAAGTTGGAGGACACCACTGGTATGCTCTGCCACATGAATATGCAGCAGTGTTGTCGCCAGCACTGCATAATTTGATCAAAATGTATTTTGAAAGCTGTCATGAGAAAGGAGGTATGGAAAAAGTCAGCTTTCATATTGAGCATTGAACACTGCCTCACGCAAACACATATATTATAATCCCCTTGTAGTCTTTTACTCACAAATTTATTTCATCATCAGAATACCAACCAGCTGCATAGTTATATATGTTACCACTACCCACTCAAGTACACAGAGATCATACACAGGAATTGAAGAAGCACTTGCTGGTAGCAACATTAAGTCAGTTGAGAGTTACTGGCCCAAGCAAAAAGCAGGGTTAAGCTTCCTCTAGTTACCAAAGCAATACTTCCACCTCCCAAGTGATTTTCATTGAGGAAAAAACCCCAAAAACTGTCAGTTTTTAACTTTTTCTTTTTAAATGAAGCATTGCTGAAAATTACTATCTGAACAATGACAGCGTTTTCTAGTTAAAATTTCAAGTATGACAAAGAGAGTACAAGTAATGGTGTGAACTGTATCAAGCAACAGCCTTCACAGAAATTGCTTAAGGCAATAATTATAACTGACAACATAAATTCTGCTTGTCTATCTACATAAACAAATCTACAGATTCCATAAACAGAGCACCAGCTGAATTTTAGTCCACTGGTGTACTACCCAGCATGGGATACCTCAGATTTTACTGCAGATTAGACCCTCCCATTTTCTCATAAAAATCCACACAAGAGTTGTCATACTGGAAATCCAGCTAGTGATAAAACCTACAGATAAATTACCTCTCAGTGGCACTGAGGCCACCCAAGTGGGTTCCTCAGATGGCTGACCACACTGAAGTCATGCAAGGCATTAACAAGCTGCCTGTTGTCAGTTACCCCGTGCTCACCCCCAACCTCAAGGGCTTCCAGGCAGCGGTGGCAGCAGCGGCCAAAGAGATGTCCATCTTTGGAGCAGCCTCTGAGCTCTTCACCAAGAAGAACATCAACTGCTCCATCGAGGAGAGTCTGGAGAGGTTTGATGAAGTGATGAAGGCACATGCTGGTGTTTTACCTTCCTTACCTGCTACAGCGATTTCTTTATCAGATGATCCTCTGTCACTTAAGCATAACAAGAAGGACTAGAGTTTTTATTTCAGCTTTAGTCTTAAAATGTAGAGCAATCAAGAGAAAGACTCAAACATTTGGTCTTTTTATTAACAGCAGTTTTATAGATAATTATAATAGTAGAATATCTTGGAAACTGAACTATGATGGCAAGTCTTCTCTTCATGGCTTACAACAAAAAACTAGATTGTTGATGTAGATTAATCTTCATCCTAAAACATAAAAAAAGAGGAAAACCAAATCAGTCGCAGGCACTCTCCCAAAGGTAGTCATGGTTTTACCTGGCAAGAAAAAGTTTTTTGAAATGTATCTTATGCGTGAAAAAAACCACCACTGATATAATGTTACAATAATCTTTTGAAAAGTGCATAATAGAATGCAGATTCTTTGGCAAACACTTAACATTAGGTTGTAAAAGCGGATCGTGATTTTAGTTTGGTGGGATTTTTTTACACATATAATTACAGAATATTCTCAGTTAAGTAACAAGTCTGTTAAACATACCCACTTTGTTTCTCAGGATTTTATCCCCCAAGCATACATTTGGGATTAAAAAGACAAGACTTACAGCATCTTTTTTACAGAGTTTTGACTATATGGTAAATCCTTGAGTTAAATGTTCCAGATGGATTAGTGCAACTGTACAGTGCTCACTGGTGTTTACTCCAGTAGCATCAACTGAGTTCAGTCCTTATTATAACAGAGACCTAGCATGGCTATAAACACCAAATACTACAGGCAGCATTTTTTTGAAGACTGTGGATAGTTCCTAAGTGGCACCCACTTTTAGCTGGCTCTAGATGACCATTAGATTTCAGTGGCAAGTGGAAAAAAGAAGCATTTCCAAGCTTATTTCCTTTCTCCTCCAGTGCTTGTGAGAGAAAAGCAGCTGCACACGCTCACTTCAGGAGAGATGGGTGCAGCTGTACCCATCTTACACAAAGAGAGGGTAAAGCAAAGCCACCCTCCCTTACTTCAGGTACTATACGAAGTCTCTTAGTCAGAGGACTTGGTCATAGCACTTGCAAGTGCCACCTCAATAGGAATGAAAACTATAACCATTAAGACTTACTGGATAACACACGTACCACAGACGTTTCTGCTGGTTTTCAAGGGGAACTGGAGATCCAACTATGCCCAAAATGTTTATAACACAGCAGTCTTGTAATGCAATGGAAGCCACAAGAATTTTATCTAATCCAATTATAGCTGCAGGGAATTCTGTAATGGCACCTAGAGCAGATTGGAAGATTGCAATCAGAGCTTCTAACTGTGTCACACTTATTCTGGCTTGCAGAGCTATCATGGAAACAGTTAAAATTATTCAGGCTGTAACACACCTCCAGTCCAATCTGTATGAACCACAAAAGCCCGTTAGAACATGGATGCCACCATCCATGCCAAAGACCTTGGTCAAGCTTGCCAAACATAGTCATGGAATGCCAACCGCTGACTAAGCCAGGAAGAAGGAACTACTGTGAAGAGGAACAGACAAAAGCTGCTGCTCACCACAATGAGGAAATTCCAACTCTTAAGTTCCTCCATAAAACAAAACTTAACTCCTGACAAGTTTCTCATTTGGTATCACAGAAAGAGAAACAAAGAGTGGAGGGAAGAGAGCTGATGGCGTGTTTGAGGTGAGATCAGAGCCGCCTTTGTCACGTAACCTCACACAGACCAGAGCTCAGAGTGGTCACGCATACTGAAATTTCTCTGCAGGGTTTCTACATCCCCGATTCAGAAAGACACTTTAGTATACACATAACCTTTGAAATAAATTTTAATTATGATAGTTTACATTAGAAACTAAGGCACTGTATTAGTTTAATTCTAATTAAAAATAATTTATTCTACTTTTGGCATGAGCAGGTTACAAAATCCTACTGCAAAGTTGACAGAGTATAGATCTGGACATCTAGTTTGGGGTTTGTTTTTTTTCCTCTCCTTCCAGAGAACTCAGAAAAATGACAGGCAAGCATTCAACACAGACACCCCCCCCTGTAACTTACAGGGTGGCTTTGTTGCTATCTTTCAGAAGAAACTGTTGTTCAGAGCTTAAAATATCCTTCCCATCACTGCTTCAGTCTTACCTAGCTTTTCACAACAGTTTTCCATGTCTATGCAACATTTCTAGCAATCACTACAAGTACATGTGTGAATGAATGGTCCATAGAATAAAGTGAAAACTATGCAAGAAGGATTAGTACATGAACTCTTAGAATGGAATTCTGAAAACAACTGTGCTGTACACTGAAATATTGCACTTTATGGCACTAGTCAGCGATTTTGACTAGTCTCGAGTCGAGATAATGCTAAACCAACTGAATTAGTCAATGAGAAGAAGGCAACATTCAGTCTAGTAAAGTCACTCATTGTAATATTTATTGTATGAAATTAAAAACAAAACATTGCATTAAAAAATATTCCATGCATTTCATAAAATACAGAGAAAGGCATTGTTATAAACAAAACAGAATAAGCCAGCAAAACACCCACTGAAAATCCTGAAAGCTCCACTCTCCACAATGTACCATATACATATACAGGCAAAAAGTATACACAGGAGAAAGAGCAGTCCAAGGAAAGCTGCAGATTATCTGTCAGTATCTTGGATGAGTAAGTTTAACCTAAAAGACAAGTTTGCCATCACCTCCCTTGTTCTAAGACTAAATTGATGGAACTTGAGTTTCCTTCCTACCAAGCTCTTAGTGGAAAGAGATGGTAGATGCTCCACCAACGGAAGCAAGGTGGAGGGAGATGCTTTGACAATCTTATCAGGAGGAGTGGGTAAAAATACATCTTGGTAAAGAATTATAGGCAGAAGCAGGGAAAATATCTAGTACTTCTCTTGAAGAGCCCTGATAACATAAAGAACATGCTGGATTTTAAAAGATGCTGAAAGCAACACCTGCTTTTGGGTTAAAAGTTAGGTTGCTATAAACCTTACTGAAAGCTTTTGATCCAGTTCCTTCTCCTCAACCTATAGTACTCCATTTGGCTTTAGCGAAGCTCTAACAGGACCCTTCAGTTGCTTTTATTTTACAGAACCTCTCAGACTTCCACAATGATTACTAACCAGATAACGGCTGACCAAAAGGCCAGCGAAGTTTTGGGATCCAACACAAAAGCAGCCTCCCCAACTCTTACTGGGAATGCCCAAAGGCTGCCATAGATGTATTCAGGGTGGTATAGAGAAAGGAAGAACAAGGCTCGACTCATGCAAACCCCTATTACCCCAAAAAACCTCATTCCATGCAGTCTTGGGAACACCACAACCAGAGTTTCACATGGGGAGGAGCAAAGAGAAGACAGCAGACTGGAATCCTTCCCTCTGCATCTGGGGACACATCCACTTCTTTGACAACAGCATTCTTGTGTTAGCTACCAAGCTATCTCTGCTGCAGCATGGAAGGTTCTGCACCAGCCTCCTGAGAACAAGCACCATATGGGAAGACTGTTAGAAATTTGGTTTTCACAGTATTACTTAAAAACATAAAGCCAGGAATTCCTATCTTTTTTCTTTTTTTTGAAAATTTACATTGAATTGTAATTAAACCTGTAGCATGCAAAATTACAAAATGAGAAGACAATGAGATATAGAATTGCCCATGCTGTACCTTAACTCTGTTCTTTTTCAGATACATATAGAATAGTTTGGGTTGGAAGGGAACTTAAAGATCATCGAATTCCACCCCCCCTGCCATAGGCAGGGACACCACCTATCAGATCAGCCTGGTCTTGAACACCTCCAGAGAGGGAGCGTTCACAACCTTTCTGGGCAACCTGTTCCAGTGTTTCACTACCCTCACTGTAAAGAATTTCTTTTGTTATGTCGAGTCTAAATCTACCCCCTTCCAATTTACATCTGTTGTTTCTGGTTCTCCCATCCAATATCATATTAAAAAGTCCTTCCCCTGCCTTTCTGTAGGACCCCCTCAGGTACTGATAAGCTACTATAAGGTCCCCCCTGAGCCTTCTCTTCTCCAGGCTGAACAACCCCAACTCCTTCGTTCAGGAATACAACTTTATATCACATAATCTTTACACATTTCAATCCCCAGAAGAACCTTATTTCATTCCCTGGACAAGTACAAATGAAGCAGAAAAAAGACTCCATTGGAAATTCCAAGTCCAGTACTTTTGTGCACTCGCAGCTAAAATAATGTTTTCTTGATGGAGTTTTTAAAATTATGTTTTATGAGCTCCATTTACCTTGCATAAGGAAAATGAAAAATGCTGTAAAAGATTAAGGTCTCAGGTCTTTACAGGCCTCTATAGGCCATAGTGAAACACCAAGATTGGGTATTCTTTTTAAAATAACGGCCCAGCTTCCTAGCTAATGTAATTTCTGTGTTGTACATGTAAACATTTCACAGAGTCCTTGTACCACCCACTAAGCTCTTTGCTTCAATCAAGTATTTGTGCTCAGAAGCACATCCTTATATTTCTTCCTACACCCCAGTCATCCTCCTACACCACAAAAGATGTAACAAAACAGGAATTAATCATAGGCTGGATACTTACAGAGATTGCTGCTGTTTGCTTCTGTCTTCCCAGCCTTGGCAAGTTTGGTTGAGCTCTGCTGTGTTTTGCCCTGCTCCTCTCCAGTTAGCAGGGCTTTTATTTCAGAGGGGATTTTCCCTTGGTCCATCGCCATGCACCACTGCTTGTACTGAAATATGCAAACACATTAGGCATTAGTAAAGTGCCAGGATCACATTAGCAGACAAAACAGAACTGTAATCTTTACCTTCCGATATATTCATTTAAGGTTTGAATTTACTGGGCTGAAGCCTCTTTTAAAACTCAAAAGCACTAATGAGCTAAGCACGTGTCCATGGTTGCATACCTGGCCTCAGTAAATCCTGTTTCAGTCAATAAACTGCCTCTCAGTAGTAGCACTAGACACAATACTGTAATTATTAAACAACATGGAACACTCTGTGCATATTCTCGCTGCTGGCATGCCAGAATACCGTTCCAGTTCATGGCCTATTAAAAACAAATATTTCACATGACTCTGGGGCTGACTATTAAGAAGTCCTTTCTGATTGTACAAGGCACAGTTAGAGCACATGGGGTCTTACTCCGAGGTTCCCTCATCTTAAATTCTTCACTAGCAAACCCTGAAACACATAGGGCAAATCTGTGATCAGCTGGCTGACTTTTCACCCAGTCTTTCACTTGTGGTGATTAGCCCTGCCTATTCAAACAAGCCTAATGCCAATTTCTGAAGGAAATATCTTCAGCTGTGGTGAAGTTTCAATGACATCCCAATATTAATTAGGAGTTGCATCTGTATTTCCATATGAAATATTCTCTTTGGTTAATGCAGGTTATTTGACCAAGGCATTTATCCTGTATGTGTTGTAAACACAAGACAGCTGTACAACCATCTACATACTGATGAGAACCCTTCAAGATTTAACTTCCTCAGCAATGACATACTTTAGATGCATGTCTCCCTTGATATTTTTAACCTCTTTCTACTGCTGTCAAAGGTTTTCCAAAACAAGCATTTCAAAGCAAAGAAACATTTCAATGGCACTTTTTTCACCTGCTTCCAGTTCAAAACCAGTAGATAACTTCTGACACGAGGTTAATATTCAACTCACAGAATCAGCAAACAGCTGAATGCATCTGCTACTGATGTTTTGATACCTTTTAACTAGCCAAATCCCACTCTCAGTCACGGTGATTTCAAGAACAAGTGTCCACAAGGACAGGTCACAGATAATACTAAGGGTTATGTTAAATGCTAGTTTCTTACCATTTCAAGTTCTTCTCTGAGAGCACAAATGGCTCGTTCCCTGCTTGAAACCAATTCTTCCAAATACTGGTACCTCAGCTTCTTCCTGGCTCGGCACTCCCTTGCACTCTGACGACTTCTTTCAAGCTTTGCCTTCAAGTCTATTTTGGCTGGTTTACGACCTCTCTTGCCTGGTTTCTTTACCTTTCCTCCAACCACCTGAAAAGGAAGGGTACATTAAAGAGGGAATGCTGGAGCCACATCATTGTGCCTTCTAGGTGTCTCAGGTAGAAAATAAATTTGCATGAGATTTCACTGACTCTGAACAACGGCGGTAAGACACAGCTTATCTAGGGGGCTGAGTGACAAAGTTTTTGATGTATGACAGCATCAAAAATAAAAGGGAGAGGAAATTACTTCATGGTGAAATTGGTGCGTAAGTATTCCTAGAGTAAATGCTACTAATCCAATTTGAAGAAGCAGCATCAGGAAACAGTTGAGATTGGCAGGGACTTTTGGAGGTCACCCAGTTCAACCCCTTTCTCAAGCAGGGCCACCTAGAACCAGTAGTCCAGGACTGTGTCCAGAGGGCTTCTGAGTATCTCCAAGAATAGAGATTCTAGCACCTCTCTGGACAACCAATGGCAACGTATAGTCACCATTGCAGTAAAAAAAGAAAAGAAAAAGAAATCTTTAGAGGGAACCTCCTGTGTTTCAGTTTGTGTCCAGCGCCTCTGGTCCTGGCACTGGATACAACTGAAGACAGTCTGGCTCTGACCTCTTTATACCCTCCACTTCAGGTATTCGTACACACACTGATGAGGTCTTTTGAGTTTTCCACTATCCAGGATAGGCAGTCAGAGCCCTCCTAGCCCTTCCTCATAGGAGAGGTGCTCCATCATCTTAGTAGCTCTCTCCAATAGCTCCATTTCTCTCTGAGAAATGTGTCCAGAACCGGACACTCTCCTCCAGATATCTAGGAAGATATTTGGGACACAGATGATCAGGCAAATTCACAGCAAAACTGTTTTATTACAACCAGCAGCTCCTGCCCTAATATAGTGTTTCTAGAGTTGGCAAGTATTATGGAGTCTAACACCTTAATCTGGAAGAAAATGTATTTACTTATATCAGTATAACCTGAACAAGACCATAGTTCTAGCACACTCAAAAGATAAAATTTCTCAGAAGTTGAATATCAAAATTTCTTGCCATCTGAGTTCTCTCAATCCCGATTTAGTTCAAAGAAACATTCCAAGTATTTTTACTAAAGAGAGTACTTGTTTGCACAGTCATACCTCTGCTGTCTCTATTCCAGTTGTACCTAATCACTCTAAACTCCTAAACAACACTGCACAGCCTGGAAAATTGTCTTATGCCTCCTCATGCAACCTATCCCAATGGTCAACCCCCTCAGAACTCAATTTAGATCTCCCTTGCAAAACTATTATCCTCTATTTTTTTGTCCTATGAATGGCAGATTTTGCAATTATTTCATCTCTTCTTCATGGCTCCTTTTTCCTCCATTTTCCTCAATGTTTACTCTATGCTTCCCCACCCAAATATCTAACTCTTAACATGAGAGCACGGCACATGAAAGCCTTAAATATGGTCTGAAATTCAGTACAGTGGTCACTAGGTAGTACTGCCCTGTAAGCACTGATTGCAAGAGCCATACACCCCACTTCCCTGATGAAATGAGAGCTTCTCTTTATTTGCATTCTAACTACACTGTTTGAATGGAGGGGGTGTGGAGAAACACACCTAATACACACACCTATGTACAAGAATTTCACTGCTGGTTTAGCATTTCACCATACTGTGTATATAGACAGCACTTTTTCTAGTAGTCAGCATTCAAAATATCAGAGTTCATAACAAAAAAGGCATTTTTACTGTGTGATGCCACAAAATAAGTCAGCCTTGACATTCAAAGAAGTTGCTTGTTCTACAAACTTAGCAGGCTGCAATAAAAACAATAACATAGTGAAATGATGTGCTAGAATGAAGGAAAAAAAAAGGCTTATACAATTGAGCCTATTCTTTCTTTGGAAAGTGAGTCAACAATCACATGCCAACATAATTCCTACCCTCTCAATATTGCCTCTCCTAATTTATTCAGGAGTAGGTGCCTACCATAAGCAAATGGAGGAACAGAAAGTACTTAATCGACATCTAGAGATAATGGAGCAAACATAATACATTCAGAAAAGCAAAGGAAAAAAAAATAAAGAAAAATCAATCTCTTTTACATTTGAATTGTTGAATACAGTTTGAATAATTCATTTGCTCCACCAAGGTGCTCCCCTTAAGATCTTCTAGTTCAGATACTACATTCAATGAAATAGTGTAAAACTAAGCAACGATGCCAAAGGGGAAAAGAAGCTCCGAAGAAAGCAAAGTGATTGTCCCCTTTCACACAATGACAAGCCCAGCTCTTGGAACTGCACTCATTTACACATGGTTTGCTTTATAGTCTTAGATCAGTAAGAGCTAGAAACACACATACTCTACCCAGGAGCAGCTGGAGGCACTCACAATTTTCTATCTTTTATGACTTGCACTTGAAAGATTTCTAGATATTACATTATACACTGCAGTCAAAATACTCCAGTTCTCAAAGATTTTTCAATGCCTGAGGCTTTTCAAAGTAAATCTTTGCATTCAAGAGGTAGATAAGGTCTTGTAGACATACACTTCATTTCTCTTAAAAAAACCTCTGCCATTCTGAATTCTGACCCACTAGAAGAGTGGGCTAGCACACCATGTACAGTCATAAGAATAAAACTGTAACTCAAAGTCAGTTCTGCACAGAAACACATCATAGCCATGCCCTTTCACCAGGGGTGAGTAGTTGCTACTATGCTGTTTCTCAGAAGCATGTTAAAGCTACTTGAAAATAGCACCCTGCCTTTCAACAGACAGCATCCTGGCCCAGTACCAGCTACAAAAAGCATTCACAAGCAGCACAGCTTCACAGCAGCTGAAGGCACACAACATCACAATCTCACAAAATAATTTCTTTTTAAAGACCTGGTCTTTTAAAGCATGTTGTGTATGTTTATATGCAGTTGGTGCCTTTTTTAGGACAGGGTTGCAGCAACACCACAGAAAACTAACAAAGGGCAAGGGAGAGAGTATCTTAATGTCAATAAGCTACCACGTGAGCATGTACAAACTCTGAGTTTAAAGGAACAGAGCTAGAGATAAGGATATAAAATAGTTAAAGGCACTTTGTATTTTCCAAAGGAATTAGATGCTGGCATAGACTGCTTTGAACATTGCAAATGCATCCTGGATCATAGAATCATAGAATAGTCTGGGTTGGAAGGGACCTTAAAGATCATCGAGTTCCAACCCCCCTGCCATAGGCAGGGACACCTCCCACTAGACCAGGCTGCCCAGTGCCCTGTCCAGCCTAGTCTTGAACACCTCCAGAGATGGGGCATCCACAACCTCCCTGGGCAACCTGTTCCAGTATTTCACCACCCTCACTGTAAAGAATTTCTTTCTTATATCTAGTCTAAATCTATCCCGCTCTAATTTATATCCATTGTTTCTAGTCCTCCCATCCGATATTATGTTAAAAATTCCTTCCCCTGCCTTTCTGTAGGACCCCCTCAGGTACTGATAAGTTACTATGAGGTCCCCCTGAGCCTTCTCTTCTCCAGGCTGAACAACCCCAACTCCTTCAGCCTGTCCTCAAAGGGCAGTTGCTCCAACCCTTTGATCATCTTCGTGGCCCTTCTCTGGACCCTCTCCAATAGCTCAATGTCCTTCCTGTGTTGAGGGCTCCAGAACTGGATGCAATATTCCAGGTGGGGTCTCACCAGTGCCGAGTAGAGGGGTAAAATCACCTCTCTTGACCTGCTGTCAACTTCCCTTTAGTCACTCTAGGGAGCTTTCTACAGGTGGGTGTACTAATTGTGTTCTCTCTCCTGAGACCTATATGACTGCAACAGCTCTCTTATGGGGGAAGAAAAAGGCTCAGACCTCTTGGGTCATCACTTGCCAATGCTCTAACCACCTGGGCTACACAAATAATGAGAAGCTTTTTTTCCTTTTAACTCTGACTTTAGGCAGCAAGACCCTAATAATCTGTATTCATACCATCCCAAAAGACTCGTAGTATCTTTATGATCTTGAGTTCACCACAAAATTAGGCATCACTTTGCACAGCTAGTCTTATTCCTGCATCCTTCGTCACCATATGCTTCATCACCAATATTTAGATGACTCTGCTGTATCCTTACGCAACTTATCTGGGGAAAAAAACCCACCTGATAAATCCTCTGCCACTGTCCCACATTATCATCTCTCCCTGGCTTCTAGTTATGTTTGCCTATTCAGCTGCTATGCTGATGTGACAGAAAGAAGACAAAACAGAAGTGCTAGTTGATGTTGAACATGGCAGCAGACCAAGAATAAAAACCCCAACAAGCAAGGAAACATTTCTTGTTCCCTTTGTATTCCTCTAGAGTTTATAAAGGGATAGGATCTATGAGCATTCAGCAGCAGAGACTTGTTTTTCAGGTAGTCACATATAACCAAGACCCAGAACAACATTAATCATAAAACTAGCCACAGAAATATTAATAATGACATGCAGCTGTCAGCCAACCAAGCTCCCACTGCAGTACACTCACACTTGAGAAAACAGAAAAAACTTAACTCTCCCTTTTAATACAGTACTTGAATCATACTATCACTCATGCTCAGCATCAGTGTTCAGATACAGAATTCTTTGACCTAGAATTTCAAACAGCTTCCATTATTAGCCCAAATGTAAAGAAAGCCCTCAAATTTCTGTATACTTTTATTTCCCCCACCCCCAAAACGCAATCAGATCTCTAGAGAAACACTGCCAGATTATATGATGAACTGGTCCTCTTTTGAAAGGACATTTATACATAATATGGCTAGTAGCATTCATATCTTCAAGGAACTGAAGCACTTGGATTGAAAATTGTGATAAAGCTGGCCTCACCATGACAGCTGTAGGTTTTGGACACTTTGACAGATTGCAACAATGGTAACTGAAGCACTGTTGGGCACTGATGACCACATTGACTAGTTCAGTACCTTCCAGCAGTCCTTGGTTCATTCACAGATAAAGTCCTAGTACTTGAGACCCACTGCAAGAAAGTATCTTAAATAGATGCTGTGTTAGTGACTGAAGGTGTAGAGCTGCAGAAAATAAGTAAGCATGGAACAGATGATCATCTACATATTTTACATAAAACTATGAAAATCATTAACAAGAAACAAAACTGAATCGAGGCTCTGCAGTCATTACAGTAGAAGCTTGCAAGCATTTTCTCAAAATCAAATTAAGTTAGTCAGAAGTATAGTAAAGATTAAGTTACCTGCCATGATAAGTCACAGCACACCATTCACAGCAGCAGCATAAAACCCAGCCAGAAAGTACACTAGTAATTCCTTCATCACATTCATAAGAATTTTATATGATTTACAGAGATTATTTAGTTCACTTTCACTGGCAGACAAAAATACATTAATGGATGCAAAATGCTGCTTAGTGAGCAAACACTTTCTAAGTGTTAAGCATGTGTCAATAGAAACTAATCCTAAAACTCTAATAATACAAAGTGATTAGTGTACTACTAAGAAGGTAATCTTTAGCTCAAATGGGAAAAGCTACTATCTATGTCTACCTTTAAAAAGCATAACCTCAGAATAAGCATCAATATTCCATAAAGCTTTATGCAGGCATCCACAAGTCAAGATAGATAATCATTAAGGTTCAGGGTGGGAATCGTCATTAAGACTGCACAGTAATCACCTAGAAGCTATCCTACAGTTCAGTAGTTGAAAGTTGTCCCTATCCTCCTCCCTCACCCAGGAAGGACTTACAGCCTCATGCATGGCAGCATGTCCACCAACACACCACATGCCCTCTCATATGCTAACATAACATGAGCACTTGTTCAAGTCTCTCTGCATTGGAGCTCAGAATGGGCAACAGAGATTATTCAACTATATACTATACTACATATATGCACCTAGTCCACTGCAAACATGAAACTCTTCTAGCTGGTCTATATCATTAAAGCTCATTCTGTTGCAAATGTGAGAAAACAGACACATCATCTGAGCAGTGTGGACTGGTAATTTTCAAAAACATCTGACAATTTAAAACTGTCTATCTCAAATTATAAACAAAATCATTTAGGTTTTATATGTTCAAGCAAGCAGTGATGAGAACACTTAACCTTCAAACATGATCCTGGATCTGGAAGAATTCTCCAGCACTTTGCAAACCTGTGTACCGTGAAAAAGCTTTGAAGACTGAAAACATAACCCACCACCTTAACAACTGAGGTCATTGGGCACACAGTTCCTGTGCTTTGCTTTTCACACCAGCTCTCAGCCCCCCGCAAAAGCTCAGACATACCTCAGAGTTGATTCCAGGATCATCCATGAGACTGCCTTTCTTTTTGCAATCCTAGTCACCCAGAGGAGCAAGAGTCACAAGCACAGACATCTACTGAATGAAGACCCATAAAGTCCTATGTTTTAAGCACAAGATAACACATCTGACTTGCTCCCACACTCCCTACCATGTATGACTTGGAACAAAACTTCCTCCACCTCAGGATCACACACACCTGGCTGCTGAATGTTCCAAAGCCATGCAGTGGAAGAAACAGGTCAAGTGCTCAAGTGCCGCCTTTTGCTGTATCTCTCTCCTGCCCTAGCACCAAGTGCTCCTCCAAAACAGAAAAGTTGTATAAGCACCAGACTGAGACATCAACAGATGCTCCATCAATCAGTATAAATGAAGTTTATCGAAGGGCTTGCTTTGTCAAACTCATTCAACATCTGAAAACATTCTGACCGTACCTATTTAAAGGCTTTTCTTTCACTTCACACATCTTGAGTTTGTGAAAACTTAGAAGCAGTCAAACCCTAAGATTAATATCCTTGGACAACAATGACTGCATGACTGAACACTTACAAAACCAATAGCTCAAACCACAGCAAGAAGTGATATCTGTACCTCAACAAGCCCAAATTTCAGAGCAACCCTGCAGAAGAAAGAAAAGGAAGTAGTATTTCAGGTTTGTTTGGTTTTTTTTTCCTCATGTATAATTTAAGAAAAGCATTTCAAACTGAAACAAGAACATTTTCTGGATCTGATTTCTTCCTTCTTACCATTTCCTTCCCATTTTGAAGAATCATATTTGATTGCTCTCTTAAGCTGATTACAGATAAAAGAATTAGGGAGTATATTACAACCTACAAGCATAATTCTAAATTCATTGTGTCATGTAGATGGAAGATAACACTGAAGTTGGGCAGATTCAGCTACAGAATGGTTAATTCACTAAGAACGTAAATCTTTTATCTCAGTTTTTACAGGGAAATTCCTTCCACAGTCCAATTCACAACTAAGACTCATTGATCACAAAGGCACACCCTCCCAATAAGAAAAACATAATTCAGTGGGGCTTTTAGAAGGTTGCAAGAACACAATGACCACAGTGGCTATAAAATGAGGTATAAATAGTGCTTGCCTCATCCTGACACAGAAACATCCAGCAGGAAGAGACCTTTCAAGAGAAATGAGATCGCTTGAATGGAGCCACCAAACCCTTAAGGCAAACTCATAAACTTCTTCTGAAAGGAACATCAGCCCTTCAAAACAACTACAGCGAAGCCACTCAGAGCATGAGGCGCTTACTGAGGAGTATGAGCAGTTTTCAGCAGAAAATACAGGATTCTATTATCACTATAACCTAATAAAAAAACCTGCTGAGAGGTTACACAGATTTTCAAAGTTTACTTTAGGTACAGCCACACACAGTTTTGGGCAGGACTCTTTCCAACAGCATTTTCCATGCAAGTATCTCAGCTGTAAGTACGAAATGAAATCAAATTAGGAAACTGTACCTGAAACTAAATAAAGGAAGTGTAAATATTCTATTCTGCTTCTCCCTCACATTTTGCTCAACAATTTTTTCTAAAGAAAAAAACCCAGAGAAGATCTGTCTTACTGAGTCAGTGAAAAGCTTTAGTTTATTTTGTAAACGTGTCCAAAAACATTTCAGGAGAAAAAGCAGATTATCAGCACTTCACAATACATCAATAAAATGAAATAGGTTAATCTGTCAAATTATCATGAACCTATTTATGACCTATTCTGTGATAATCTATAGTGCCAAATTATTGATCACTTTCAAGTTTCTTAGATTTATTCCCTAAAAAATTACATCAAATATTTCCTCCCCTCCTTTAAATTAAAAGTCAATCAGCACAGGCAGCTTTACTAAAATTCAAGTAGGAAGAAAACGGGGTTGTTTGAAAACACATTATGGAGTCTCTTTCTCTGGAGGCATTCAAAACCTGCCTGGACATGTTCCTGTGTTCCTGCTCCAGCAGGGGTATTGGACTAGATTGATCTCTTGAGGTCCCTTCCAATACCTGACATTCTGTGATTCTGTGCTCAGGTACCCCAGGAACACAACTACCTCAGGACTAGTTTTAATATTCAATCCAAGCTCAAAATTTATTATGTATTAGAAGACATGTGCCTCACAGACTCCCTCAACTGTAGTTTCATCTAGCTCACTCCTGGGGACTTGAGCTATCTCTGGCACAAATCTGGCAACACTACCATAACCACCCCTCCAGTGAGATCAAACACCCAAACCCAATCGGGAGGTTCAGCTGTGAAACTGCAGTAAGCAGATACAGCAGTTACTATCTCAGTCCTCACACTGGCGGGACAGGTCTTGCTTTAAGGGTAGACTAGTGCAAGCAGGCAGAGGAGGCATCCCCATGCATCTTCTTAAGTTTTGCTTAGCTTGAGCAGAAGACCTGCACCGTCAGTGATGCATCTGCATTGTTTTCATAAGGTGAATGAAAAAAAGCATCAGCACCCATTACAGGGTTGAAACTCAAGCTCACACCATGCCTCACCATCTGCCCTCAGCTGAAGGAATCTGGGGTGTTACAGGAATCCACCCCGGATCAGACCACTGGTCTGTCTCCAGCCATCCATGCCTGCAGCTTTCAGGAAAAGCCAAAACAAGCCTCCAAGGGCCGTGCTCTATGGCAAGGGAGGAGAGCGAGGGTGCAGATCCCCTCCTTCTCACCGTCAGCGACCAGAGGCCTTCAAAGGAAGCTTCCAGAGAAGCCTGGCTCCAGAACCCTTCAGCCGCAGCACTTACTTCACTCGCGGTTCCCTGTCCACTAACCGCTACGAGTAGAGTTTATTTCGAATCCCCGTGCCCCGCTTTGAGCTTGAGCGAGCCCGGCTGAGGAGCGGGAGGTCTCCCCGGCCATCCTGCACCGCCTCCACGCTAGCCGCCAGCTCCCGCCCGGGTCCTCCAACCCCTTACCTTGCTGTCATCCATGTGTGCCGCCAGCCCCGGCCCGGCAGCGTCGCGGACCCCACAAACACTCTGGGAGCTCACCGGAACCGCCTGCCCACAACCTGGTGGACACCGGCAGTCACAACCCCACAGCACGACCCACCGCCATCGCCCACTACTCCGTTTGTTTACAGCCTCCCGCAAGGCTCGGCGCCAGGAGAAGAGCGTCTGGTAGGACTGTGCGTGCTGGGATGAGTAGTCTTTTAGGACCCCGCCGCCATTGTCAGCGGGCGGGATAGGGGCGAGAAAAGAACTACAACTCCCAAAAGGCGACTCGCGGGTGAGAAGATCGACCGGGGCCCGCCTAGCACCATCTGGGAACTACATTTCCCAAATGGCTCCGGGGAGCTGCCCGGGGGCGGGGCGGCCTCGTCTGTCCTTCCGTCCTTCTCCCGCTCAGGGATAAAGCGCTTCCTTCGGGCCCAGTTGATCCTAGGGCAGGATTGATGGAGAGCTCCGGGGCCCTGTTGTTACCGCCGGTGCTACCCCGTTTCTCCTCCTTAGTGAGGGCAGCTGCTGGCTCCGACTTTCCCATAGATTCTCCTGAGCTTTAATTTTAACCCCCGTCTTCTCCCATCGCTCCTGAGGCCAACGGCACCTGCAAATCTGAGCTGGCCAGCTTGTCTTAGCTGGCCCCGCAGCAATGGCTATAAAGTAGCTGTGGTCCATGTTTCAAGTTTGCAGTGAAACCCAACGTGAGGCATGTTTCATGTTGCTGCATGTTTCTTTTTATTCATGCAGCTCTATTCACAAGAGTTTCCCATGACTTAATCTCTCCTATGTGTAATTGTTGGGGCTAAAGGCTTTGTCATAGGATTTTCCCCCTGAATCACAGACCTTCCTCTTGGAGGGGTATGCTTTCTGTTTGGCAGAGACAAAGAACTTTCAGAGGGCTTTTTTTTTTTCCAGTAAGCTCATATACTTTTCAGTTGTCGAAGACAAGGCAGTTTGCATACTGCTTCCTATTTGTCTGTCCAAAATTGATGTATCAGTTCTTGCAACTCTGCCTCTGAAATTAAAAAAAGAAAAAACAAAACAAAAAAAATGGGGATGGTTGTATGTTAAGCAAGAGACACCAGCTAATAAACTGGAAGGAACAGCTGGCTACAATTATGCCCAGGTATTCTCCTGTGCTCCCTTCCCCCCATCCATTCCTTCAAATTCTTGGAGAAGGTGATGAGGCGCCTCATACCACCTTTGGCACTATCCTGGAGCCATAAAGCTGGCTTTAAAAGCCAGTTGGGGGTTTCCCTGGTGAAGGGAAATATTGAGTGGCAAGGAGCCAGCATAGCTCACTTAGGCAACCCTCTGTTGTAACATGAGCGGAGGAAGGAGATTAGACAGAGCCCTGATGCTTATTCAGAGAGTCCAGAATCCTTTTAACAAGCAAATTAAAGTTACATCTGCATCTTTTCCTCTCACTAGATTACCCTGCACTACTCATTCTGCTTTATGTCACTTAAGAAGCAGACCGCTCAGCTTCTGACCAGGCTAAGTACGAGTTCCCTGCCTAAACACTCCAGAGCTTCCATGTTTTAGCACAGAACAAGTCAAAATATGCATTTCAGTCTGCTTTTCCACTCTGGCTATACTGTCCTGGATGAATATGAACATGCAAATTGACTGTGAGTCTGTCAGAATGAGGAGCTGTAAATAGAACTGAACATTAACTATAGGCACATATACAGCAGACAAGGTTATGATTTAAACTGATTTTAACAGCTAGAAGAAAATAAAGAGAAAAGAGCAAACTCTTGGAGTTCACTGACAGAGGACCCTGTAAGGAAGAGTGTTCGGCAGGTTTGAAAAATGGTTAGACACATTTATGTTTCATAATGAGGTACTAAAGGGATGTAATCGCCACCATCCCACACCTAATATTTTTGGATACTGGGAATGTATGAGAGGAGCAGAGATAAGAAAAAGGCCAAATTCACATCTTCTCCTTAGGAAGCATCTCATTCTGCCACTCCCAGAGGCAGAATATTGAACTAAATGGGCCCATGGTGTGACCCAGCAGAACTTCTATCTTTTTCATGTTGTTTACAGGGTCATGATTTTGACACCCAAAGACTCACAAATTAAGTAAGATTTTTAGGTAAAACTTCCTGGATTAAAGTAAAGGCAAATTATTTGCCTACTAGACCAACTCATCCTCACTAACTCCAGGTTACTGTTTTTCCTAGTAAGGGGTCATTCTTAAGTGATTCTCTGAGACATCCTGGTGGTTAAATTGCTAAACCATAGTGATGCACACCAAGGAAACATTACCTTGTGTTAAACCCAGTGTCACAAATTGTCTTAGGCAATAAGTATTGGAAGTTCCCTACTCAAATTAATTACATTTATTAAAAGAAGGGTTGTGCTTTGAGATCCAGAGACACTTTGAGTTATATAAATAAACTTGGTTTGGTGATCAGTTTAAAAATCATTGCTTGTGTCAGAGAGACTAAAAAAGGCATATAAACTCATGGGATGATTTTGCACCATGTGCACATATTGACAGTGATGTCAACACATCCCAAAGAGGGATTCTCTCCTTCTAGAAATGTGAGTGTTTTAATTTGGGCAAATCAAAATCTGTTCCTCTAAAAGCCTGTCTGAAACAAGAAGAAATCTTTCAACCTCTAGGTATCATGACTCAACATCTTGCTGAAATTTCTCCACTGCCCATTTGTGGAGTCTTTGCAGATTCAAAGCCATTGAGATCAGTTCGTTCATGGTCGGAAAAACAAGGATGCAGTTAAAGTACTTTCTTGTTTGTTTTCCAAATGTACCGAGATGACAGTTGCTTTAATAGAGATGCCAACTCATTTGCCATGTGGGGAACGATTGCGCAAGAACAGCCTATCTTCCAATTTCTTGGTTTCCTTGTAGAACCAAAAAAGAAATAGCATGGTCCAATACCCTTTAATCTGATACTGAGGAAACATTTCTGAAAATACATGAAGAAATACCCTGTCTTTGAGTTTTTAGACTCTGGTGATACTGACACAGAGATCACCCTCACTGTATCATTTGAGTACATCACTTAAATTATTGGTCACTGGGGAGTGACAAAAATGTTTACTTAAACAAGACTCTATAGCTTGTTGTGACTTATCATGATAAAAGTGTATAAGATTTTTTTTTTTTTAAATTAGGGAAATAAACTATATATACTCAAGCCCCCAAAAGAAACCTATGTTTAAAACATAGGCTCTTTATAGGCTGATTTTTAGATCATTGAATCACAGAATATCAGAGACTGGAAGGGACCTCAAGAGATCATCTAGTCAAATCCCCCTGCCAGAGCAGGAACACCCAGATCAGATCACACAAGAATGTGTCCAGGCTGGTTTTGAATGTCTCCAGAGATGGAGACCCCATGCTCTGGGCAGCCTCTGCCAGTGTGCTGTCACCCTCACTGTGAAAAAGTTTTTTCTTATATTCATGTGGAACCTCCTCTGTTCCAACTTGCACCCATTGCCCCATGTCCTATCATTGGATGTCAGTGAGCCTGACTCCATCCTTCTGACACTCACCCTTTACATATTTATGAATATTCATAAGGTCACCCCTCATTGCTGACTCATGGTCACCCTTCTGTCCACCAGGATCCTCAGGTCCCTTTCCCCTACACTGCTCTCTAACACCTCAGTCCCCAACTTACATTGATAGATGGGGTTGTTCTTGCCCAGATGCAGGATTCTACACTTGCCCTTGTTATATTTAGTTAAATTTCTCTCCGCCCACCTCTCCAGCTTGTCTAGGTCAGGCTGGATGGCAGCACAGCGTTACCTGGTATCTTTCTGCCCCTTTCATCTGACTCATGCTTGCTGACCATGATCCTCTCCATCTGTAGTTTCTGCCAGGTGTCACCATGGACATATTTGTCAGCAAGGGTTGGTCAGCTTGGCCAGTTCACGCAAAGGCTCATTGAGAGGTAGATCCGATTGTTGGCTGAGGGAAAGTGCAGGAGAGGCAGCACTGACAAGGAAAGAGAAAAACTTTCTGGTTATTTCAGGAAGTATTGGTGTAGTGGGAGCTCTGGGACATTTTAGCAAGATTTTGAGAACCAGGGAGATGGGAGCTGACATCAGGTTAAGGGCATCAGCTCCCAATAAGCTCCTGCTTCTTTTGCCTGGTGCTTTGAAATTTCCCTGCAAATGAGTCTGTGTTATCTAGGAGTGTGTTTTTTATTTCCATCCAGTTAACAGAACACTTTTTGTGATGCAGCCTTTGACCCAAGTAACTTCAGTTCATATGAGCAATCTCATTAAAAACAACTTCCTTTAAATGCAAATACAAGTCTCATCACCAGTCACATCCAATACTAGGGAATCCAATATGCTGAGAGAGAGTTGCAAATCAGAAATGATCTGATATGATGCTGACTTAAAGATGGAGTGAGTGGTGCAGGCCAGGGCAAGGCACCATATTTGATGACCTGACCCTTCACATGAAACACCATGACATTTCAAGTAGCCTGGGTCTTCATGGAAGTCCTCTGATGCTGATCACAGCTCCAGACTGCTAGGTGAGTCCTTCCTCTCATACTCAAGCCATGCAGAAACCTTTTTTTGCCCTTGAACAAGATGACAGTATCAGGCTTAGATTAGTAAATACTCAGAGTGAGAGCACAGCACGCATGCTGTAGGGTCTGGGTCCATACTAAACTGTTCAAAAAGATTTTTAGTGTTGTGGAGAACAAACAGAACTACTCTTACCAGAATGGCCAGCTACATGCAGCAGCTTTAGGCTGGCTCTGGTAGGTATGCACATTCAGGCATATTTGCTCACGTGGGCCAAAGCGGAGAAGTACGTTGCAAAATATCCTAAGAACAAAAAAAATTACACTGAGCTGAAGTAGATTTTTAAACCTCTTGAGAATGAACAATACACTATTTTACAAAACCAGTTATGCATAGAGATCAATGTACACAATTAAAAGGAAAAAAGACTAATCCTGCTGTAAGTTCACCTCAAGTATTTCATGAATTTCACATGATCCACCCACTTTTTTCTGTACCTCTGTAATTACCATATCAGCAGCAATAATTCTCTGTTGTTCAAGTGCCAGATACAACACAGCTCTCACATTCCTGAACATGGCATATTGTGCTGCTCTATTTGTTTGTTGTTTTGGAACAAGATTAAATTTTATTCGCTTGTGTACCGCACTGAACTTCAACCCACTCTCCATCATCTTCTTAACCAGTGATTTGTTCATCTTGGTCTTTGGTTCTCTCTTTTTTTTTTTTTTTTAATATATATTTAGCTTAAATTCTTCATGAAATCCATGTTATTCAAATGTTCCCATTTTCCATTCCTAGAATTCATTTCCTAGTTTTCTACTTACTTAGAACTGTCAACCACATGTGTGAAGTAGGGGAGCACCTGACTTCTTTTTTCTCCCTTCTGCTGGCTAGATAGAAAATGGAAGTAGCTCATTTCCAGCTGCAGCATGAACATTTTTATGCAATAAAATTTACAAATAGGCTATCTATAAAGGCTTCATGTGATTTTGCTTACATGGGAAGGTTAGTTTGGCTAGATAAAGCTGTAACTTCTTCCATGTGTGTATGCACAGAGCTGATTATTCCTAATTTATTTTGAGCCTGCTTTTTACTTGAGAATTTAATCTGCAGTAGCTAAACAAGAGGAACTCCCCTTGTAGATTTGATTTCAAGAATTTACAACTACAGAAGGTGCTCATCTTGACGCAAAGTAAAATATTTACCAAATATGAGAGCAAACCCCTCACCAACATTTAATTATACACCAAGTAGTCACAGATCAGAATCCCAGTGTGTTGTGCTTTCTTTGAACACTGATTAGATTTAAGTTGGGGACTGAGCTGTTAGATAGCAGTGAAGGGGAATGGGACCTGAGGGGGCTGGTGGACAGTGGGATGACCATGAGCCAGCAATGTGCCCTTGTGGCCAAGAAGGCATCCTGCGATGTATTAGAAGGGACATGGTCAGTAGATGGAGAGAAGTTCTCTTCCCCCTCTACTCTATCCAAGTAAGACTACATCTGGAATATTGTGTCCAGTTCTGGTACCCTCAGTTAAAGAAGGACAGAGAACTGCTTGAGGGAGTCCAGCGCAGAGTCACAAAAATTATGATGGGATTGGAGCATCTCCCTTATGAAGAAAGGCTGAGGGAACTGAGTCTCTTTAATTGGAGGAGACCAAGGGGTAATCTTATTCATGTTTATAAATATGTAAAGGGTGAGTGCCAGGAGGATGAAACCAGAATCTTTTCAGTGACATCCAATGATAGGACAACAGGCAGCAGGTGCAAGTTGGAACAGAGGAGGTTCCACATGAATATGAGAAAAAACTTTTTCACAGTGAGGGTGACAGCACACTGGCAGAGGCTGCCCAGAGTGTGGGGTCTCCGTCTCTGGAGACATTCAAAACCAGCCTGGACACATTCCTGTGTGACCTGACCTGGGTGTTCCTGCTCTGGCAGGGGGATTTGACTAGATGATCTCTTGAGGTCCCTTCCAATCCCTGACATTCAGCGATTCTGTGTGATTCTTTGACACGGCTGGAGCTACTATGGTCTGACTCACCTGAGTAGGTTGGGTTGAAAGTAAATTTCATTTAAGCATGTATTTACAAAAACAGGCTAAACAAATTTTGCATTTCACTTACAGTGAGGTTGCAATATCATGCCTGTCAAGTGGACTAGGTGCAACCTGGTAAAACCAGGCAGATATTCTTGAACTTCTCTTTCTGGTTTCACATGACCTGATACTCTGATACCTTCCTTGGGAAATACTATTGACATCTACACAGTGAATGGAAATAATTGCATGTTTCTCTCTTGATAACTCACAACAAATTAGAACTTCTCAGGCACAGGGAGTGATTTAGATAATAACTAAAATGAGAGATCCGGAAACTCTGTTAAGCTTCTCAGACAGGCATTTACCCTGATCACATCCAGTACTGTTGTGAGACCTAGGTAAGAGATCGCTCCTTTCTCTCCAGTTTCTATGCAAATGGGACCTGAATGCCTGCACCTGAACAGAAGCTGTGTCATACTCAGATGCCCCACTTTGTTATGGGGTACTAGGATTTGCACAAGTGTGACACTAGTTTAGTGTAGGCATGGGCATGTTCCCAGAGATACAGCACAGTACAGCTATTTTGGAGGATCTACTGCACTTTTAGCCTACTCTGGCATTACTCATTTTAGTCCTCACTTCACTTTAAATTTGCAACACTTTCATACAGAAGCAGTGACAATCAATAAAATTGGCTACAAATGCACACAAATGTCTAATTTTTTCCTTCTCGTTCAGATATAAGTATATGGATAATAATTGTTAGATCCAGACTGTCTCTGACTTGATAGTACAATTTGTGGTGACTGAAAATTTGGAGGATTAACTGTAATTATAAGATCAAAACTGGAAATCACTGCCTAGTTTGCAGAAATTATTGAAGTACAAGATCTCAGGACCTTCGCCTGTGTCTAAAAGAATCACATTTTAAATCAAAATCACACTGTGGACTCTTTTCTTTTGTATGTTACAATGCTGTTAAACAAATTTCAGGCAAAACTGAACCAAGGGAAGAAGGAAAGGGGATCAATGAAATATTGATATATATTGAAATCAAGCTACATCTTTTTTGAGCAAGTGATCTTTTTTTTTTTTAACCCAAGAATTTGGGTACTATAGTAGTCCACTGATGCCTCATCTGTCTTGAGTTCCCAACTGTTCATAGTCAGGCTCTGAGGTGGGTTTGTGCATGCATCTGAAGCTCTCTGTAGCACTGTGCCCCTTTTCTGCACATTCTCCAACAGTTTTCCTGTTAGACCCACAAGCAGCATATGTTAAAGTTTTATTCATTCCTGAATAGCTCCCACTCCACGACACTCCACTAGGGACCATTAGTGGTTCCTGTCTAAAGAGGCATATCTCTAGGAAAGAGCTAAATGACTGTGTGGTAATTGAACGGCAGTAAAGCCATAGCAAGAGGGATTTCACTCTTCCCAGGATCTCTTGAGATCCGCTGTTATGTTTCCAAATATGACGTCCATGCATTTTTCCATGATTTCACAGACTAAGCTGCAGGTGAAAACCTGACATAAGTATTTAGTGCTGATGCCCATGTTAGGCATTAGTCTGCTTGGTTTCAAAGCCATCTCTGTAGCCCAATTTAAAGCATTTACATCAGGCTGCTGCTCAAAATCACTGAAACTTGGGGAGGTAAGTAGCTAATTATAGACTATGTGAATAGATCCGTCAGTGGTCATTTTGCAGGACAAAGTGATGTCATGCTATAGAATAGCTCTGCCATCAGTTGAACTGGTATTCCACAAAAACAAAGTCAGGTGGGGGATTTGCATGTGTGCTTGTTATAGGTTTTTTTTGTTTTGTGTTTTTATCCATCTCCATTTTTTCACGTAAATGAGATATTTATTAACCAGCTGTTACAATGTCAGGTATAAACATTAACCAAAGAAGCAATGAATCTATACACAGGTCAGCAGCTGTTTGTTAAATGTTCATTCCAATTGCATATATGTAGTCCTTTGCTGTCTGCTTATTTGTCTTATTGAAAGAAGCATCAGCCCCAGAGCCCTGTAAACTTGCTTCCTTTCCCTCTACTTCCATCTTTCTTAACATCCATTAAAAGTCTAGCTATGTCAGGGAGAAAAGGCCCTGTTGCTGAATCCTTGAGACACTGAGGCCCTATTCCTGTGTTGAGACACTGTTACGGAAAATTTTCCCCTAACAGTGGCAGAAATAATATTCAGAGTCCCTCAGATAGCTACAGCATTCTTACATGGAATACAATTCACCCTTTTCCCCCTTTAATGTGTTCAGCAGACAGGTGGCAACCCAACTGGTGGCAAATTCCTAAGTATTTATATCCTTTAACTCTCAAATGATATGAACAAGTAATAGGAAATGTCATGCACTGAGTACATGAGTAATGCTCCCATTAATCAATCATCCAAAATAAACTGGTTTATTATGTCTGTTTGTACTATTGTAGCTATTTCCAGATAGATGTACTGAAAGAGCAAGTCTGGTCCAAATGATTTTTTAATTCCTAGTTTCAAGAAAGAATGGTTGACTCACTATTTTAGTTGGTGTTTGGTGCCCTGCACATCAATTCCAGGCAAGGAAACTGGAATTTGTGTTACACTGGGGGTCTTGCCTGTCTCAATTTCTGATTATCTTGCAGAAGTTCCAGCAGCAGATTGCTTCTTTTAATGGATGTGCCAGAGGGTACCCAGAAATCCTAGAAAAGTGGCACGGTGTACAGACCTAGAACAACTCACTTAGAAAGAAATTTATGGTAAGAGCATGTAGTTCCAGACAGGCTGCAGTTGCAGCCAGTGTAGTAGTTCTCAGCATGCAGAAATGATCTGTGCAGGCAAGCTCCCTAAGGCTCATTTATCTGCAACACATTTATTTGATGAGGACTGCAGGGTAACATAATGTTCAGCATATCTCAGGCCAGAATCCCCTGGTGCCAAACAATTAGCAACATGGCTGCATTCACGCTTGCACTTCTCTATGAAAAATACAAGGAATCTATGGCTGTGTTCCCACTAAAATACACTGAAGTGCCACAGGAATAACTTATCTATTTCAAAGTCTGTCAGAAAGACTACCAACAATAGCCTCAAACCACCTGAAAATACTGTGTAAAACACTGCAGACAAGATAGATGCTGTACTGATCAGGAAAGGGTTGTGCTTGTCTTCAAATGCAAAAAAGACAGCTATCCCTGAATCTGTAGTGCAAATAGTCTGTATAAAATTGAGATAATTCCAAAAGATATTAAATTTATTTTGTATTATAAAAATTTATAATTTAGATGGAGTTTTTTGCTTTGCACAGTTTTGGCTTATAATGTTCATAATCTGGCCCTATAATTGAGAAAAAAGTAAGAATGGTACAATACATCCCTTTTACACCACTCCAGAAGTGCTGAGGAATATTTAGCTGGAAGCAAATATACCCTATACAGCTACACTATCATCTTATGGACAACTATAGAGAGCAAGGTTTGCAACTGAGAATAAAGCTCTGGGACTTTTTTACAGATATATTTGTATATGCATTTGTTGCTAGGGGTTAATGTGGTGATGAAGGATTTCATAGCTCCATTCTGTCAATTACAGATATACAACCTTGACTCAGTTTATCCCAGTGTCTTTTTTCACACCCCTACCAATGTGATGGTACCTACCCCTACATCAAATGGATGAAAATCCAATTTGCTGACATAAATAAATCAAATTGCTAAGCACAACAAATATACTGGTCCGATAAAATCTAGAAGCCTTGCTGCATTGCAGGCATGCCACAAAGAGACTAAGAAAAGACAAAATCTGAGTATGTTTTAAAATCTAATGAGATTAAAATACATCATGCATTACCACATGATTATTTTACATAGAAGTCTCTCAAATATAAAGTTAAGCTTGTTTGTAAACTTTAACTGTATGCCTGTCAGCTAAGTAATTTTTACAGTATAAATTTGGATTTAATAACTACGCTTTATAATCTTTGGCTTGGCAATGATGAGTTCAACCCTACAATATATATATATATTTTAAGTACTGACTTAACACTGTCCAACCAAACTTCCTACTGAGATAACTTTGCTCATATAAATTTACACACTAAAATTTCATAATAATTGTGGGACTACCTCACTGTTTGACAGAAGAATTTTCAGCTAGGATAATGATGCATGATATTTTTCCAGTGTAAAAGAGGGGTACAAAATACAGGAATAATGACTGCCCCATCTATACTAGACAGCAACTTGGGTTGAAAGGGACCTCTGGAGGCCAGCTGCTCTAACTCCCTATACTTCAAGAGCCAACTTCAACACTAAACCCAACTCCAAAGTTATCGATCAGTTTCATTTACATGCTGTATACAAAACAGGGGATCAACATTTTCTTTCAGTGATGTCCAGCTTACAGCACTTGTACAACTACATCATAATCTCCTGCCAGCACTATAGGGGTAATAAGGTATTTTAAATGAATCATCAGAAATAATAACCTTAGAGTAATCTTAGACTGTATCTGACATAATTTAATTTTAAGTCTTTGTACAAAGTAATAGATGAACAAACATACAATTTCTGCAACTTAGTAATTAGACAGGCCCTTCTAATAGGGACTTCTTTTTCCTTTTATATTTCGGAGCTCAAATTGCATCACCCATTTTCCCATAAATGTCTCCAGTGACTGGCTCACAAAAGCATCTGTCCTCATATGTTCCTGACTAGGAAGTTCTTCTGAGCCTACACAGTTTCCAAGAAATAATATCTTGTAAAGTTATGTCTTTGACTTGAAATTCCCCCTCTAAAAAAAACCCACAAAACCTTCTGCCTCATTTGATTTCATAATATCCTATTTAGACTTCTAATGATCATGAAGACACACAATCTTTAGCAGAAGTATATCTGGAACTCATCATCATTTGATCAGTGGCTTGAGACAAATTTTTAATGACCAGAGAGACGAGCCAGATTTATATTTGAGGAAAGTGATTGCAGTTTCAAAGAAGTCATGAGAAGTCTGTGTCAGACCTTCATGTTGAAAATACAAGATAGGATTTAAAGCCCTGGGCTTCACCCTTACTGATCTTCTTCCTTTATTTTCCAAGTTGAATATAAACCAAGGGTTTAAACATTTTAAATATGTTAATTATTTTTTTTCCCACCAGCTACAAAGAGAACAAGGGGCAAATTGCTTTGAAGCAGAAACGTCCTTGCAAGATTTTCATCTCCCAGTGCTAAAGGAGTTCCATCCATAACTAAAACACAGAAGCCAAGCATCAGAATAGTTAAGGAAGCAAGACAAAAATAAACAAGCAGTCCTTCACCTCACCTCCACCTTAGGGTTTTGAACTTAGATTGCTACTAAAAAAAGCATATTATAACCTTGCATCCTAAAAAAAAATAGTGACATACTGAAATTTTCACGTTCTTTTCCCTGTAAACTGAGATTTTCACCTGTCCTCAACACACTGCTGTGTATTGTTGACAGTTGAGCTAGTACTAAGTAGTACCCAACAATTTCCTGACCATTCAACAAAACAAGGCACTTTTCAGAGTTAAGTCTTCTTTTTTTTCCTTCTATGAATGTTTTTACTGCAAGGCCAAAATATTGATGTTCTGGGTGTTACCCATTTAAAGCTTTATATGAATGAAAGCTTATAGATGCAGGTCATAGTGGTGCTCATGCCTTTCTTTCCCACAGCAGCAGCATAAAGTAATTAATTTGGTTTTCTTTACCCTTTTAGAACTCATGCTTTTCTCATTTCCATAGGTTTGTCTGTCTTTCTTTCTTTTCTTTCTTTATATGCAGCTTCTTTTATTAAATACTTTTTAATGATTCCACAAAAAAAATCCATCTCTTTCACAACTAATTTGAATAACAATATAGTTTCACTTGCATACTACTGCAACAGCCGAATTAAACCTTAGAAATAAAATAAACAGGGGCCTATCAAATCCAGAATGCTTAAGATATCCATAGGTGTCAGGAGCTGTTAAAGATAGGCAGAAAAAACCAAAATGGATTATGAAAAATAGTGAAGACTCTGGAAATGTTGGAAAATCCTTCCACAAACATGTCTTGAAAATAAAAATATTTAAAAATAAAGAAATATAAAAATAAATTGATCTTCAATACCAGAGGTTAGTCATTCACTTTCTACATTCAGACTTTTAAACAAGTTTCCTTACAGTAAGCTTACTTTAGCATGCTATCAAGACAGCATTTTGTACTTAATGTCTTATATTAACCCATATTACATTCCCCATAGCACAACTTCAAAGCATTTTATGGATGCTGCCCTTTTTCATCATATCCTTGGTACTCTTAAGGAAATATTTCATTGTAAGTAAAAAAGAAAGTCTAAAATGTATTCAAGGTTGTTAATTACTATTCTCTCACATCATTTAAAGTATTCAAGTGGTTAAAGAGAAGGATATGAATAGTAAAAGAGCTCATACATTTTATGTTGCCTTCATAATAAACACAAATACATTTTTGTTTTGATTCATCATTGGCCACAAACAAAACATGAACATACAAAGCTACTCTCCAGATACTATAAATTGGCAGAGCAACTTAAGTGCTAGTTGAGCAATGATGATTTTCACCATCTGTACTTACAGCCCATTACGATTTGATTTCAATACAACTGCACCAGCCTACAGACAAGTGACTAGCAGTGAGTAAGAACTAAAAGAAAGAAGGTGAGGGGAGTGTTTGTTGTGACAATTATCTTAATTTCTGGAACATGTTTGGGATTTCTTTTTAATCTATCACTTATTTTATTATTTTATTGTGGTTATTGGAGTATTTTGTCCTTGGATATCTGGAAAGTTAGAAACGTTACCAGTTAACTTTTTCACTTCTGTAGGTTTGCCTGAACTTGCAGTTTCTTGAGAACAGTATTTCATTACTCTGTTTCCTGATGACAACATGTTATTATGCTTCTTTTCTGTAAATAATATTTATTATGATCTCCAATTTCAAATGCCTTATCAAAATGTAATCTTGCTGTTTCCTACAGAAGTGACTTATCCACCAAAATAGCTTTCTTTTGTGTTTAAGATGATTAGGACTGACTAGAAAGCCCCAAGTTTTATAAAGCCCATCCATAGAATCAGAAATTATTATTTTTTTTCTCATTGTCTTCTGTTTTTCTCATTTTTAGCCTCTCTTTGTGTGCAAGTCTAAACTAAACCAACCTCGTGTGCAAGTGTTCCATTTTACTAACTGTGTCTGTTCAGGAAAGTAAAACGAAAGCTACTGTTCTTTTGGGAGATGGAAGAAAAGAGAGGAAGAATCAGTGGTTAGATTTGGAATTCAGAAGAACTTCGGTCAGTTATGTGATCTATAACTAGCTTGCTTTACTACCTTGAATGAGTTACTTTTCTCTTAATAACTCATTCTTATATCCATAAAACATTGTATCAAGTCCTCTGTCCCACTGAAGACTTAAAGAAATGAAGGGTATTCAGAAACCATAAAGATAGGGATCATGTAAATTCCTACTGAGTAATGGATACAGAATTTTTGAAGTAAAGTGATACAGGAAAGCAGAGCTGATGTTCTCCTTCCTTTTTCTCTGTACATCCTGCTGCTTGAATACTTGATTCCTGTAACCTCCCTTTCTTTCCCACTGCTCCAAATTGTCAACTGTTGTCCTATAGGGAGTAGGAATATTGCTTCATCTTTTTGTACATTCATCCCAGCCCAAAACCACATATCTTTATTGAACCTAGACCTCTCCACTTGCATACTAACCCCAGCTTGTTTGACATGCTACGAACCTGGCACTCCTGGAGAAGGTACAGGGAAGTAGAGGCATGAAAACTACCTGCAGCAAGAGAATAGTGAGGCTATTGTTATTAAAGCATTTTCCAGAGGTGTAGAACTTCTCAAAGTCTGATGCACACATGAAAGGGGAGAACGGGGAGATACTAGATGTTGTCAACTCACTGTTTCCCCCTGAGCACGGCTACTCTACACCCTATATCTCTGCTGCCTGTTTTTCTCACACTACTGAAACTCCTCCTAGCTAGACTGACCTCTCTGATCTCCCTCTGACCTTCATCTGCAAACTTTTCTCTCTCTTCTGCTCTTTCCCCACCCTCAGCCCTACATCTTCTATTCCTATGGATTTCCAAATTCTTGTGTTCCCATTGCTGCTCTCCCACAACCCTGTGCTGCCCTGACAACTGTACCCTGCTCTCTGTGCCAACATAGCTAGTAGTATCTAAAAATGCTATGAATGTTTCAATGTGGGTATCTTGGCAACCCTTCTATTTTTAAATACCCTCAAGAGCTGCTCTGAAAGCAGATCACTACCCAGTGCTCCTGAAACTACAGAAAGATCACCACCCTAATTCTCATCTACTGACTTGGATTTGACCTGATCCATTTCAGCCAAAACAAACTGGTTCAGCTGACATCTACTATTTAAACTGCTTAAGCTACTCTGCTTGACTTTAGCTGAAAGAAGTCTGGGAGGAATTGTGGGAGCAAGCTTGCAGATAGGTAGGAGAAGTGTCCTTTGGCAAAAGACAGCCATGAGGGTGGCTGAAGCTTTCTGGGAGCAGTAACCTCTTCAGCAACCTCACTTCAGCCTGTGGAGGAAGTGAGCACCCACAAGGGGATTTAAAAGCATAGTAAATTCTGTGCTTTAAGTTCAATTCTCAGTTATTTCGCAACAGGTTCCTCTGGCAAGCCACTCCTCTCCACTGTGCAGAAAACATGGTGACGTTACTCAGGCTGTCATACATCTTTCCCCTGTTTAATCACTGCTAACTGATTAACCAAGTGAACTGACACAAAATCCATTAGTTGGAAAAGGAACAAGAAGCTGTGCTAGCTTTTATGAATAAATGAAAGAGAAATATTTGCAAACAAGGTGTATTACCTCCAGCTCTTAAAAGTACCCACCTATTCTCCCTCCCTGGCCCAACAGCAGTAGGAGAAGTGATGGGTGACACACTTACAGCTGCTCCTGCCATAAACAGGACATCAAATGGTAGGGCATGTTCAAGTGTTGTTGGATAGCCTGCTGGATAGCCATCGTAAAGTCTTTTGCCCTTGTTTTACTCCATACAGGCACTTCAAGTCTTCTTATCTCACAAGCTCGATAAGGAGGCACAAGAAAGGGATACTGAGATTAATTCTTTCAGTTTTATAAAAAGGGGCAGTGAGCACTGTGGCCAAAAAAATTGCACTTCCAGAAATGCAGCAAAATATATAGGGTAGAATTGACAGATCAAAGCCAGGCAGCCCCTCTCCCAGAGGGTTCGGGTGTTTACCACACTAAGGCCTGGTCTGTGCCTGCAGTTCAGAACATTTCCAGGAGCCCACTGTGCAAGTGGTAGGAAGGAACGAAAGGCTTTTAAGGAGGAAAAAAAAAAAAGAAAAAGAATGTTAAGCTGGAGTTAGACTCTGGCACGCAAATGAGTTACTGCTCCTTCACGAGTGACCACCTGCCAGCTGAGGCATGTCAGCTGCTAGCACAGGCACGCTTTGCCCATTGCAAACAGGAGGTAAAGGACATGGATGCTGATCTCAGTGAAGTGGGGTTGGATGCTTTCGCAGTGTCACAGTCCTCCAGACTCCTTCCCTCTGCATCTTCAGGTTAGCAGCAAGCTTGTACAGTTTCATCCTGCAATAACCTCCCACGTCAGACTCTCTGCTCAAGCTCAGCTGAAATAAAAAGTTTGTCATAGTATTAACTTCAACCTGCAGGAGTTAATTGTGAGATCAGTGTCGTTTGGTCACACTTTTTGTTATCTTAGGAAAAAAAGAAATAATCCTGGCTCTATATTAAAGAAGTTAATTTTCTGTCCTGCACTTTTCTGCATATATCCCTTTTTTTTCAGCTAAAAACAAGAATATTCACATATATTTTTATTCTTACAGTGAAAAAACATTTTTAATCTCCAATTAAAAAAAAAAAGAAAAAAAAAACCAACCCAAAAACAACACAACAAAAGAAGAGTTACGTAAGGTGTTACCAATTTCAGACAACAAAAAGGAAAAGAGAATGGAAACATCCTTCTTCCTCACCATGCTCCCCTCTCCACTGCTTCCACTGCTCCCCACTTCTCTTTGTGTGGATAACCATGTTGGAACTATTTGTTCCTGCACTTCCCTGGTCTGAATAAGCTGGGGCACTGGCTGTCGCCTTGAATTCCTCTGGCATGCTCTCTGAGCCCCTTCGTTGAAGTGGGTCACTTCTAGCTCCATTAACCAGCAGTTAATATGCAGACTTTGAATAATGTGGGCACTTTGGGGTTTGTAGAAGGTTTTAATGGACACTGGTTTACTGGACAAAACAGCAAACCTCCTCTTCAACTGCTATGAGACAGACACATTCAAAATACTGAATGTAGTGATATACATTGCTTTACGAGAGTTTCTTCCCTCCTTTTGATCTTTATTATGTCACTGTGATGGAGAATGGGCTTCTCTTGGTACTTCTCTCTCCCTTATGCACTCTTTACTCCTTTGCAGAAGACATGATAGTTCATAGAGAGTGCCAAAAAGGTTTCCTCAAGAAAGAGAGCTCGCATCCTGGTCTTAAGGACTGGGCCCTTTTTTCAAGGTGGTTCTTGATCAATTTTCCGCGGCACAGCCCACCACTGTACAATTGGTTCAGAGTTGCTTGTTTCTCAAAACAACTGTACAAAGTGTTTTACTCTAAATGATAGTCTTGTTCCTCTCTTAAGGTGCTTTGTTTGAAGAAGAAGCCACCAAGGGAGCAAGGACCCACGTGGTTAAACCTCTTTCTCATGCTGACTTCCAAGGGTTTTGTAGCGCAGGGATTGAAAAGCCAACAAAGAAGGATGACCAGGGCTTGAATTCTGTTGTGTATATGGTGTCCTGTGTGCCCAACAGTGCCAGCAGGCTCCCCTTTGCCATGATGCCTCTGAGGGAGAAAGAGGGTTGCAGAGAATCCCAGTGTACCTGGAAGAGGGATGCTTAAGACACAGTCTCAAGTCTCTGAAGGTTATACCCTGTGAGTTAACATTGGTTCTAGTCACACCAGACATGTGTTAGATAAAATAATGGTATTTCTTCCTATCTGTTTAGGTTTACATTATTTCTTTTGGTTATTTGAAGGGCAAAAGGCCCTTGGAGTGCCATGCTGCCAGTGGGACACTCTGCCCATGCCCGTGCTACCAGGAACGGATTTGACGCCTTCAAACTGTGAGGGCTCTGCATCTCACCCCACGGCCCTTCCATTGTCAGATAAGGCTCTTTTCAGGTAAATCTGAAGAACCTTTTATCCAGCAGACAGCACGAAGCGAGCCGAGAGGAAGGCAGCGTAAGGACGGGGCTTTGTGCTGCCCCACACGCCCGGCGAGGTCCACGGCTACGGGCTCGCCTCGGGTCCTGGTGTGGGGACGGCGGCCAGGAATGGCAGGCTCCGAAAAGAGGCCACGGAGAGACACGGCCCGGGCAACAGCCGGGGAAGGACCGCGGCGGCGGCCCGGTTGAATGGCTCCCGGACTCCTCCCCGGCGGTTCCAGCCGGAGGCAACGGACGCGTGGTTCGCCCCATGCTCCGTATGCCCAGAGGCAGCCTGAGCCACCCGTTCGCCTCCACCGCCGGGGCGCCTCCCTCTGTCTCCCCTCTCCCCGCTCCTCCTCTTTTTCCTTCTCCCCCCTCCTCCTTCTCCTCCTCCTTCTTCACCCCCCGGGCTGAGTTCATTCACTGGGATTGGTTTCAAGTGACGCCATCGCTTTATTTTTACACCGATGACCTCATCCCAGCAGCTTGAAGTTTACTGACCAGCGAAACTCTCTCTCTCGCTCGCTCCCCTTCCTTGCTCTCCCCGTTTGTTCAGAGTCCTTTGGGCCCTTCTGGAAAACGAAGGCTTTAAAACTGAAAGACCAAACGCGCCGAAATAAAAACTGAGCCCCCATAACTTTCTGCCCCTTCTCCGAGCTTTTCAGCGTGTGTGTGTGTGTGTGTGTCCTCCTCCCCCATCACTGTCCCCTTTTAATTTTCTCAAGCCATCTCCGGAGGGAGGAGGGAGAAGGAGGAAGAAGGAGAGTGGAAAAAAATAAAAAGGCTCCAAATATTTCCTTTTTCTTCTCCTCTTCCACCTTCACGCTTCCGCCTCTTAAAAAAAAGGGCAGAGTAGAGTTTTTCTGTTGTTTTAATGTTGAGTTTTCGATCGCTTTAAAAAAATTATTATCGAAGAAGGAAAACGAGGAGCATTCCCATCGGCTGGAAGGAGGCGAAAGTTGTTTCGGACGGCAGCGGCCAGGCCGGTGGCAACAACTTTGATGACTGCCGAGGGGATGGACAGATAGACACACAGCCGGGGGGAGGATGCAACAGTAAGTGCCGACCGGAGAGCAGAGACCCCTCACCCCTGGCTGAAGCAAGCCCTGGAGGGGGTGCCGGGCGAGTGGGGGGGGCGGCTGCGGCGGGGCCGGGCCGGGCTGGGCGGNGCCTGCAGCCTACAGGTCGCTGCCCCGTCCCGGGCAGGCTCCGCAGGTGGTAAGGAACCGGAGGGTGATGGGGGGGGAAAGGGATTCATAGGGAGGGTACGGTAGAGCACGGTACCGTCCCGGTACCGGCGGCCCTACCTGCTGCGGGGTGGCCGGCAGCCTGTTGCCCGCGGCGGCTCCTGCCTCATCCTCGTCCCTTGCTCTCTCGCCTCCCGTTATCCACCTGCCTGCCTCTCCCGGGCGGCCCGGTGTTGCGGGGCCGCTGGAAAGGGGCGAGGGAGAGACGGGCGGCTGCTCCATGCGGGGGATGCGCGGGGAGGGAGGGAAGGAGGGAAAGAGGTAAAGAAGGAAAGAAGGAGGCAGCCCCGCAGCCTCTGCCTTACTCAACTTAGCCAACAGCGCCGGCTCCCACCGGGCTTGCCGGCCGCCTAAACTAGTCGGGGATGCCTTAAAGCCCCCCAAGGGCAGCCGGAAAAACCTTGGAACTTCTGCCTTTCCACTTGGGGGAAGATTTAAATCGAGGAGGTTGACAAAATGGAGGGCTGCCGAGGAGTCAGGCAACTTGTTACCCTGGTATCGCGCTCGCGTCAACTCAGAACTCCGCGGCCGGCACCGGGACGAGCGGCCTGACAGATACTCAGCCTCTCCTGACTTTATTAGTTTATTCCTTTTTTTTATCCCCCTTCTCCTTCTCCCTCCAGCAGAAGCGCTGGGGATGAGTTGAGTGCACATCAGTGAGCGCCCAACAAGGTGTATGGGATGTGCCTGTTACAAAGCCTGACCAGTGGTGGGATTTTTCAGCAGCCAAAACCCATCTGTTTAGATGTCAGATGGGAAACTAGTTCTATAATTTTATTTTTTAAATTTTTTTTTTAGAAGACAAAAGCCAGGAGCAGTCACCTTTTTAAACTGTCATTTCAGCTGGTTGGAGTAGAAAATTGATCATTTGAGTGAAGGGTGTAGCTGTATTGTCAGACCTATGACTTAACTTCTTATTTTTTTCTTTTTGTTCAAACATTCGGCACATATCCAGCAGAATAGATAAATCTGTACTCCTTTTGAAAGCTAAAAGCAGTCTCAACTGTTTCTCTTCGTAAGGATGTCTGTTGGGGTCTTTAAGAGAAAAAAATCCCAACCAAAACCCCAGAATGCTTTTGTAATCCTGTGCTATTCCTGGCAGTGTGTGGCTTGATAGATACAGCATTTACAGAGTCATAGCTGACCAAACTGAAGTTGGTTTAGGCCCTTGTGTTCTGAGGGAAGATAGAAAAATACTAAGTCATATTTTCTTTTTATGGTGTTCATCCCACTGCCCTTTGGAGATTTAAGCATTCCCCGCAGTTGTTTATGTTGGTTGTCTGGGGGTTTTTATTTGAATGTGAGCAAGTATGGGAGGGGTGTACACGTATTTTTAGCTTTAATTTTTAATGACAAAAGATAGAATAGCAGTATTCAGAAGTAAACTTTTACATGTATAGAGTATGATTATTAGTATTTTTAGGAAGGAACCTGTAAAAAAAAAGTTTGATGTGCAATAAATTCTGGTTGTTAAGTTTATTTAATACAAAAATGCTTCAGTATATCTTAATACATAATTTCAGAGTCTCTTTTAAAATGAACAAATAAGTAAAAGCAGCAGAGAAGGTTCCAGTTCCTGTGCTAATCAGAGGTGCTGGCTGCAAAATGGTGTATGATTCAATACATGTGAAAAGGTCCAGAAAGCCCAACCAAGCATTTTAAACCACACCACATTGTATAAAGGTACATAAATACATTCCTGCTCCCATAAGTCTGGTTTTGTCAGGTACAATGGAACAAAATCATACCAAGAAAACTGCTGTCTGAGAAAGTGAGCTGGATTTTTGTTTGTTTCTTTAAAACTCATGCTCTTCTTCAAGCAAAGGCAGCTAACCTGGTAAGGATGTTTGCTTTTGGCTATAATAGCTTCAACCATCCATAGGAACAGTAAAGGCAGAAGCCTTGTAGGAATGTGGTAAATGGATTTTGGTGGGAACTCTGCCTACCAAGACAGTGCTGGCTCCTCTGGCTTGCTGTCAGCCCTCAGCCCCTGCGAAGAGTTGACCCTGTATCTGCCATGTGCCTGTGCCTATTTGTTGGGGAAACTATGCTACCCTGGGGACCCTGACCCTCAGTAACCCCAGCCAGTAGCTGGGGTGGAGGAGTGAAGTTCTGTGGAGCCACTAGAGGCTGGATGGTAGGAGAGGGTAGATGCTCCTCTGCTTTTCAGAGAAGTGATTTCTATTGGCCTGAAGAAGCCCACTGGAGGGCACATTCAGGCTTCTCTTCTAGGTCTCTGTAAGAAATGCAGAGTTGGCAAATCAGCCATTGATTCCTGTTACTTGTGTTGGTCTCCAAGGAAGCTTGCTCTGTTGTGTTGTGTGGTATGAGCTGCATGCAGGGCAAGGGCCTTGCTCAGTCACCTGTCTTTTCGAAGTTTGATGCCTTAATTGCCACACCAATTCAGCAATATTCACTGTTTTCCAAAAACAAATTTTCCACCACTAAAGCAACATTTTCCCTCAAGAAAAAGGAGGCAAAAGTGATAGCTTTCATTTATATTGTATGTTATATGTATTGAATGTTCTAGGATTTCTTTTCTTTTCCTGTTTTCTTAAGAGCAGTGAGGAAAGCATCATGGATAGTCTTCAAGTGCTGACAATCCTTAATAGCCAGATGGCATGGAGTAGTTCTGTCAAAGGAGGAGGTGTGGAAGGATTGACACATCCCTTCTCTTTTCTTTTTTGGCTTTTATTTCATTCCTAAGAAGAAACTTGGGTTTTCCCTGCAAATCCTGTGAATCTGCCTTTGAATGTTAAATCTGTCAACAGATTTGTTGTTACGCCGATCAAATGGCTAAATATTTCTTGCAATCTTGCAACATTCTGTCTGTAGTTCTGTAATGGTATGTCCATGATTATTAAAGAGTTATCAAGAAACTGTTTTTTTGGGTAATAGGGAAGCAGCTGTGCCCCTGATGCAGGAGTGGTATGTTCACTTTCCCTACAGTTCCTTAGGGATTACATCCAGCTTTAGTGTAGTGGCATGAAGGGTTTTGGTAGAGTATTTTAAATTTCAGTAGGGATGTATCTTATCGGTAATATTTCTCTGATCTATTTGACAACTGCCTTCATAAACAAAGGGTAACGTGGTAACTGCATATGAGACTTCAGTTTTCTGCATGAAACACAGGCCATGGTTGATGGGTGGCCTGGCGATGTGTATGAGGATGCCTGTATGGACAGAAGCCAGTGGTAGATGAAGACCAGGAGTCATTCACGTAAAGGGGAAGCAAACTGTCTAACTTCAGGCTGCTTTCTGGTTGTTACCTGGGGGGACCCTGTCCCCAGGTGTCTCTTTATCAGTAGTGTAATCATGTCACCACCCTGATGCCCAGGCAGGCATCAGGGACAGGCTGTGGAGCAGGGCCAGAGGCTGAGTGATGCTCTGTGCTGCTATCAAATGCTGTGGGAATGGGGGAATGCCTATCTCCTCCCTCTCCTTTGCCAGACCTGATCTTTAGCTTGTTCTGTAACTTCCCAGCACACCTGAAGGAGGCCCAAAATGCGCATTAATGGTAAAGTTTGGCATCTCCTCTTCTGGGTTTGCCTAGGTTTAATTGAAGCAGCTCTTGGTTTGCTTATGGATAGGTCTGAAACAGGGAACTGAAACGGCATCAGGGCCCTTTGGCAGCTATCACGGTCTCCAGTGGAAAGGATGTTGGCCACCAGTGAGTTACTATTCCTTGGCAATCGGAGAAAATTCACGTGTGGGTAGGGTTTGTGTGTGGAGGACGAGAGGGAAGATGGGCCTGAGTTCAAGGCCTCGTGTTTCCTTTTGCTGTGCTATGTGGTCTGCTGCTGAGCCAAGGCTGACCTACTCAGAGTTGGATCTGGAAAGGCTGGCATCTTTCCATGTTGTGTCCCCCAAATTAATATTGGGCAGGCTAGGAAAGGGAAAGAATGTTGCCTTAGTGAGGGGAGGTTCCCTGTGGGGCTCTGGAGATGCAGAAGGATCTCTTCTACCTTCCTGAGCTCCTGTGCTGCTGCTGTTCTGTGCTTCCACTGCCCAGAGCTGTAACTTTTGTGCTGTGTGAATATATGAAAGGAACTGCTGAAACAAGGTCATTCTTTGTGGGGAAGTCAGTTATCTCCACTCTTCCTTGATCACATGTCGTCAGTAACTTAGGCAGCTTCTCTTCAGCGTGTTCTTGAAACTAATTTTGCCCTGTGTATTACAGGTTTTCATCTTGTTTCTCAAAAACTAGTATCCTCCTAGTTAAAATTGTGCTCCTGTTTGATTTCAAGCTAAGTTAAAAACTTATCAGTTGTTTAGCAGATAGACAAGTGGAGGCAAACAGAGGCTTTCTTGAGTTGAGAACAAATGTAATTTTTTTTTGTTCCATAAGATCTGTTTACATGCTATCCAGAGTGATAGCCTGCTAAAATAGTATGAAATTTTTTCTTCATAAAGTAATAACTATGTTCTGTTGCATTGGTTTGGCAGAAAATTATAGCACATGGTTTCTAATATTAAGGCTAAAACAATGTTACTTGTTTTCATTGTGCTTTTGCTTCATTTTGCTTTCCTGTAATAATCTATGAATTGAGCCTGTTTGTTGACTAAATGATAGATTGGTGGCTTGTACAAATACCCTTTTTTTAGACATCTTTGCCCGCTGAGTAATGTTTTTTTGTATTACTACTTTGTGGGAGGAAAAAAGATTGCTCTGAGTGTGTAATGTAGCAACGCTGGAATGAGAACTTTACAGAAAGCATAAAACAAGGAGAACAACAGAGACTAATTGTATGAAATTCCTTTTATGCACACGTTCTTGAGTTTGAATAACTAGTATGTATTCAGCCTGCTGGATTAGGAAGATTTTGGCTCTGCATATGTAGCATAGATGTTGCTCTCAAAATAGGAGAGTAATTCTGCCTCCCCCCACACTACTCTGGACAAAAATTGATTTGGTACTGTTTTTTGCTCCTACTGAACTTGTATTAAAGTATATTTAAAGAGTGAATATAATGTTAGGGATATAAGCACTGGACTTTTTATAACCAGAGTGTTGTTTTTGCTTCTTGATTGCTAGGTATAAGAATTGTTCACCCCAGACTTGAAAGACTCAAACCTCCTGTCAGGACTTGGGCATCTATCTGCCAAGGGGGTGCTTTCAGAGAGTGACTATCTCCATAGCATACAATTCATTAAGCTTATACAGTCCTCAAGCATGGAAGCTATCTTCATAACACCATCTTCCTAATACATGCAAAGAGTCTGAACTACACTTCAGAGGGTTTCACTCAGCATGGCATCCTGCTGCTGAAATAAGCCTTCATTTCGGAGGTAGGTTGTAACCCTAAAGAACAGGTGTTCTGGTGGAGTCCCTCAAGGATCAGTACTGGGACCAGTGCTATTCAGTATATTCATCAATTACCTGGATGAGGGACAAGAATGCACAGTCATCAAGTTTGGTGATGACACAAAACTAGGAGGAGTGGCTGACGTGCCTGAAGGCTGTGCTGCCTTCATCCAGCGTGACCTTTACAGGCTGGAGAGTTGGGCAGAGAGAAATTCAATGAAATATAACAAGGGCAAGT
>VZTY01007559.1:128446-230506 GCA_013400935.1 Turnix velox
TTTCATCTTGTTTCTCAAAAACTAGTATCCTCCTAGTTAAAATTGTGCTCCTGTTTGATTTCAAGCTAAGTTAAAAACTTATCAGTTGTTTAGCAGATAGACAAGTGGAGGCAAACAGAGGCTTTCTTGAGTTGAGAACAAATGTAATTTTTTTTTGTTCCATAAGATCTGTTTACATGCTATCCAGAGTGATAGCCTGCTAAAATAGTATGAAATTTTTTCTTCATAAAGTAATAACTATGTTCTGTTGCATTGGTTTGGCAGAAAATTATAGCACATGGTTTCTAATATTAAGGCTAAAACAATGTTACTTGTTTTCATTGTGCTTTTGCTTCATTTTGCTTTCCTGTAATAATCTATGAATTGAGCCTGTTTGTTGACTAAATGATAGATTGGTGGCTTGTACAAATACCCTTTTTTTAGACATCTTTGCCCGCTGAGTAATGTTTTTTTGTATTACTACTTTGTGGGAGGAAAAAAGATTGCTCTGAGTGTGTAATGTAGCAACGCTGGAATGAGAACTTTACAGAAAGCATAAAACAAGGAGAACAACAGAGACTAATTGTATGAAATTCCTTTTATGCACACGTTCTTGAGTTTGAATAACTAGTATGTATTCAGCCTGCTGGATTAGGAAGATTTTGGCTCTGCATATGTAGCATAGATGTTGCTCTCAAAATAGGAGAGTAATTCTGCCTCCCCCCACACTACTCTGGACAAAAATTGATTTGGTACTGTTTTTTGCTCCTACTGAACTTGTATTAAAGTATATTTAAAGAGTGAATATAATGTTAGGGATATAAGCACTGGACTTTTTATAACCAGAGTGTTGTTTTTGCTTCTTGATTGCTAGGTATAAGAATTGTTCACCCCAGACTTGAAAGACTCAAACCTCCTGTCAGGACTTGGGCATCTATCTGCCAAGGGGGTGCTTTCAGAGAGTGACTATCTCCATAGCATACAATTCATTAAGCTTATACAGTCCTCAAGCATGGAAGCTCTCTTCATAACACCATCTTCCTAATACATGCAAAGAGTCTGAACTACACTTCAGAGGGTTTCACTCAGCATGGCATCCTGCTGCTGAAATAAGCCTTCATTTCGGAGGTAGGTTGTAACCCTAAAGAACAGGTGTTCTGGTGGAGTCCCTCAAGGATCAGTACTGGGACCAGTGCTATTCAGTATATTCATCAATTACCTGGATGAGGGACAAGAATGCACAGTCATCAAGTTTGGTGATGACACAAAACTAGGAGGAGTGGCTGACGTGCCTGAAGGCTGTGCTGCCTTCATCCAGCGTGACCTTTACAGGCTGGAGAGTTGGGCAGAGAGAAATTCAATGAAATATAACAAGGGCAAGTGCAGAGTCTTACATCTGGGCAAGAACAACCCCATGTATCAGTATAAGGTGGGGACTGACCTGTGAGTGAGCAGTGTAGGGGAAAGGGACCTGGGGAGCCTCGTGGACAGCAGAATGACCATGAGCCTGTAATGTGCCCTTGTGGCCAAGAAGGCCAGTGGCATCCAGGGGTGTATTAGAAGGGGTGGGTCGAGAGAGGCTCTCATACCCCTCTACTCTGCCCTGGTGAGACCACATCTGAAATACTGTGTCTAGTTCTGGGGCCCTCAGTTCAAGGACAGGGAACTACTTGAGAGGGTCCAGCACAGAGTCACAAAAATTATTAATGTATTGGAGCATCTCCCTTATGAGGAAAGGCTGAGGGAACTGAGTCTCTTTAGCTTGGAGAAGAGGAGAGTGAGGTGTCATCTCATTCATGTTTATAAATATGTAAAGGTTGAGTGTCAGGAGGACAGAGCCAGGCTCTTCTCGTTGACATCTACTAACAGGGTAGAGGACAGCGGGTGCAAGCTGGAATAGAGGAGGTTCTGCATGAATATGAGAAAAAACTTTCATGGTGAGGGTGACAGAACACTGGCACAGGCTGCCCAGAGAGAGTGTGGGGTCTTCTTCTCTGGAGACATTCAAACCCCACCTGGACACATTCCTGCATGACCTGTTCTAGATGTTCCTGCTCTGACAGGGAGATTGGACTAGATGATCTCCTGAGGTCCCTTCCAATCCCTGACATTCTGTGATTCTTTGTGATTCTGTGAGATCACTTTCCAGAGATTAATACTATCTGGAATAAGTGTAGCACCTATCATCTGTACAATTCCCACAAGTATTCTATTACTGGTGGTAATCTGTTTAGGTGTTGGGATTCCATACCTTCTGTATTTAAAAATCATGCTTTCCAGCTCTGCTGTCCCTGACAATTTCATGGCAGTCTGTTAAAACTCTTGAAACTTGGAGGGAAGGGAGCTGTGAGGGGAAGAAATTTTGTTTTATATATCTCTCTTCTAAGCCTATCATATTTGGAAGTGTCTTTCTTAAATAAGATAATTTAGATAGAGGCCTCTGAATGGGAACAGTTGGTGAGCAAGCAGAATAAAACTTTTCTTGGTTTTAACCAAGATTCATAATGCTTTGCCAGTTTTTAAGCCACGACAATATATCAGCAAAAAGTACGATGGTAATCTTAGTGCATTGGGTTGCCCCACGTTGTTAGATCCAAGGAAATCTGAAAGGACACACTAGGTTGAATCCTGATTAGCAGAAGTCAAATGGTGTCACCAGTTCAGTGATGATTCCTCTGCCTATCTCAAGACCCTGGTTGCAAAGTAGATGTGCTCCAAATTGAGGATAACCTGAGGAGATCATAGAATCACAGAATGTCAGGGATTGGAAGGGACCTCAAGAGATTATCAAGTCCAATCCCCCTGCTGGAGCAGGAACACCCAGATCAGGTCAAACAGGAACATGTCCAGGTGGGTTTCGAATGTCTCCAGAGAAGGAGACTCCATTTTCTATTCCCACAGTCAGGCTGGAGTTCTGCATTGGCATCAATTCTCTTCTCACAGCAACAGGATCTAATACCACCTTCTTCTTTCCCCCAGAGTACTTCCATGTTCTGAAACCTCTCAAGCTTTGCACAGTGAGAGCACTGAGGCTTTACTGAAGAGTCGCAGTGAACAATGATTAACCTACAGGTTCATAGTCTTGTATTTTAGGAAGATACATCAAATGAAGGCAAACAGGAACTGTCCTTAGGAGAGCTGGTAAACTTCGTGTTCTCGTACCTAGTAGGAGATGTACATAGGGCATCTATTAGACAATAAACCTGCTTGTACTTATGCTGTCCTTTGCTAACTTGTTTGTTTCTCACCATGTCCTGTTTTTGTTTAGGTTTTTTTTCTTGTATGTAACATTTCATCGGAGTATGAAGGATGATATTTTTCCTGGTCAGTGGAGTAAGCTTTATTATCTAGCTGGTGAAAATCCCTATCTTCCCATGGTTGACACATTGTGAGCATGCTGTCAGCTTTCCAGTTCTCCATTCTGGCCTGTTAGGTGATCCATGTTTGGATGCCATCCAGTTGACAAAACTTGTTTCCCTTACTCTGGCTGACTTTGTCTGCTGTGATTTCCAGGTGGGCCTATTTGAAAGTTCCTAGAAAATCTGTTTATCCAGCCCAGACATGTTTGTTTTGGTAGCCATTTGTTGCCTTTTTCCTTTCAAAACATTTCTGAAAGAAAAGTAACTCCTTCAAGCATAAAATGGATGAAAAAAATATGGTAATGTGAGTGCTAATCTTGAAGATACTAGTCAGGACATGAAGAAAAAAAAAAAAAAAGTGTGAAAATAACTCTCAGTGTGCATTTTCCCAAGATACTTTCCATGAAGAGACCTGCATCTTTCTACCCCCTCAAATTTAAAGATCTTGAATCTTTTTCTGATACTGGGGCTTGCACAACTTGGCAGTTCTACCTGCAGGTGTAAACTGTCCTGGAATGAGGAAATGTGTAGTGTCTTTCCCCCTCCTGCCTCATGTCTGGTTAAATCTATAGAAAACTGAAGTGGAAGCTCAGGCATGCTGTTTCTCTGACATCCTTCTGCAAATATAAGCTATTAATGACCATTGCCTTTCATGGGCAAAACCAGTACTGGCAATTCCTTTGTGCTCTTTATTTAATGGTATAACAAGCAAGCACATTAGCTATTTTTATTCCAACACCCAGACATAAACTAGTATGGCAGAGTGGCTATGAAATGTCTGCATAGCTAAGCAAAAATACAGCTGCTGCTTAAAGCAAAATCTTTTAGTTACAGGTTTTTAAAAGGATTCAAACAGGGATTGTCTAATCTTTCCAGATGAGCTGTGGTGAGGATTTCCAAGATTCTGCATTAATGTTCATTTGGGCAGAATGTTCGTTTCAGTGTCTGATTTTGTCTACTCTTTCAGTCAACAATGAGGAGGTAATGCAATAGGGGAGGCAGGTGGGTGGGGGAGAGGAGTCTGATTCAGGTTAAAGGTTCATATGTTGTCCTTTCAGGAAGCTTTCGTACATGCTGCTCAGTGGCAGGCACACCAAAAGAGCTGAATTCAGTGACACTTAGCAAATGCTAGCTGAGATAGGCACAGTTTTTGTTTTGGGAATTTTTATAAGCTGCTATGTCCTTGGATGATGTTTTTTCTCGGTTTTGTTTCTTCTTTCTCCTTTTCCTTGAAGCAGCTTTCTGCTTTGGTTGAAAAATGGTTTCATGATGTGGTGAAAAATTTAAAAAAAAAATTCAAGATGGTGTGCTTTAAAGCTTTGAATATTTCGAAGCCAAGAATTTATGGTATGGATTACCCTTGAGTGGGATGTTGCGCATATATTTCTCTATGTGTGCACGTGCATAGTAAATAGTTACAAATCAGCATTGAAATGTATGACCTATTTTAGGTCAGTTTTAGTTTTAAAGATAAATAGACACCCCATAGCTTTAGGCATATGACAGATGTTAGAAGTCCTAAGGAAAATAGTTAATCACTTAATATTGTGCTTTCCCTGACCTGGAACCTGCCAGATTCTGGAGTATATATCCAATAGTAGCACAATTTTCTACATCTTTGTTTGATTAAATTACAAAGTAAACTTACAGAAATCTTCTTACTATATCCACCAAAATGAGGCATTAGTACTGCATGATTACTCTTTGGCTTTTCAGTACAGGCGAGCATTTTTCTTAGGTATTTGTCACTTGTTTACCTCTTCTTTCATTTATGTTGGCAAAGCAAGAATCTACAAGTGTAACTTCCTCCTTGAAAGGTCTCTCCCTTTCAGATGTCAGTTGTAATTAAACATATCTGGAGAAATCTACCTGTTAATAAAAATAGCATTACTTTTTTTGGACGAGTGGATTGGGATGGGTGTCAAGTAGATCATCTACTCTGGGGGATGATGAAGGTAAAGTAATTAAACCACCAACATACAACCACATCTTTCAGCTTCTCTGCCAGTGATAAAATAGGCTTGCTTTATTTCAGTATTCTGAAGAATTCTGGTTTATGTTGAAATGTCTGTGGACAGAGTTGTGACCCTTCTGCTTTTACTCAAAATGTAGTTAAATTTTACTCCAGTGAAAAAATACTCAGCATTACCACTTTCTGAAGCTGAAGTTTCAAACAGTACTCCCACTTTAAAAAGCTGTGTGGTGTTAGAGTTGACTTTTGTTGTTGTGAAAATACTTAAAAAGGTAGATGTGCATAAGGAACAGAACAAGATAGAAGAATGGAAAATATGATGTTAGGAAAATTTAATAAAGGGGAAAAAAAGAAAGTATAATCAACAGAGGCAAAAATTCCATGTTAGCTGCTCATGAAAGTGAGCCTTTTAAAACATAGAGAATGTAGTTTTAGTATGACAACAGGATAAGATCTCTCCACTTTGGCTATGCTTGTATTAGTAGGAAAAAAGAGTTGCTTTCAGTGTATATGAGGAAAAGCCATTTGACAGGCTATCTAAATGAGATCTAATGAGAAGTCATAGGAAAGGTGTAGCGTCCATAGGGTTCATAGTTGTAAATTTGTTCATGAAGAAAAAAATCTTCTAAAGATTGCTGAACACTAATGAAGTGCATGTTTTGTCTTTTGAGTCTGTATTTTGATTTGTAGATGTTCATGTAAGTGAAGATACACATTAAAAACTCAGAATGCTGGATATGCGGTGGTTGCTGGGAGAATCATATTGCATGGGTTTGTGTCTATCTCTAGACATTTGTAAATACTTAAGAATTAATTGATTTCAAAATGTTGCACTATAGGCCTATCTTCTCGTTGGGAATTTATAGGGCTCAGAGTCATTGACTTCAAATAATGTGCTCCTGAGTCTGGCTAGGATAAGTCTTTTAATGAAACAAAAAGAGTGGGAAGGAGTGAGGAAAATGATCTGTCTAAACACTACTGTTGCGAGTTAACTGTTTATCTTCAATTTATTGTTTCTGTTTTGTTTGCTTCTTTTTTTTTTCTATTTTGTTTAACTGTGTATATTTGTAGCAACTCCTTATGGAAGAGATGCTCTAAACCAGCAAGAATGGATGGCAAATTTTGTGTTTGCTTCTAGAATGTGTCCAGTTCAAGAAGCTGATGTCCTTTAACAAAGCTGCTGGTGCAAATACACCGTCTTCCCCAGTTCCTTGCTGTTTGTCTTCTAACATTTTTTGGCTTTGTTATGTGCTGCTAAAAGTGAAGTAGTCAATGCCAGAAAGAGTTTTAACCCAGAAACAGAAAGCAGAAGAACAGTAGTCTAAAGGCTATTGACCAAGTGTTTTTTTTCCAGCTGTGCTAATAGAAAAGGTCACCGAGTCCAGACGAGTAACATAGCCCCTCTGCTACTAGCTGCTGCCCTGAGTGTGCTTCTTATTTTTTATGACTGTTCATGCTTCACTTGAAGACAAGTCAAAGAATGAACTCAAGAGTAACCTATTTGGCTATTTGAGGTAACCTGTTCTTGTTTTGGTTGAAGTGGACCAGAATTTCATCATCCTGCTTGCCTTGTAGGCTCCATGTGGTCATTTGCTCCATGCCAGACCTTAAATTTCTTGCCTTTTTTAACACATAGGCAATCCTTATAACTAAAATGCTTTGTAGACCATCCCATCTTCCGTATTCTGCCCAGCTTGTTGACCAAAAGAAATAGGTTCAGTACCAGTAGAAGTGAAATGGGAGAACAGCAACATGAGTCCACTGAAACTGGCAGAACTCTCTCAAGCCAGTGTAAAGTGGCATGTGTTTCTATGGCAGGTAACACCAAACTCTCACAGTTACTGTGATTCTTTCCTCATCGTCCCAGCCACAGTCCCTGCAAACTCACTCTTCTAATGGCTCTCAGTATCCCTCAGTGAGCCAGGGCCAGGCACCAGAAATGTCTGAAAAGTGTTTGAGTGAGGGTTTCTGTTTGTTTGACTTGCTTGTTTGGTTAGTTTGTGGCTTATTTAGCTCTTTGAGTCAGCTCACTGAACTAACATGTAAGCTGGAACAAGGGAAACGGATGCTCTCTGGTATCCCTGGTTTAGCTTGTTTTAAGCTGCCAGGGAGTATCTCCTCTCAACCTGCTCTGATCTGTGTGTATATGAGGCCTGAAAAAGCAGCTCTTGGAGTAGACAAGGGTATGATGGGCTCTGCCTCCTGCTGACTTGTCTTCCAGATGAGGGGTTAGTAATGGACCTAGTCATTTACTAGCCTGGCATGCTCCAGTAAAATAATTTCCTCTTGTTCCAGAGTCCTGTCTTTTGCCCTCTGAGGGTTTCCTCTATTCTTGGCCTACCAGCCAAGTCTCAAAGGTATATACAGGTGCTGTTTGTGTCCTGCATTACAGGTAAGCCTGTTGCAGCCCATGGCAGCCTGAAACACAAAGGAATGCCTTTCCAAGCGTGCCTTTCTGCAGAGGCCCTAAGAAGCATATTCATTGCATGGATTTGCCTGCTAAGAGCTAAGACTGGCACCATCGATCCAAGCTGAAAACCTGGATAGCCCTTTGTTGCTATGCATTGAAGTTGGCTTGGCTTGGTTTCCCCAGGCTCTGAGAGCTTTGTGCTCCATTGACACCTTTTGCTCTCTGCCAGCTGACAAGTTTAGAACTCGAGTTCTGTCAGGATGCTTTTCCTTTAAAGCACTGGCAGGCATATATATGTATGCTTTTGTATGCATACACTAACATGCAAACTATCTATATAAACTTGAACACATGCATCTGTGTATATATATATACACACGCTCTGTTCAGAACAGCTTCTCTCTCCTAAGGCTTTAATTCAAAGTGATTTCTCAATATTTTATATGGTAAGAAAAGAGATTCATTACCTAGTGAAGCAAAACAGCCTTGCAGATAAGTATTCCTTGGCTATGTCTGAACATAATGACTTAAGGAGATCTTGGTATGTGATTCACTTACAAGCTTGGGATGTATTTATTATTTTGAATGTGCTTGTGATTTATAATCTTTACTTGGTTTTCCAAAGGAAATTTAAATTAAAGTCTAATCCCTTTTTACTGAAAACTTAAAAGTGTTTTGTGGATACCATACTTATTAGATAAAATGAGAAGTATCTTTTTTGCTTTGAGAGTAGATGGCTAGTAATGCCTATTCATTTTTTTAATTTCTTTCTTTTTCTTTTTTCTTCCCTCTTATTAATTTAAATGTACCAGGGTCTTCAGACTAGTCAACATGCAACTCTTATTTTCCTCACTGGTTAATTGTTTATGTCATCTCTACCCACCGCACTGGTAGGGGTGGTAATTAAACCTGGAACTTGACTTACTACTACCATTCCTCGGAGGAGAAGGCAGTTCTAACTTCATTGGAATCATTACCTTGTATTTTTTTGTATATTTTAAATCTCAAAATTATTTGGGTCTTTTGAGCATTCTTTGCATTTATCATACGATGCTGATGCCATGATCATCATCTTGAGGTCATGGCTCTGGTGATTCAGTTGAAGATCTTCAGAGCTCCCGCTGGCTGTGTGTCTGCCTGCATTGCTGAAGTGCAATGGTGTCTTCAGTGAAAGAGATGGTGTTGCAGAGCATCTTGTGTAGGGCAGGTAGGAATCCATCCTACTGATGAGACTGCTGTTCCTACAGCGTGTGTGTGCTGATCTTGTTACTGGTGGCGTTTGGTCAGCTGAGGGCTTTTTCATTCAGGAAAGAGTTGTTTTTTTTCCCCAGACCATGCAGACTTGAGTTTTGCTGGCATTCATCAAATATGGATATGTATGTGTGCAAACAAGTCAACTGAAGTAGCCTGTTGACACAGCTCTGCCATTCAGTCAGGTGAATTCAGGTACAAATCTAAAGAGTGGTTAATGTCCAACAAATTCATCTAATATTGTTTCTATCAACACAGATATCAGTTGATTGCTTCTCTGGGCAGTGAGGATATGCATATAGTTGTAAATACTGTATTTTTCTTATAATCCAGATTCCTTGAAACTTTTTGTTACTCATTACAAAATGAGCTTTTTAGTAAGTCTGCATAAAATTCCTTTAAACAAATCAAGTTGATGTGCTCAAAGACACATGGGCAAATTTAACACTGTGTTTGATTCAGATGAAGAAAGAAGGTTCTGTGTCCTCTCCTCATTTGTTGCCTTATGCTCCTTCACGTTTACCTTCAGGTCTGCCACGGGCTCTGTGTGGTTACTTTTAAACCAGTTTTTCTAGTAATGTAGTTCACTGATTTTTTTTTCTTTCTTTCTTTTTCTTTTTTTCTGTTATCTCTAACATGTTTTACAAACACTTTGTGTCTATGCTGGAATGAGCATTATTATATATTTATGTTGCCTCAGCCCTTACATTCTTTAATTCTCTCATAAATCTTGAGGATTAGTTTATCAATATTTATCTTCTCTTCTTTTGAAATGTCAGTCTTGACAGCTGATCATCTTGGTCTATCTCTAGCTTATCTATTGCCAGCATCCTGTATGGGAGAAGCTTTTCCCTTATGGGAAAGAAACCTATTTTTGCTTACTCAGCTATTATTATCTAGTTGCTGGTATTAAATTTAGTTGCACCTCTCCATTTTTGCACACTAGCACTTAGGATTGTTCTTATTATTGTGATGTGTTTTCCAGTCTGATTCTCTTTGCTCTCCTAAAGCATTTTTGTTCTTACCTGCTGTCACTCTGCTTTCTGTTTCTTCACCCAGACTTGGATTCACATTTTTCTGGGATATGCTCATTTGGCCTGTGTAACCTCATGAAAATGCTACCATTTAAACATAATGACTCTCTTCTTCCCTGGCTTCCTGTTCCTTTTCCTTGTGAAGTGGTATGTATACCTTCCGCAACTTTCAGACTCAGCTGGGAGCTAAACACACAGCTTTTAATTTCCTCTCTCTTCCTGATCTTTTGGACATTTGGTGGTGTCTCAATCCCCATTTCTGAAATGGTACTAGTTTTGGTAGAATTCCTTCCATGGGTGCAGTGAATTTGGTTGTATTATGGCTGTTGTCATTTAGCAGTGAGCTAATGCAAACAGTAAGCTGGCTTTCCAACACACTGCAAAGATCACCCTGGTGAAGAGCAAGAGAAAGGCTTAAATTCTTATTCTCAGGTAAAGAGCAAACATGGAACAAAAAATATTCCTTTGCATATAAAGGGTCACCTTCGTGGTGAAGGTGACAGAACACTAGTGCAGGCTGCCCAGAGAGGATGTGGGGTCTCCTTTTCTGGAGACATTTAAAACCTACGTGGACATGTTCTTGTGTGACCTGTTCTGAATGTTGCTGTGCTGGCAGGGGGATTGGACTAGATGATCTCTTAGCTCCCTTTCAATCCCGGACATTCTGTGAGACCCTTCTGTGGTTCAAAAGCTAAACTGAAATGTGGATTCTCTTTCATCAAATGAAATTCCTCTTGTGTGTGGCATGGTGTTCCTCTTACTACCTTGTCTGAACAGAATTGGCTTGACTCTCCTACCTTTTCCACAGTAACTGAATGATTCCTTTTTTGATTTGTGGGATTTGCATGGGATCAGATATTTTCCTGAAGTAGTGGTGATTTCTTCCTCCTTCCTGATGTTCCTCTGTACATCTGCATAAGTCTGTGGCTTCTGGGAGTTTGTTCTTTTTTATTTTCCCCTAGAGAAAGACTCTTCCTCATCACTCTTCATTGCAACGTAATTTTCTTCATATATGGAGTGCTTCAGGTGTCTTCTAATGTAATGTTAGTGCCATTTTGCAAAATAAAAGAGTAAGGAAGACTGGACCAATATTATAGTGCTCTCTCCACTTTTGTATCAGCTGCCTTTATTTCATTTGAGGAGCATGATTCTCTAAATTCCTTCCTAATAGGTTTCCATTTTGAAATACACTGTGCCTGGAACAACATGGCATCTCTGCAACAACAAAATTGTTGTGAAATTTCAAGCACAGAGAACTTATCAAAATACTTGTTTCTTAATTTTTATTTTTTATTTTTGCTAAGGCCACTATTATGAAATGGAATGATTAAGAAGTGCTCCGGAAGTAGAGAAAAGGTATTGGATACTGCATCTTTTTTAAAAATTGTTACTATTTTTTGCAAAAGCAGTGCTGTCTTGAGACCAAATAACTCAAAAACAAGCTGTAACGAAAATATAACAGAATCCTCCACTTTAGCTTGCTTGTATCAAATATTTGGTAGCACTCCAAAGTGGTAAATAACTCAGTTATTTTCTTTATGGAGTACTAATCTTGTTTGCATTGGCTTCTAAAACCAAAGTCACAGCTTATTTTTACTTAATATGCACTCTTTTTAGAGTATCCCTTCCATGTGGTAATGCAGATATTTATTACAGAACCCATAAGGCTGATCAACTACCATGGACTCTGCTGTGTTTACTGGTCCCAGAGGCAGAGAGGACAATGTTCACCTAGGCAGTTGTGGTCTTAGTACTAATGCCAAAGGCTTTTTAGACATTGTAGCAAACTGCTGGTTTTGATGCAGTGTTTGAGAAAACTGGTAGATGGATGAGGGTCTCTCGTTTGTCCTGTGCGGCTAGAGAAGAATGTAAAGGTGTGTCTGGTCAAAAGAACAGGTGTGGAAAATGATATTTGCTGCAGTGTTCTGGGTAGGTGTGACAGCCCAGCCAAAGGAAATGCCACTGTACTACTGGCATGAAGAGATACCATGTGCCTAGGTAGGTGTTTTTCATCTATCTGTGTTGTTTAAATTATCTTCGTACCATGCAGGGCTTTAATGTAGAAGTCTTGGGACAAACCTGTCATGAGATGAGACAGGTTGATGGGAAAGGGGAAGGCAAAAAGGGAGCCTTTTAGCTCTAGTGGATTTTTTATTGCTTTCAGGAGGGTAATAGAAGCTACTTAGATGGTCACTTGATTTGTAGGTGAAACTGTTAGTTAGTGCCACATGTCTCTACGTTGGCCACTGTTTTTGTTGTACCATGTGATGGTTAAAATCCAGAAGAAAGCCTAGTAAGATCATAAGTTGTCTGTTCAGTTCCTTCTGTTAACAGCAGGAATTTATTTTTGTTGATGACTGCCAGCGGTTGGCATGCAGGAGATGATATCTTCAAAGGAGGTCTTAAATAAACAAAGCCACCTTTCTTAAGTAGCTTCTGGTCTTAAATCCTGTCTTTTTACTTTTTCTCATGAGACCGTGTTACAAGCAGTGGTTATTTCCTTAATGTATGATTATGTTTGCAGTGTGGGTCTTAATAAGTTTACATTTTGAGCAGCAAACTAAGATCTGACAAGGTGTTAAAGTAATGCATTTACACACGGTTGTTCCTGACAGTGCTCAAAACATAGTTCGTCTAGACTTGTTTCTACTCCAGCAGGACCCATCTATGACTGCTCTTGTGACTGTGTTCTCAGGGTACTCAGTGAATTAGTGCAAGAGTGCGTGTTAAACTGAGATTTGCTTTCAGGATGTTTTTTGGGGGAAAAGAGAGAAACTTAAAGCTATACCAATCAAGTTTTCCGATTGAATTTCCATCTCTGATACTATATTTAAAAGGTCCATTAGATGTTAATATGTAGTGCTGGGTTTTCACTGAACTTTGCATGGGATGCCACAAATTAATTTATCTCTTAGTGTCTGTCAACCTCAAACATTTTACTTTGTTTATAGTTTTTTAACAGATTAAATAACTCTTCTGTGGATTAAAAACTTAAAATACAATTGATCATAATATAGTATAAGTAAAGTAACAAAATTGCCAGACCTTACAGGAGGCTTAATCTCTTGCTCTTTATGGTTTATTTGAAAACTGTGAAGGAGAAGATGTAGCCCAGAATTCCTCTTCTCCGTCATAATTATTCAACTTCCAAGTTTTCTTAGTTGTTGTCAGAAAATTGGAGGATGCTTATCTCAGTAAACCTGATAGAAGTGTTACCACCAGGCCGTCTCCACACTGACTGCTTTCTTGGTAAAATTCTGAATGCTTCTGCCAAGGTGAATGCAACACGATGTTCCTGCTTGAGGTGTCAGTACTCCAGAGATGGATGTTGCGAGTTTACCTGAGTCTGAAACGATCAGTGGTCTTGTTACTGGGTTCAGATGTGGGAACTTGCTCTTTAAAAGCTTTCTGGTAGATAAACCTGAATGTATTTGAATGTTTGGAAAGAGCAACAATTGGGTGGAGTACCATGGGAATTGCCTTTAGCCTTGCTGGATGGATAGACAGTCTGTAATAGGCCCCAGGAGGATCTGGTCATGCCTTCAAAATACTAAAATGAACTACCCACATTTAAATTCTTAGTTAGTCTGGTTCTTGGTGATCATTTATCCCTAAAAAGTAACGTGAATTCTAGGTCAGTAAATCATTTACTTGATGCCAGCTGTCCACCAAAAGAATTTTGATTATTACTGTGGTTTTTTTATCAAAATAGAAATGTACTAAAACTTAGACTATTCAGCATCCCTTCTGAGAGCCACTGCTTCAAGTCATGAGAGTTATATAAAGTAGTACATACAAGATGCAGTGAAGGAGTGGGCAATTTTATTGCATGGCCCTGTCTTTGTTGCGAAGTGACGACACAAGTGGTTTATTCAGATGTTCTTTTTGGACCTCCGTGGGCTTTGTGTGGGCAGAAGTATTGCAAATGGCTTTAAATAGCTAACTTGAAACTATGAGTATAACCTCAGGTGCTGTCAGTTAAGATGTTTGCCATGGGCAGGAAAAAGGAGAAGGTGATGTTCCTGGACAGATCTATACCTCCTTAATTGCTGTCTGGAGTTTCTCATGGGAGTCCTTTTCGCGTTTGTGAGGGGCTAAAGTACAGCAAGAGAAACCTTCTTCACCGCTGTCTTCCTCATTCCAATCTACTTTAAGTAGAGAAACCTTGGTTCCAAAGCTATCATTAAGCTTCCTAAGAATACTTCTGTTAATTGTAATTGACTGCACAGCATAGCTTGACATAAGTAGTGTAGTATGGAGAGCACTTCCTGTGATTAGACTTGGAAGTTTTTCTTTTAATGACAAAGCTTTGGCACAGTTTTTCTGCTGCAGAAGTCTCAGGAATAAACACCAATGACCTGTTAAGCAACACAGCACTGGTAAGAGGTTATTTTACCCAAGAACTTGCAGCCAAGCTCTTACCTTTTTGCATGAGATTTTCTATAACAGGAATGCAAAGTCTATTGTGTCATGGTTAAATAATTACTCCTTGACTGAGTGAGTACTGCCCCAAGGAAGGTGCTCATGTAAGGAAAATCCGTATCGTGCTGTGTAAGAGCAAGGATGGTTTTCTGAGACTGCATGAGCAATCATCATGCTGGTACTTTCTCACATTTGGCTCTGCAGACTTGTGCTGAAAGGAGTTATTAACTTGCATTTTAACTTAAATACACCAAAAAAATTACAGCAGTCTATCATAAGGGACAATGGTGCACTTTGAACTGTGCCACAGGACTTTGGATCTTTAGACCCAGGCATCAGCCACTGTCTGTACCACTGTAGCAGGTATTCTTTATGGTATTTCATCCACAAAAAAATTCTCTGCTTTCCCATGTAAGCATTGCTCTAGATTTTGTGGATTAATATCTGATGGCTGTATCTTTTGGGGACACTAGTGTGTTTTTCCTCTCCTTATATTATTCCAGCTGACTTCTTGCTCAGCTGCATGTACAGATTACCCCTACTGCCAGAAGTTACTGGCAGCAACTTCTTTATGCTTGTGAAAAGATCATTTACCTTATGCTGTTAGTGTGTTTGAGCAGAAATGATAACTTAAGAGATCACCTGCTTTCCTCTGGTTTTTGATACCGTAATGGCACATGGTGGCAATTGCAGAGCAGATCATTCTGGATGTGGCAGTGAATGGGATAATGCAGATTGACATGGTCAACTTAATCTGTCTGCACTACACTGTGAAGGGTCTTGGAGACAGTGTTTAGCCAGGGTATGGAAAGCTCTACAGCCATGGCATGGGATTATCCTGCAAGAATAAACCCCCCTTTCTGTCTGAGCACAAAGCTGGTGGTTTGGTTCAAGACCTAGCTTGTGTGTCTTACAAGATTTAAGCATCTTCTCTGCACACTGACTGGCCTTGCACTGAAGCATGCTCAATGCCTGTGGAATATCAGGAGAATTTAGCTGATGAACTCATTAAAAAAAATAATTAAATCCCTGTAGCTTCTTGTTTTTTGACTAAAATACAGGCATATAGCCACAGGCATACCTTTGATGCCAGATGGTCTCCCTGCCAAACCTAACGCTGGTTCTCAAGATCTTATGTGGTTACACTTTCAATACAGTGCCAGAAAGCTGAACCTTGGAAAAACCGTGCTACAAGCTGATGGTGAGAGCAAGATTAGAAGAGTGTTTCAGTCTTGGATAGGCATTGTAGCTACAGGTAAAGGAGATACTTTTGCTTCTAGATCTAAGTTGGAGGAGTTCTTTATTTAGCCTGTTTCAAAGCAGTCTAAGCAAAATTAAAATTTAGATGTTCTAAAAAAATATTTAGATTTGTGCTTGACTTTGCCCAGTTCCCAGATTATACACTATTTGATTTCAAATTGTGTACCTAGGCTTTTATTGCTCAACGTTGAGACTCGTCATATGGCTACAGAGGAATAAGCCTGAAGAGGGTGAGAGGGGTTCTTCTTCCCCCCTTTCCTGGTGACCTCTGCTTCTGTGGCTATGTTAAACCCTTTTCTTGCACATTTTGACCTGGACTATAATCCTATCAGAGAGGGCAGATGCAGTCAGGAATTAAGTCCTTTCTGGAAAAGATTTATTGCCTAAGTCTGTGTATCTGAAGTGCATTCTCAGGTGTCTTTTTGCCATGACTCCACAAGCCTTGTGGTTCAAACCACCAGAATCAGTCTTTTCATGCTACTTGGAGTTCCTGTGGATTAGCTAAATCACACACAAAAACTAGATGGCAAAACTGGCTAGCTAACAGCTGCAATACTAATAGAATTAAATATGAAGCAAACAAAAAAACACAGGTAACAAACTAATCAAAAATATCTGTCAGTGTCATGATTTTGTAAAGACAAGTGCATCTAATCTCAGATGTTATCTTTGTCACAGATACCTTTGAGTCACTCAGAACTGAAGGAAAATGGTTTTACATTAAAAACCAAATTTCTCCAAAAACTACTTCTCTTAGCTTTATGGAAGGAAATCTAGCATTTTGAGTGATGTGATACAATTTTATTTGTATGAAAGTTTTTCCACAAACCTGAAAAATAGTTTTAAGAAAACTGTTATTTTTGTATGGCTTTTTTGTGTTGGTTTTTCTTTGGTTGTTTTTCTTCAGAAAAAAGCCACTTCTACTTCAGACAGGTTTTAAGAAAATTTAGTAAGGTGAAGGGTATTTTTCTTCCTGTTTAAATTTGGGGAAGACAGTAAAAGTTTCAGGAACACAAACCCCACTTGAAACAAAAGCTATGAATAGGAAGGTAAATCTTGGTCAAGTTTGAGTTAATAATAATAAAAAAACCCAACTTCATTATGCAGAGTAAAATTTGCTTATGTGATAAATGTATCACAAATTTAGTAACTATGTGATTACTCCAGGATTTTCTTGCTTTGGTATTAATTTCAAAGATCCGGGGAGAAGGGAGCATTCTTTCTTTAAGGATAAGTTTTAGTTTTCTTTCTAATATTTTGTATTTGCAGTGGTGTGGCTTCAGCCAGACAGTTTCCATGAGGAATATGATTCACTGGATAATTTATGACATACTTAGGGATGTGCTTTGGACTTCCTTTCCTGTTTGGGAAAAGCTGGAGTTGGAGATGTTTTGGAAGCCTTGGCTTTTGTTTCTCTGTTGCAGTTTGGTTCTGTTTCACATTTCTGTCTGAGGAAGGGCTTGTGCAATCTCCTTATCGCTCCATATTATCTGGTCTTATAGAAGGTGTCACCTCTCCCTGCAAGGCTTGTCTTTCCAGTATCCTTGGGTAGTTGCAGATGCAGCAGTAGTAATGGATATCTGTTGGATGTGCAGTTCTGGTAAACTAAGGATGGATGATTTCTTTCTTAGAGTAACTGGAATGTGATGTGGTGCTGGAAAGGCCTGTGAGAGAGTATGTCTTTTCCTGAGATAGGGTGTGATGCTTTTCTAAGTATTTTAAGGATTCATGTAATAGCATTGCTAGTTTGCTAGTTAAAGATGCTTGCGAAAGCTTACTGCTGAGTCCAAGCCTCATCTAAAGTTTTGTAGCTAGGCAAACAAACTTTCAATATCCCTGTGTTTCACAAGCTGTCAGCTACACTAACATGCTTTAAAAGCCTGTGGCAAGTTTTCTGTGAGAAATAATAATGAAAAGATAGCTTCTTCAAACATCAGAAGTTATGAAGATAACACGTTTGTGAGTGTGCTATGCTTCTCTGTGACTGCATAAGAAGCATGTGTGGGTGGAGTCACAGTACTGTGGGATTCTTTGCAACCTCATGAGATAGCTATGTTTGTGTAGAATACAGTGACATCTAGTTGTCACTTCAGATGCATTTAGATCAGGTAAGGATGGGGAAGTATCATGGAATGATTTGGATGTGAAGAGATCTTTAAAGATTATCTAGTCCAACCCTCTTGCTATGGGCAGGGACATCTTGAACTAGATCAGGTTGCTCAAAGCCCCATCCAGCCTGGCCTTGAAGAACATTTGCAATGACGGGGCATTCAAAGCCTCTCAGAACAGCTTGTTCCAGTGTCTCGCCAAGCATAGAGTAAAAGAATTCTTTCTTATGTCCAGTCTAAACCTGCCCTTTTCCATCTTAAAACCATTGTCTTTCATCCTGTCTCTACAGGCCTCAGGAAGAAGTCTCTCTACGTCTTTTTATAAGCCCCCTACGCATTAAGTATTGAAAGCTGTGTTGCATTAGTTAAAAACACCTGTTTCCCACACCTTTTAATGAACAGTTCCCTTCTGGATGTTATTTAATGAAGACGAGGTGTAAAACTGTAATGTGAATATGACCACACGCCCTTAAACTTTTAGTCAGTAAAGTTTAACCAAAAAAAAAGAGGGGAAAAAAAAAAAAAGCCCCCAAACTGTGCAGTGTTTGACGGGAAGCCAACGTAACTCCCTTGAAACTGGAGTGGCATGCCTGAGTCAGTGAAGTATGAGCTAAGAATCTGGCAGAAGCCTTTTGCACAAAGGAAGGCTGAGAGAGTCTCTCAGGAAGCCTGTACGCTGCTAAATGTGGCATGTTTGAACATGAGGCTGACATCATTGTGAGTTCATAGTAGTGAAAGAACAAAGTATCTGCCACAAATTAGACTGACCTAATTTTTAAGTCACTTCTAAAAACTTAATGGCACAGTGTGTTGCTTGTGCAAGCTGTTTATTTCTATCCCCAGCCTCTGACTGCTCAATTTAAACTACAAGTTAACCCTCAAAAATGTTGAAGGAGTTGTTCAGGAAGGTGCATGTGTGTGTTCGAGGGGTGCTGCAGACTTCCTTCCTTGGCTCTTTTTCTACTCTGACCTCAATCTTCACATAAAGGAAGCGATTAAGGACCACCCATCGTATACCTTTATGCTACAGGATCAGTTTCCTGGACATAGAAACCTCAGGATTGTGCACCAAAACTGAACTTGTTCCTATGGGCTGCTCACATGCAGAATCGAAATATGTCTGAAAATGGTCAGCACACTTGCCACAAGTATCATCAGGAATTCATGTACAATCAGTAAGTCATTATAAAACTAAACAGTAGTATTTATTGACGTTTCTGTGATCACTGACAAATAATTGGTGCTTCTTCCATCTCTGAACACCAAAGAAATATGAGGGTCTTGCAGTTTGCAGATGATGTACTTTTTTCCAAATATTTTAGTTGGCTCTGCATGTGCTGTTGATCTATTCTGCTGATATATTACTTCAGTTATTGTAGAAGTATTTGGAATCCTTCTAGCTCAGGATTACTTTCATGACAGTCAGTGCATTTCTGGTTGCTTTATAAAGGAGTGTGTAACATAGAGCACATCTATGAATTCTGGAGAAATATAGATTCTTGTTTATGAATTTGTGCGGAGCTGTACATACATGTAGGCACACTTAAAACAGGATAATACAAATGTAGTTTAAGAGCGTACGTTTTATTGCTCTTTGTTATTCACATTCCTGTTATAAGTCCAGTGAGATTCCTACAAATCATTTATTGTTGTCCCTGTTCTTTGACTAAGGCACAAATCATAAAATAACAAAAGAATTTGTTCCCTCAGTTTGCTCATTTTTACTTTTCAGAATCTAAAGAATACTGATTCCTTTTAATTGTTGCAAACTAGATGTAATGGCAGGCATCTTTTGACAGTTTTCTTGGGGATTACTATATTTTGTAATTATGTCACTCCTTCAATTTAAATGGTTAACGTTTATAGTGATGTAAGAGGCTGAGCTGGAGAACTGAAGTCACCCTTTGCTCCCTCCTTCTGATGTAAAGATATCTATGGCTTCTCTTTTCATCCCTGTAGTTACCATACTAGAAATATGGCTTTGACACTGCTGCAGGTCTTGTATAACATGATTCAAATTTAAAGAAATACTCGGAATCCTTTGGGAAAGATGAACCAGGGAGCAGTGCTTGTATCATACCTTCTGCTTTTGTTCATGAACTGTAACCCTGTTGTTACCATAATTTCAATTAAATTACATTTTAAAGAAACTTGTAATAAGCAAGCCATCAGATTTACGTTTCTGGGTACAAACAGAATATTAAAATATGTTCTGTTCCCCGTGTGTGAGCTGTCAGGAGTCTCACACTATGGTAAGAAGTTTGGATACTTATCGGCGAGATCTAGGAGTTAGCTAATTTATTTTCTGTGTCTCATCTGCAATTTATCAGCCAGTACATGTTATACCCTGAAAGTCTTCTCTGCACACCCCAGAAGAGATTACTGCATCTGTTAAATTTCTGGGAACACCTAACAACTTGAATTATTCCACCATGTTGATTGGGAGCCACCTATCTTGCTTTCCCTGGCAGCCCCCCCTGGAGATTTGTCAGGCTGTACCATGTATTTCAGCTCTCTGTTTTACACCATCTGTTTTGTTTCCTTTCCGTATAAATCTCAGTTACACAGAAACCAAATTAAACTTACCTTCTTTACTCAGTAGGACTGAGTATGCGTAATGTAGTGTTTTGTTTGGCCCAGCAGCCCTTCTGAAGATACTTCTGTGTACTTTTTGTCATTATGCAGCATACACTGCTCACAATATTAATTTTGTTTTGATGCGGAGGGGTTTTAGATTTTGATATTTTAAAAAACTTCTAGATGTTTCTCTGTACAGCTGACAGGACATGCATGCAGTGCAGTGCGGCACTGTATTTTCAGACACAAGAAGGAAGAAACAAAGTATTAATGTTGACAGTTTAAAAAAAATAAATAAATTTAAAAAACATAAATTCCTTCTAAACTTTCTCATGCCCTGATGTGAAGGGGTTGAATGTGCATGTTGCTTTCCGGGAGAACTGGTGTCATTTCCTCAAATGGGTGAAAGACCAAAGCATTTTAACCCACAGCATACTGAACCATGCAAGTAGTTCACACGTATCTGTTCTTAAAGGAGATTGACTCACTGAGATCTTTGCTCATTCAATTTAATTTAAGAAGAGTCATTAAAAAGTCTGTTGCAAGAAATTCACCCCTGCCTTGCCCAGAAGCTATTCTGATTTATTTCCCTAATAAAATTACCGTCATTATCCTCCGCCTTTAATCCATCCTGTTTTTTGTGTGAAAACTTCAGATCCACCTTCTGTTTTCATCAGTGACCACAAAGCAGATCAGAGCTGCAGTTTTTTTATTTTGTTAAAATTTTTGGCCCCTAATTTGCAGGTCCATATTATCTGAATGACTCCCTCTTAAAGTCTCTCACCAAGCAAAAGGTCTTAAACTTATTAAGACTATTATCTGAAGACTCCAGTGTCCCATCTTACCTATTTTTGTGGGAAGCCTTTTAAAAAAGTAGCATGGACTACTACAGCTGCTGATGCTTATTTAGAATTACTCCACCTTTTCATCTCATTCTCAGCAAAAAGATGACTATGTAGAATACAAATGCTGCTGTTTGTATTGATCTGCAGAGCTGCAGAACGTGGTCATTCGGTTCAGGTTATGGGGACTGTGTGCATAGATGGAGACCTTGGTATCAGGAAAGGGTCTGCTGCAAAGTAGTGTCTTTCTGCAAAGAGTAAGGATATGCTGGAATCTCAACAGCCCAAGGATTTGTAAAGTAGTTCAGCTGTTTTTTATTTCCCTTTTTGTACTTTGTGTCATTGAATTGAAAGCTAAAATGCAGTTGCTGGTAGACCGGATTTTTCATGGACTTGCCAATTGTCAAAATTAAAAGACAGATCTTCACTATTCAGTATACAAGACTCAAGTAGCACTCGTGTTTTCTAAGGATGGGCAGCTTTCCCTGGATTTTTATTTGGTTGGTGAATTTTGATGTTATATGCTGTGGGTTTGGGTTGGTTCTCTCCAGACTCAGATTATATAGATAAAATAATTTTATAATTGTATATTTTATTCATTTTAAGCCAGGTGCTTCATACAAGGTTAAGTTTTTAGGAAAGGAGAGGTACGTAGACAGGTCCTTGGAAGGATTCTGTCATGCTTGATTGTTCAGTTTCTCACAGGCTTCTAAGCTGCTTGATGCCCCACAAGCTTGATGTCTGTTGCTGTGGGAAGGATGCTCTGTGTGACCCGACTAGTTGGGTTTGTTCAGCTGCAGTTGAGAGAAGGCCCTGAGAGCAAGAGAGGAAAAGGAAAATGCTTCCATTTCTAATTCTGGAAAACAGAAAGAGGTATTTAAATAAGGCCTGGATGACTACTTATTTGCCATAAGTAAGTGAAAAGGCAAGTTTATATCCTTTTGTAATTCATCCTAATTGAAAGGATGTATATTTATTTTCCTAAAGTCAGCATTAAAATCCTGACCTCTTAATGATGAAAGACTTCTTTTTAACTTTCTCCTAAGCACAAATAACTGCAGTTTCCACTTTAAACTTGGGTGGCTCATTCATATTTCACTTAATGGTAACAATGGTATCCTCTCTCTCCTTCCCCTTTCTTACCATCAAGTTTAAAAAGGAGGAGGGGAGATACATAAAATGTTTCAAAAAATTACAGGAAATGTCTGTTCCTTTAACAGGAACAGGGAATTTCCAAATATGCTTCATGCTTATGGCTGAACTTGCAGCAGCTCGGTCTTCAATCACGAGTGGATGCTATTCTAAGAATGTGATACCACTTTCCTCCAGTAAATTGTGTATATGCTTTGTTTCTCATCCCCTATGCAGAAGAATTAATTGTTCCCAATGGTGAAAGGAAAGCTCTTGGGGACTGCTTTAAATTCCTGATTTACTTGTAGTCATTAAAGTGGGAAAAAGAGTATATTGTTTCCTGAGGTGACAAGGTAGTTTAATTTGTAAGGACTTTGGAGAAGCATGGATGGCTAGTACAAGTGGATGTGGAAACTACCTAGCTCTTTTCAGAGAGACTTCAGAAACTGCATGTGAAGCACTAAGGGACAAAAGGGGAGATGCTTTTTGTTGTAGTGCTTTGTTTCCTTGGTCTATCACAAGCTGATCACAAGAACCTAACCAGTGTTAAACACTAGATTAGTTGTCATTTCCAGGGATGAGATTATAAAAGGGGATAGCAACAAATGCAATGAGTTGGTTGAGCTTTCACTTTGGTCTACAGCTGTCTGCTGCTGTGCTCGGGAAGGTGCAAGGGAGAGATGCCAGGTATGTTCCAGGGACTCAAAAGGATTGTCTACCACCTGGAGCAGGCAGAGGAAGACACAGACCTGGCACAAACTTCAACAGATCTTCTCATCCATGCCACTGCCCTGCTGCTCTCATGTAGCTACGCCTATGTGCTACGCCTATGTGCTACGCCTATGTGCTACGCCTATGTTCTACGCCTGTGTGCTCCTGATGGACAAATGAGTGGATCCCCAGCCTACGACCTCCTGGGAACAAACATGCGGCTCCCAGTGAAGATGTCCATTCAAGTGAGCAGAACGTTCTCTAAGTAGTAATCTTGTTAACTGTCTGGAGGCCTCAATTTCCTTGTTCTACTGTTGTCATTTGCAAAGCTTTTGAAACAGTTGTCTAAAGACAGACTGGTGATTCTTGTAGCTCCTTTCCTTGTGAGATGATGTGGTTGTGAATCTCTTCTGATGATTGCAGATGGAGAGCCCAGCCCACTGTTGAGGTAGCTCTTCATGCTTGTCATATCATTTACTGCAGGGTTCATTGCTACTCCTGGATTTAGTAGTAAGGTAAGTGCTTGGCAACAGTTTATTAGGATGGTTTATGTTACAGTGATTAAGTGGAGCTGTCATGTCTTTATAGTAGTGATCTTAACCTTGTTTTTGGCTGGACAGGAAATAGTTTGGAATTGACACTAATATGTTTATTTTTGCTTCCTCATGTAAAGGTTATAATTTAATTTGTTCAGCTGGTGCTTATAGAGGTTGTACAGGTTTGACTATATGTAATGATTGGTGAGGCCGGTATTACTGGCTTCCAGTGTTGGCTTTTTCACTGTGTATTGGTTGAGTTGAAATTAATTACCTGAGATGTACTGTTTCATCAGTATTTGTCTGTGCTGTAGGCAGTCCCCTATATCGATACTTAACAAGAGTTTGTAAATTTGCTTGAATTCATGCAAATTAATCACCCGTGAATGCCAGTTATGGGTTCATTTCCTAGCGGAGAGATGTGTGAAATTGTTTGGGAGGCTATTGCTGGTTGTATTTTTGTTCAGTGTTTTCTGAGACTCTCTCGTTCTTCTCTTTTTTTCATTTTAAAGAAGGTGGAGGGATTTGCTGTGTGGTGTTTTGGGTTTTTTCCTTTTCCTTAAAAATTAAAACAACATTTAAATGAATGCTAGCTCTCTTCTCACTTAGGTTTTCATGTATTTGGAGGAGTTTTACAGCCAATGATTACAGTGGAAGTGCGCAATCCATTTTCTAAGGTTTTTTGATTCCACTTATAATAAGGATTTCAGTTTAAAAAAAAATGTTCCTAGGTTTAAGTGTTTCCCTCTGCTGGCTTTTTTATGTGGATAGCCCTGGGTTCAGCGCATTTAGATTTTTACTTAAATGTAGGTGAGTAATGGCTTTTAAGATGAAGCCATAGTAAATTAATATAAAAGTATCCTAGAATTTTAAGTTGCTTCAATTTGGTAATCATGGAGGGAGAACAGCAGTAAAACTTCCTGGCTGCCTGGCTTCCAGGCAATGGGTAACTAAGCATATTACATATCTTAGCATTTGTTTGAAGGGGATTAGGTAAGCTTTCCTTATAGGTTGTTGCTGAACTATATGCTGCAATCCTACAATGAAAATGTATTTTGAAAGGGAAAGTGCTTCTTGCTTGTATGGGTGGTGGGGGGAGTCCCCAGAAAAAGTCTCTTGAGCTCTTGAATGGAGTGATCTAACATATCAACAGCATGTTCTAATGTTTCCCATGAGTTCACATTCTGTCAGTCAGATTTCTCTGCTATAGCACGTCCATAAACATTTATTATTCCACAGTGAATGTCAGTGGGATTGGACTCTTGATAAATGGAAGTGATGATAATCAGTTGTTATTGGTGCATGGATAATATTTGCACATATTTTAGGGCTGTGTTGGGTAGGTCAGCAGAATGTGGTGGTTTGTTCTGATTTGGATGGGGGTTTTTTGTGTATTACTTCAAATACCACCATTTGTATAAAAATCAGTATCTTACCATTATCTGAATGGAATGTCCATTCATCTTGCTTAGCCCAGCTATCTTACAATGCTGGGGGTAAATGCTGGTCCCTCAGAACTAGATGTAGAAATAGAGGGAACTTAAAAATCTAAACTGGAGTTGGTTTATGCAGCTTATTCATGGGAAGCGTGTTTCCTTTCTGATTCTGTCTTCCTGTACCTCAGTTCTCAGATTGATGAGCATGGTGAAATGGGGTGACATTTCTTAGAATTTATAATTAAAACTGAGTAAGTAATTAGTCAAGTAGGATGAAGGGGTATAGAGTGCTGAACAGAAATTTTTCCAAGAATTTTTTCCCAGAGGATTATATTTGCCTTTTTCGTGAATGTGCAGTGTGCAATCTAAAATATATGTGGCTGCTGTTTCTGTTTCTACAAGGAAGAGAAAATTAACACTTTTCCGTTTTGAGCGCATATTTAGATCTAAAGTACGAATATGCTGAACGTAAGAGAGGAGGGAACAGCTGTTCTGATTATACAGGCAAGCGAAGGAAAGCAGGGTGAAATTCTTAAAACTCCTTCTCGTTTGTGAATGTGGTGCATAAATGACATTTGGGAAAAAACCCAAAAAAACAGTGACTTCCTTGCTGCTCTCTACTCTTGCACCAAAGTGAAGTGTGTTGGGGAAGGCAGAGGGAAGTCTGTGTTCTTCCAGCCCACAACCAATGTGAGGATGTGGTGTGCTTCTGAGATGACACTTTCTTGAGTCACCTGAAAAGCCAAAAGACACCCTCATTCCCCTCAGGTGACAGCCCTTGTTATCAGAGCTCTCCTTTTAAATCACATGTATTTGTCATCTCATTCCTGTGTTACATGCAATGGCAGGCAAGACAAACTTCTTGTGATCTCAGTTGTTGTCATAGATGATGGTGGGGGGGACAACATCTTGCAGGAGTGGGACTTTACATTATATGGTTGTTGATCTCTGGAATTTATTTGCTTTCTTGCTGAATTCTCACTTCATTCCTCACTTTCACTTAAAAATCTTTTTTTCCTTTTCCTCCATAGACACTTTGTGTTCCGCGCTGCTAGGGTTTAGCAACTTGATTGAGGATCAGCCCTTTCTTCTTCCCTTAATTCTTGCTTAGCCTCCAGTAGCATAGGCTACAAACATTTTATTTCCATCTTTCTGGCTGGTGAAAAAATACTGTGGCTGTCCTAGATGATGGGGGACAACATCTTGCAGGAGTGGGAATTCCTCCTGTGATCCATAGATCACTGATGTGGGTGTTATTCTGGGCTTGTTTGGTGAGTATGGACTGGTGCTGATGGTATTGGCACCAGCTATGGAACCACTGTCAGCTCCCAGCACAGCAACACTGAAACCAAATACTCCTTTGCAAATAACTGATGTGCTACAAGTGGCATGTGTGCTTCAGTTTAGGATCTGCTACTTCTGCATTTTGATTCAGCTTTTAGGTTTTTGTGCAGGTGCCTATCCTGAGAAACATAAAAGAGAGTTTGACTGTAGGGGAGGATGGAGATTTTTCTCCTATGTGTGCATGTGTTTGCCTCTAGAAAGTAGAAAAGTACAGTTTTTAAAAAATCAGCTCTTTCAAGTGTCTCAAGCTGGGCGTGCAAAAGCTGCCCTTTGGGACCTTCTAATCTTGAGACTTTGTCAAGTCATTTTGTTGGCACTGGGCCACGCAGCAGTGACGTATGTGGGAGAGCTGCACCTGCCAAAGCAGGCATTCATGATGCTGGGGGCAAAATTGCAAAGATTTAATGACATCAAGGTTCAACTTCAAGGTTATCTTCTTAACATGAGGTAGAAGCCTTTCAGAACAAGGCTTCTAGAAGCTATTTGCTGGTTCATTAACTGAGGCAGAATGAGAGCGTCCTTCCAAGGGGTTTTTATAAAACTATTCTTGCTACCTCTGTCTCTTTAAAAATAGTTACTATCATATCAGTCAGGCCCTGAGATAACCCGAACAAGCATTCTGCTGTGATGTAAGGGAATTGCTTGTTGTCAGAGTGGCAGCAGCAAAAATTAGGAGTGCGTACAAAATGGGAGTTGTTCTGACTGAAAAATCAAACATACCACTTGAACACTGAGTTTCCAGTTAGGTGGAAACTTGCCTTCTTTGCTCTATCTGAGCCATTTGGGATGGGGACAGGAATCCCTGAGGCAAAGAGGGATCCTGTAGTTCTGTGGCAGCATTACACGTACACATTAGAATTAAAGAATGGTTTAGGTTGGAAGGGACATCAAAGATCATCTAGTCCCAACCCCCTTGCCATGTGCAGGGACACCCTCCCACTGGACCAGGTTGCACAAAGCCCCATCCAACCTGGCCCTCGTTACTTCCAGACATGGAACATTGACAACATCCCTGGGAAACCTGTTCCAGTGTCTCACCACCCTCAGAATGAAAATTTTCTTTCTGAAATAATAGAGATCCACTATTGTTTCTACAGAAGATAGTAGGGAGGCTTTGTTGTTTTGTTTCTTTACAAAATATGGGGAAATTGTAAAGATATTGGGCAAGTATGGAATGGTTCTTTTTTGTTTCACAATGGAATAAAAGCTTTATTCTCTCACTTAGAGGAGGCAACAATCTACAAGGAGAAAAAAAGTCATTATCAGAGTGTATGCGAGTGACCTCATGCAGTATTCTTATAGCTCAATTATGGATCAATTTTTGGTAATCCCGATTTTGATTAAGAACACCCTGTGACTGGGACAGTTTCCCAGTCTGAAGATCACCAGTGCAGGCTGTTTATGGCAGAGCTTTATGTTGCATCGTTCTATGAGACAAAATGGTGCCAGTACATCCCATTGTGATCCAAGTCACAAGTAATGCAGCAGAAAGAGAACAGAAAGAGTCAAGAAATTGAATTTCAGCTTTTTTACAAACTATGATTAGAAATGAAACTGGTATTTCACCACCTTTTAGTAATTGAATGATAAGAGCAGTTACCAGGAAAGGGCGGAGAACTCTATAGTGTTTGCCTAAAGCAGGAGGCTGCCAGTTTCTTTTGTTTAGATAGATCTTAAGGAAGAGTACCAACGTTTGATAGAAACAGGAACACAGAGCATTAAAACAAAACAAAAACTTGTAATTGATACTAATGTTGTTCCTCACCTGCCCAGTGTGTCTGTTCCTGTCAGAACAGGATTTAAGTTGCAGTAACTTAAGGTGACACTAATGTTAAGTGTATTACTTTCAAGCCATGGGCAGTATGCTTTCATAAACTTAAAACATTGCTATACATTAAGGCAATACTGTTATTTAAATGAATTCCTGACTGTTATATGACTTGCCTTATGTTACTTACATGCTCTTTACCCAGTCAGTATATCTGGTTTGAGTTATTTTAAGGGTCTTCTGAAACAAGCTTTTATCATACAAGACTGAAGACTGAGATAGCAATAAGCATTTAGAAGATAAGAACTACACTCAAACTGAAAGCTGCAACTTTAAAATTACATATTTTTAACAGCCTTCAGTTTGGATTTCTGCAATTTCTCAGCTGCTTTATTTTCCTGTTATTACTTGGACTTTAAGTCAGCAATTCATCCATCAAAACAAACTGTCTAGTTCATGAACAAACTGTCTAGCTTTCAAAAGAGCTAGAGCAAATTCCCACTAGCACCAGTGGAGAAGTTTTCATTGAGTTCAGTGGGTTTGGTATCTGGCAGCCTTTGGCAGGAATAAAAGAATCAAAATTTGAGACAGAACATGTTAAGAGAAACAATTGAAAAAATGCTAAATACTTTTTTCTTTTGGAAAAAAAAATTGACACAGTTATCAGTTTTCACTTTCCCTCCCTCCATTGCATGATGGCATAGACTTTTTGGTACCTTCCAACATGTCTACAAAGAGCCCAAGACTCTCTGTGTATAATGACTGGCCTTTGAGGGGAAGCACACCTGCCAGCCATGTTGCAAAGACAGGGTGGGATTTATTTTAATAGGTTTAATTAAGGCTTGGTATAGTAATTTTTCCAATAAATTTTGCAGTTTAGAGCAGTACACATTTCGCTGCTATATATTTCCATTTATCTGGACAAGCTTAAAAGCACTGTCTATACAGCAGTAGTATCAGGGCAAACAGATAAAGACATTTTATTTATCTGAAATCTGATCTTTTTCTTGTGTTTCTACATGAAACTCTTGCTAAACACATTTTTTTCAATTTTTTTTTAATTGGTAAAGTGAGGTTTGTCCTTTTTCAGAATTTCATTAATTAAATTTTTATAATACATCTAATGAGTCAAAAATCTGCTGACCTGGGATTTCCTATTGCAAAACAGAACTGACTTGTTGCTGTAATGGGACTTTTAATAGACTATCTACAAATTGGTTTGGAATAATGAATCAATTTGCAAATAAGATAAATAAAAGTAATTTCAAAATGAAGCAGCTGTACGTATAATGTGAGATTTCTAGCAAAACCTTGTGAAAATGAGGATGTAAATTTGTGGGGTTTTAAATATGTAAATTCCTCATCCCCGTGTGTACCTGGACATCATATACCCTCGTAACTTTCTTCTGCTTACAAACATTTCACTGTCTTAAGTGTGTCATTCAAATTGCATTTTATTTTCTTCATCTGACCACTCCAGTTTTGTGATGGTCATGTTACTCTGCTTTGTCCCAGCCATCAGAAATCAGAGGTAGAAGAGCTGCTTGGGCCACAGGCTGGGAAGCATGGCCCCAAACTGACACAAGGCACTCTTTGCTTTTTGTGAAAGGGGTGTTGCATAGTTTTGTGACCTAAAATTGCTTCCCCAAACAGGCAAAGGGAATGCAATGGTGTGAGACTTTCAAATTGGGGAATGGTTATTTCTTGCTGGACCGGCTTTACCCTGCACCATTTTGAGCCCTGACTACTCATTTCCAAGCTGTCTGGCGTTGTAATGCAGTGAGGAACTCTCTCAGGCTTGTCCTTTCAAGGAGCTTTAACTTGTGAGCTGCATCACTTCAGTTGAAGAAGTCACCACCCTCAGCTGTCTCCTCTGGCTGGAGCTGATTACCAAGGCAGCTGAACATGTGGCTTGTGTTTCTTTCAGAGTTGTTGTTGTAAATGGCTTTTCAGCTGTAAATATCCATGTTTGCATTAAGAAAATGTGGGGGCAACTGTGGGGGCAAAGCAAGTTCATTTGTGTTTCTTAGGGGATCTACAGTTGTGCTATAGTGCCACTGTATCCCTCATGGACAAAGCCCTGTGGTGGTTCCTTTCTGAGTACTGATCCTCCAGGGACTTGTTCCACCAAAGTGTGTTTTGGGAGACTCTGGATAGCCTGAGGACAACAGTGAGACAATTAATACAAATGGATGGAGAAACATGTCTGGTGTTTTTACTGCTCTACCCCTGCCACCATTTTTGCTGATGATGGACAGATGCTGTCAGGGTCTAATTTTACAAAAGTATAGCTTGCTTCAGATATTGCTTATCACATGTGAAAACTGTAATGTACCTCATGTAACTGTCCCACCTACTCCAGGCAAGCCTCTGTTCCATGTCTGGTGATTAGTTCAAATCAATTGCATGTGTCCTGGTGTAGCATCTTGTTCTTCTTGTTTCTCTTCAGCCATAAATGTATCTTAACTAATTTTATAACTTCTTGCTAAGTGGTGAAGTGCTGAAATGCATCTAATTAGTTTTGCTGTTGAGAGGAATGCCTTGATTTATGGCAGTATCTCTTGATTGTATTCTGACAAAGTCTTGTGCAGAGGCAGAGCTGGTGGCAACAGAAGTCTGCAATTAAGACAGGATAAATTCCCTGAAATACAAGATTCTTGTTCAGGCAAGATCACTGGAAGAGATTTGGGGACTGTGGTTGCAAATACTCTCTCTAGGTGTTTGGCAGAGTGGAGATCTTCTCAGGAGTGTATTTATTATGTGGCCCAGACCCCAATGCAGTTAGCCTCTATGTTGAGTGTTTTGTTCTGCAAACTTTCATCACATCAGCTGGTTTATGTGATTATGGTTTGTTTGTTTGTTTGTTTGTTTTTCCTTATCTTACAGGCTCTTAGTCCAGTGTGAAGCTGATAGGTGAGAGCAAAGGTAAAGAATGATGTAATGCAGCGGCAGCCAGAAAGCATCTTTTGTGTGAGTTGTGAAATGGCCACTCCATAGTCATCTCCCAGTGAATCAGATGTGAGGAGCTGCTTTGTGGAATGAGCCCTTTGTAACGGTAGAGCAACTGGAAGCAGGAGGAGACATTCAGTTGAAGAGCTCATTCTGAAAATGGGTTTAACTTCTCTTTTGCCAGTCACTAGCAGCATGACCTCATACACTTCTAGCACAATGGTGTGGCTAAGCCTTTGAGTCCACAGCCATTACATCATCGTCACAAATTAGAGAGAGAGGTGGTGAAAGAGGCCTTATTGTTGTCATGGCCGATGAGATGATCAGGACTCAACTCATTGTTGCTGAGAAGTTTGTGGCTTTGCTGGAGAGCGGTACAGAAAAATTGCTGCTGATTGATAGCCGTCCCTTTGTGGAATACAATACATCCCACATCTTGGATGCCATCAACATCAACTGCTCCAAGCTTATGAAGCGGAGGCTGCAGCAGGACAAAGTTTTGATTACAGAACTCATTCAGCATTCAGCAAAGCATAAGGTAGGGGCCATTTTCCTGTTATACCTTGCGTTTGTTTTTAAAAGTGCCTGGAAAGCAGCTTGAAAGAATTATCCTGTACATATTTGATCTTTTAAATAAGCCAAGTTGAAGGGACCAAGTTTTGCCAAGCTCACCTGATTTAAGAGACTATTGGTTACTGCTGAGTTTATCTTGGGGGATTTTTTGTAGCCTGATCTCCCTTAAGTGACAGGGTAATGGGGGAGGATTTAGAAGCTACTTAGAAAGAATGCTCTCAGGCTTCTTGTATGTCTTGCAAAGCACAATCCCTTAAATATATGTAATTAAGGCAGGAAACGTTCTCATTCCAAATTTCGAAAGATTCTTTGGGCTCCGTGGTGACAGAGATTGCTTAGCAAGTGGTTGGATAGTTTGCAGAGGAACTGTAGCTCTGTCAGTCCTGGCTCCTACTTGATTAAAATATTTTTTGTGTGAGTTGTTTAATGGTGTTTTGGTTGGGGTTTTGTTTGGGTTGAGCTTTTTTTTTTTTTTGTAAATAGTGTTACTAGTGAAAATAAAATAGTTAAGCTTTTTCAACTTAACGTGTATCTATGTGTATTTTGTTTTTTCATCCACTGGTACTTATTTCAAATGTTTTGGTTACAAAAGTAAATTATGGCATTCTTGCTTTTACATGTTCAAAATTTAAGCCTTTTATTATTATTGCTTATTTATATATTTATTATTTATTATTATTATTACTATCTAAGGTATATTATACAAGAAATTGTAAAGATGGCTAACGTATTTGTAAGTGTAAGCAGTTTAAGGTCTCTTTAATGTTTATGCACAAAAAACCCCCCAGAAACAGAAATTAAGGTAGGGCCTTCTTCTAAAGCACTTAGGTATTAAACAAACAAACAAACCAACCTACTTGAAGGTAAAGCATTTTACAAGTGACGTCAAATTACTTAATAATAGAAATTTGCAGCATGTGCTTTAAATTGGAGCAAGTAATCAATTTACAGACTCTGAGAGGAATTATATTGGATCAGGCAGTGTAAATGAATATTGCTTTACACACAGCTACACAGTAAATCTATATATCTGAACTATGGCATAGCAAATACTTGTGAACCCTGATGCAGGTGATAATGTGGTACTTCCAATCATCTTCTTCTTTTAGATCTTATTCTGAACTACTTGTGTTTCAGATTGAAATTGATTGCAAGCAGGAGGTGGTGGTTTATGACCAAAGCTCTAAAGATGTGACCTCTCTGTCATCAGAGTGCTTTCTTACTGTGCTGCTGGGCAAACTGGAGAAGAGCTTCAGCTCTGTGTATCTGCTTTCAGGTATGATGAACCAAGTAAAAACATAGAAACACATGAATGAAGAGAAGAAAGAGAACAGTGTTATTATAGTTGACGTTTACACTGTTTCAAAACAATGCTAGTATAATCTTCTTTTATAACAGCTTTTTCTGTAGGTCTTATGCATGTAGTGACATTTGTAATATGTATAATGCTTAGAAATTGCATCTTACAGGGCAGATGTTACACAAGTAGTGTTGTGTAAATGGAAAATGATCAATGCAGGGCTTTTTTAGATACATTTGTCTGCTATTTCAGGGACAAAACTAGTATATGAAATGTGCTTCCTTGGTATTCTAAGTATTGTGCATGCTAGGAGGAGAATCATTTCCTTGGTAGTTATTACAATAAGAACAAGAGAAACAATCTCCATGAGTTACGGAGATTATTTGGTTTGACTTTTTAAGCTTCAGCTCCAAAAGTGGTAGTATTCTATTTAGGCCTTCTCCCTCATTCCCACATTTTTTTCCCTTTTTTTTTTTCCAAATCCCAGGTCAAAGCATCCACAGAAATTCAAATCCTTATAAGACAAGATTTGTTGGTTTTTACATGTGCTTGTTTTGTTATTCCTGTCGTGATGGAACAGTACACCCAGTATTCACAAGGAGGAACAAGAAGAGGCATGAAATAGATCTAGGGCTGAAAGTAGAGGGGATGATGAATACAAGTAGGATATCCATTGCAGTGACTTGATCAGTGTTCTAATGATTTGTATATCTAGCCTCTGAAATGTAAAAACTAGAGTCAGGGACTGAATGAGGAAGAGGGAGAGGACTCCAGAGCAATGCTTCTTCTAAGCAGTTTCTCTGTTTTTGTAGTGACTTCCAATGAAAGTGACAGGAAGGTGGTTGTGTTACAGAGAGAAATTTTCCTGACCTGTTTTGAAAGTGTCTATAGAGAAAATTAATAGCTTTGGCACTTGCACTGGTTCATTTCGTGCTTGTGTGAGCTGTACTTCCAGAAAGCTAAGTAGGGGTTTACGTTCCCTGCATTCGCTGCATCTGCTTTCTTTGCTGTCATAGAAAGAATGATGCCTGTGGATTGTGGACTACAATATTAGATTAAGTTGCTCTCCTTCCATATGAGCCATCAAGTAAATGTGTGGTGTCTAGGGACAGTTAATGCTTAATGCAAGGTTGCTGAAATATGTGGTTAATGCTCTCATTATTTAAAACTGTTATTTAAAATATAGGCTTGCCTGGAAGCAGTTTATTCTTCCTAAGAAATCCCTTTGTTATTTGAATAACTGACTCTGCTCATCTGTACTTATGTTTTTTAAAATCAACAGATGCTCCATGTGGTGATACAGACTCCTTTGCAACTTAATTAGCATGCAGGGTGGATGGAAGCAGAGAGGAAGAGGGGAATACAGATTACTATGTTCATCTATAGAGTGGGATAGCTAGCTACTAAAAAAAATTCTGAACCTCATATTTAATTTATTTCTATTGTCTGTTCAAGCTGAAAATTAAGTGTAAACCACATGCAAGATACTAGTGTGGATGAGTTAGCTGATGTGAACATGCAGCTGGAGGATGCTGGAGGGAGAGAGAAGGAATCTGATGCGTTAAAACTCTCTTTATATAAAAAGCAGGATTCTAGCATGTCAAATGCTATTTCTCTTAGCAAAGATCAAGAATTGAGAATTTAATCTTATTTTTGGCTAAACAGTAATGGGGATATTTCTGAGTGCATTAACAATTTTAAACCCAGTAGTACAGGAATGTAAGAACAAAGGGGAAATTGAAGGAAAATGTTTTCTACTGACCTGTTACAAATAAGTGGTTATTTCAGAAAATACACCCAAGTAGGATGGATTGGCAGTAATTAACATCAGCTCTATTCTAATTCAACTGCTTAATATTTCCTTCTAAGAGTTTGCTCTGATTTTAATCATTACATAAGAAAATACATTTTAAAGTCCTGTTGTTTCCTTGCAGCTATTAAAAAACTAGCTACTTAATAAACACGTACACACATACGAGAAACCTTTTGGGATATGGAGTGAGGGAGCAGGTGCTATAGGAATCTCCTTGGATATTATCAATATGCAACTCTGGGAAACTAGATAAAATGTGCTGTCTCAGCAAGCTGGTGACGAACACTCATAAATGTTTATGGCCCATAATGAGAGTAGGGGTCAGTGCACCATTTAAAAAGAAAAACCTTTGGACTTGAGTTTTCCCTGTGCCACTCAGTCTGGTTTATTTCAAATAGTGACCTTAAAAAAATGTTTTGGGGTAGGAAAATATTTTTTGTTGGGATAGAATAGGGAGCAATTAACAAATATCTGAAATTCCTGCATCTGTTCCTCTTGCCTCCCCCCCATTACTGAACACTCAGTAAGGTGGTTTTTTATTTAGGTTGTGCATACCCTGGAGGTTGTTTTCGTTGACGTAACTAATGTAAAGACCTCAAAGGAACCCCTACCAATTAATTAAAGCTCTTGATCTAACCTCGTAAAAATATTTATAATATAGTGGGGAATGTTCTCAGGAATTTAAATATTTCTTTTGGCTCTTTATGTTTAACAGTGTGCAAAATACTGAAATGAGGGTATTGAAGGTTTAACCTCACTCCCATCACTGCATCTATGCTGCTGAGTAAAATAAGATTTAAACACAGGGATGTGTCTCGATTCCTTCTCTTCATAGATTTTTGGGAGCTGGGTTTACTTTAATGGAGTCCTGTTTTACCTAGTTACACTATTACAAGTTTCTCCTTGCTCTGTAGAAAGAGTTAAGAGGGGCTACTGTTTCTTGCTTGATGATTTAACATTATTAAGGTGCTAAATACCATGAGTCTTGCTTAAATTCTATTTCACTATGCCAGTGCAAGTGGTTCATGTTCTGCTTCACTGAAATACTTGCTCTTCCCTAATCCTTGTAACATTGGCTTGCTCTGACTTATGCAAGCACAGATGTCTTCATTATGGCTACATTTGAAATGTTGCCTATGATGAAAGAGGAAGCAAAGCTTTTTATTCCTAACTTTCTGTATTTCCAGCGTGACACTGAAAATAGTAATACCCTAAACCAGAACACTGTTGGCTCTGAAATGAAAGCAAAAGCAAGAATTCTTGTACTCAGGTAGATGTGGAGCAATGATAAATATCCAAGAGGGACCAGCTAAACTTCAGAGTACTGTGAAGCAGGACCATAGTTTTGCTGAACTTAGAATGTTTTAGTCAGTCACTGAATTGCCACTTAGACTTGGAATACCTGCAGTATTCAATGCCACTGAGAACAACAGATATGGAAAACTTACATAATGTACCAAATTATAAAGTGTAGGGGCAGAAGTGGAGTTAAATATACCAGAGACCTTTCTAGATTGGCTGCACACTTTTATCCTCTGGTGCCTGTGGGCTGAGGTGTAGATCTGTATGTGATTGTGTTCATTTGGAGTCATACTGCTCATTAAGTAGCATCCACCTGATCTATGAATGCAATTAGGGCTGTATATAAATACAGAAAACTGCATACTTTCTGTTGCTTCATGACTGGAGATGGAGCTCACATCCTTGAAGGGAAGAAGTAGAGACTACTAGAAAAGAACATCTGGTCTCACATGTGAATTGTATGAGAGCTGCCTTGAAAAAGAGGTCAACAAACTTATGCAAGCTACTTTCTACACTAGTTATCTGCATAATTCAGGGAATCACTAGTGGAGAATTATGGATTTTCTACCTGCCCAGGATGAAGCCCATATCTAAGGAGATGTATGTCTCCCTCCCTAAACCATGGCTGGATGGTGAATTGCCTGCTAATCTCCATTACCCTTCTGCCTCTGAGAAACATCGGCAATAGTAAGATTTAATGGATTTCTCTTTCACATGAGCTCTCAGATAAGCTTCTACAAAGCACAAAGCTACCATAATAAGCAGAAAGACGTTTATTAATTCTGTGTTCAATGCAAAATGCAGGTGACATACACAGTAGACAATGAGTACGGTCTTATGCTGAGTTTGAAAAGAAACAGCAAACACAGTGAGTTCAGGCAAAGATCCTGGAAACAAAACAGTGACAGATTAGCCAGGGACTGTTGCAAAAGGTATGTTTTTGTTGAGACTTCCCAAATCATAGTTTCCCCTGACCTCTTCCACACCTGACCCAAGTGTGTATACAAAATGGAAAAGTTGCATTGAGGATGCAAGGTGAAGGAAGGAACTCTTCTACAGTCTTGTTTATATTGGCATTTTTCTTTAAATCTTGATATTTGAAGTTGTTTTAAAGGAATCCTAGTATAACAACGCTGGTATCTCCAGGGTACATTTACCATTGCATTGCCTCTACTTGCCTGAGGTAAAGCTGAATGAAAAAAAGAACCCAGTGTTCTCTCCCCATTTTGTCACTAGAAAAACTATGCCTTGTGGCAGAGGAGCAAAAGATCTTAATTTTCTTTTATAGAAAGGTGGATTTGGTAAAGATGGGTCTGCGATACTGAGCTTTTCCCCCTACTTCTGCAGTCCTGTTAGCCAAGCAGGAGGATACTCAGTATGGGCTGAAAAATAGTGTTGAGGTAGCTGTGGTTTGTGCTGTTAAATTCCTGTCCAACGCAGTAACGCTTTTAATATTTTGGTTTGAAGCATAGTAACTTCTGGTTGTGGGTGACTGAAGTTCTGAGCCTTCCTTGTAGGTCTTAGCAGAGTGCCTCAAGGAGATCGTGACACCTTCAAATGGTGGTCATTGATTAAAGTTATAAAGTCATTTGCAAGTTCAAATCATTGTGGTGAGGGCAAGCTGCTAAACATCCTGCTAGTATTTAGAGAAGGAAGGATAGTTGCACTGTGATCCCGGCTTTTTTTACACTGTTTGATTGATGCCATTAGAAGCAGATCTCTAAAGAAAGAGGGGAATGGTTTTCTGAGGAAGTGCAGCATTTCCAAAGTGATCTTGTAACCCATGTAGCATGGCCAGTGTTGGTGGAGAGGGGACGAGAGCCAGGGAGCAGCTTAGCTCCAAATTGCTCTCTTCAAACATCTTGCTCTCCATCAGTTTTTAATGAGCACAGAAAAACTAGTGCCCTTGTCTACAGCCAGTCCTCTGCAAATACCCTCCCACCCGTAGTACTTAAAATGAGTTTGGAGTGTTCGTTTAGTGCCATGATTGTTTTAAGCACTTGAAGAATGGGAGTAGAGTTTATTACTTTCATATGTGTGTCCACTTGCTGCCTTTTGAGAGAGAGCAAAGTTTGACTAGCGTGGAGCTTTCATAACATTTCTCAAACCCAAGAATAACTTGTTAAGTTTGCTTTTGTTTTGGATACTTCTGGATGCTTGTGAAACTTAATTGACTGAAATCACGATCACGGGTATCTTTATATACTTTTTTCCTTTTAAAGGCAGAAAGGGCAAGCCTGAGTGTCCTCTGTGTTCTCTTTACTTTTCATTAGTCTATGACTTTTCTGTATGCCACTTGGGTGGGAAGAGGGGGAGCTTGACCCCATTCTCGCCCCCCCAAGTCTTGTTTGCTTAACCTGCCTATTAACCTTGGCTTGCCAAAAGGCAGAAACCCTCCAGGGCAAAGAGCTTTTCTTGCTACTGTGATGGTAAAACACCTGGCATAACGGGGCTGCTTTCTGAACGACGCCGTAATAAAAACCACCCCTGGCTTTCCCGAATGGAGAAACCTCAGTTCCGGTGGAAGGACTCCTTGTGGCTGGTGAGAGGGGATAGAAAGGGGAGGGCGGGTGTGTGGATGGCAGAGTTCCTCCCAGGGGCTCTCCAGCCTGAGCCTGTGTAATGGAAAATGGCAAGCATCCCTGAGGAGCCGAGCTGGAATGCATGAATTGTAATGGCCTGTGGAGGGCTGCAGCTCGTTTAAACAGGGTGGAAACATTGTAGATTCATAAAACTTGTGAGTCAGAAAGTTTACAACTTTCCTTCCTTACGGCAAAGGAAAAACCTATACTACAGCTTTTAGATCAACCTTTTAATGTTTGATGGGAGTATGACTATGAAAGTGCTGGTTAAGTCACGGCAGTAACAGCCTCTGATCTGATTTGAGGCAAAATAACTGTTGAAGTCAGTACTGTATATTTCTGGTTTTACTGTAGTGCTTTTTTAATTTGTTTTTTTTGTTGCTTTTAGTATAGCTTGCCGTAACAGTGCATAATGATGTGCTTAGCACTAACCAGCATTATAGTAAACAATTTTAAATTTCTATTACATGAAAGAAAAAAAAAAAAAAAGCCTGCACATGAATGTACTCCTTTTCCACTCCCTGCTTTAAAATAATTGTGTTAGAAGCTGAATTAATGCTGATGAGCCAGCAAACAATTAGGTCTTGAGGGAAAAGGAATAAAGTTGCTTTTAAGTCTGTTTTCAAGAGTTCATTGAAGAAAACCCATTTCTCCCTGTGGCTTTTTCTAAACAGTCAGAATCCAAAGCTGGGGGGAAAAGGAGCAGTATCTAATTTGAATGACACTTAAGAGGAAGGCCAAAGATGGCTCTGTTACCAGTGTGTGTTGTCCTTGGGCTTCTACAGGAGACTCTCTGACTTTTGGAAAACCAAACACATTGTCTGTCACTTCCATCTCCATCAGGAGCATCCCATATGAGGCAAGCAGGACTGCGGGTCCAGCTGGGTCTACAGAAAGTGTGTATAAATCACTTCACAGACTTTAGGGACGTCAAGCTTGTAGGAGTTTAAATTTGTTGGTGAGCCGAAATAAGGTTTGACAAAAGGAGTAATTAAATGAAAAAATAATGGAAGTTCTTGTAAGTCCTATGGAAAAGAGTGCTAGTACAGTACAGAGACTCAAATTTGTGTTTCCTTCTTGAAAAGTAGTTTCAAGATGGCCTGAGCTTGTTGTGGATTCAGTGGTGTGACCAGACGGTGTTGTCACATGGACCTCAGCAGTGCAAAAGAGAGCTCAGACTGCAGTAGCTGGCCAAGTAGCCACCTGGAGATGGGCACCTGTGGCAGATGGGATTCTTCATTTGTACAGCCCCTCAAATTACTTGGTTGAAAACCACATTTATTTAGTGCAAAGGCAGAAGGCTTTAGGATCAGTTTCAGTAGCTGAGGTGGTGGCCACAACTCTTGTCACTGTTACCAAGCCCTTTTCTAGCTGAATTTCTTCTCCCCTCATTGGCTGTGCTGACAGGATCTGGGTGGGACAGGCAGTTGCATGGGGTTTTCTTTGGGGCCTGAGCTGACAGCATCATAGGAAACACATGAAGAAATGCCAAGAGCTATTTTCTCATCTTTATTTCAGTCCAAGCTATCTATGTTTCATGCCTACTTTAGCAAAGATTAAGTGAGAAATCCTCCACAAACAAATGTAATGTAAGCTCGTTGGTTACATTTGCTACTGTCCTGGTTTTGGGCCAAAATTAATAAATTAGCCCCCCCCAGAGACAGATGGCCCTCCCTCCTCTCTCTGAAGAGAGGAGAGAAAGGAAGGAGGAGATTTACGAGTTCAGAAAAATTCCGAACTACTTTAATAGATAATGAAACAATAAACAAAATCAAAAGGAAAAGATAAAAAGGTGTACAATATTTACAAGACCGAATCCAGCTCCCGGGATGATGATCACGATCCCACGTGAGCAGGCCGAGGAGAATCCAGCTTCCGGGATGATGATCGCATTTCCACGTGGTCAGGCCGAGGAGAGAAGGCCTGAGAGACCGGTCTGAAGAGCGCAGGGCCGGGGAGCGAAGAGCCGAAGAGGGGAGAGAGAGAGTGTGACCCCTTCGATCCCTCAGCTTTTATATTGAGAGCATGAGGGCAGATGGGATGGAATACTCCACTGGTTACATGTTACATCCATCAATGTAGAACCCTCCCCTTGAGGTTTCTCTCCTTCCTCTTTCCGGTACAGCCGACCACGAGTTCCTTCTTCACTAGTCCTTCGGCACCTGCCCCAGGCTGGCTCCAGCCTGGCGAGGTTTGCCGCAGGCTTTGATAGCTCTTCTTTGTCTTGTTGATGGCCGTCGTTAAACTCCCTAGCCAGTGCCCATCCTCCACGAATTCCTCCGTTTTTCTTTAAACATTATACAACGGTAAACAATCTTACACACAGTAATAACAAGTAAAAATATTAGTACAAACACAAACCAGAAAATTTACCCCATTCTACCTCAAACCAGGACAGCTACTCTTGAGGATTTGTATATGCCCTCCTTTTAGTAGAAGTTGAGTCCATGCTTGGACAGTTACAGTAGAAAAGCAGGTTACACGTAAAGGGAAGGTACTCTGTTTGCATGTTGCCATTTCACTGCATAGCTGTGGGCATATCAGATGTTGCACTCAAATTTCACATCCAGCCTGTATCTGACTTATCTGTGAAGTGTAACCAGGTCTCTCTTCCTTTCTGTCCTTTGTCAGTGTCCACTTGCCCGATTAATAAAAGCAGCTCTCTCTAGATGACTGAGGATAAAACTCCTGGTGCAGGTTGATGCAAACACTTGAGGACAATAAGGAATTACAGAATTGGCTGTTTCAACAGGAGCTTTAAAAGCGGTTTTAAAGAGATACTTAGGATTGCCTTGTAGTTGATTTGCATGTTAGAAATAAATGCATGCAAATTGTGACACAGCATGACTGTATGAGGGAAAATCTGTGCTGTATTTGATATCCATGCAAAGGAAAGTGGTGGAGATACCTCTGATACAGGCCTGTTTGGCTAAGGTGACCACTGGAAATTACAGCCAGCCAGCAGCCCAGTTACTCTAGTACATCACGTAAGCACTCAATGAGCTCATCAAGGTGAACTTTGAAAGCTGGTAGGTGGAGAAAATAGCATTCTCCTCTCTTTCCAGCACGCTGTAGTAAAGAAAGGTGGTTGGAGGAGATAGAGGGTGGGAGAGCGAAGTGGAGCACTGAGCTGATGAATGGTAGAAGTCTGTCAGGTAGATGTAGTTGCTCATCTGCTCAATAACAGATGTCATTTTACTGAACCAGCCACTGTATCCTAAAGCTAAAGCTGAGTAACCTGTGTTTGTGTGAGGAAGGGATGTTTGTTGATGTGAATGAAGAACAACACTTACCATTTCGAAAACTAAACTTTTAAGTAGATGGATGATTCCACTTAATTTTTTTGCTCTTCCCCCTGCCAAATCAGCGCCACAAGTACTTGGCCTTCTTTAAGGCAAAGAAGAATACTTTTACTTTTTAATTCAGAATTAGTATGTTTCTTGTGAAATTTTCTAATTTTCATTGGTTACATGTCTGAGTGGTTTGACCCATTTCAAGGAAATACAGAGGGAGAGAGGGAGGGGGAAGAGAAACCAGCAAAATGTGCGATGAAAGATCTACCATGCCCCTTCCCACCTCTACCTCCAGTTTTATGTCCTGTTATGGTAAAATATTACAACTTGATTTGAACACTTTGTTCAAATTGAGACCTTAGTGCTTAACTTGACCTAGTGGTTTAGGGAGCTACTGTCCCTGCAACTGTGACACGGGAACTGGTTTGCGCCCATATGGTGTATTAGTTTAGAGTTTGTATCTAGCTGTGGTTGAAACTAATTAGTCACAAGAATTATTGAAAGGTGGCTTTTCCCAACTCAGTAGCATTTCTTTGGCTATCTCTTGTTGCCACCTTGTTCTCTCCCTCTCCTCTTCCTGCTGCTGTCACAGTTAGTTGTGAGGTTTTTTAATGTGAGGGCTTACTTAGTCAGTGAGTCTTTAAGAAGGAATAATTTGTACTGTGGAATTCTGATGAAGCTTTTTCATCCCTTCAGGGTTTGATCCTATTCTGTTTCCGGAGTTGGATGAGAAGAGAACCAAAACATCTGACAGCAAGATTCCTTTAGTAATTTTACCTTTACATCCCAATTAGGAAACAGTAGTGTCTTGATCAAATGAAAGTCTGTTTTCACCCCTTTGCAGAACCAGGGAACAGGCTAATTGTGTGGGTTACCAGATCCTGCCAAATTTCTGCTAAGGGATGTGGACACTTGTAAGCAAGAAACGCAGGCTGTACTGAAAAGATCTGGGCGGTATTGGGTTGTCTGCTGCACACACACAAGGACTTGGGCTACAGAACCACTGACAGCTTTTGGCACCATAAAGTGGTGTTGTTGAAGCCATTGTGTGTCATGGTGGCAAGAAGTAAAATGAAATGGTTTCACTAACCACTTCACTTTAACAAGCCATCTAAGCAAGAGCTGAGTTACCTTGAGGCTGCTGCACAGAACTTTGCAGTCTTGTGATCTAAAATTTTAGCAGAATTTGATGAGTTGATTTTTGTCTCAGAAACATAAGCTGAACATTGTTATAATTTACCACTGCTACTTTTGATATCTTTTGCTTTCATGTTGGGAAATACGCTGGATGGTAAGGTTTTAAATTACTTTTGTCTCATATTGCTTTAATTTATTCCTATAATGATAGTAGTCATCATCCCCAAAGATTTTTTTTCCTTCAGACTTGATTAGGGCCTGGTACAGACAGACTTTGAGTGCTGCTAGCTTCTTGCTGCCAGCCAAAGAATACAATGACTTACGTATGTGCAGTTATGACAGAAGCAACCAGCTATTCAAAACTGACAAAGGAGATGCATTGTGCTGCTTATCCTGCTTGACTATCAGAGTTTTCTGATGTAATGGAACTGTTGCCTGAGTGATGATGGAAGAGCTTTCCATTTAATTCATTGATATTAGAAAAAGTAGATTGGAAAACTTAAGAAGCTTCTGGAGTCTAAAGGGGGAATCTTTTTAAACACAGGCCAGTTTCATAGATGCATGCAGAATCCGTTTCCTCCTTCCTTTGTCCATAAATTCAAATAGACAAGGAGTGGTTCCATCTTGTTGTATGTTGAGAGTGCTGTTTCAGCTCAGCCTCAGCATCAAAAATACAGAAAACCTGTATGGGTCATAAGCTATTTAGCAGATAATATGTTTGAGTTGCTTGTCAGTCATCTATTTCCAAGACTCAGTTACATTCATCAAAGCCTTCACTGAACCTTTATTAACCAACTAGCTCTGTAATAACCTGTAGATTTTTTTTTTTCTCGCTGAGTTTCAACTTGGTGCTCTGATTGATTTATTATTTCCCAAGGTTGGAATAGAATCATAGAATAGTTCGGGTTGGAAGAGACCTTAAAGATCATTGAGTTCCAACCCCCAATAGTGATAAGAGAAAGCATATTATTTAGATACTAGCTGCAGAAGAAAAGTGTGTTTTCTCTTATTAAAACAGACTGCACAGTGCTGCCAATAGCTTTATTCCAACAGAGGTAATAAGGTCATTTAAAGATGAAATTGCCCTTGATGCGAAGATCATCCTCAAATTACAGAATTTGAAACTCAACCAGTATTGTCTTTCTTTTAAGGCTCAGTTTTCTATTTTATGCTTTCACCTGCACACTAAACTAATTTTCAGAGGAGTAGACACTACGCTGTACAAAAGAAAATTACGCAAGTGTGGGAGATAATTTTTTTTCAAACTCCTTCTGTCATTAAATCAATAAATTGAACAAGCAGCATCTGTGCTCCTGAGCAGAGCTCTTATAAAGTGTGGGGGAGGAAATCCAACTGAAAGGAATAAAAAATGTCAGAGCCAAACCTTTACTGTTTGCCTAACCTGGCTCCTTCAGTTTAGGGGTATGGCTCTGAGATGGGCAGTGCCCATCACTGCAGTCTCACCCTCATATTCTCATGATCAGCATTGTCACAGCTGTCTAAAATCACCTGTGTAACAAAGTAGACAAGTGATGATTTTATCTTTTTGGGGCAACTGAAGACATTGAATAGGATGTGCTGCTCATAAAAAATTTGTAATGAAAACTGTTTGCTGGCATTTTTGTTTATCAGGTCAAACAGGCTGTTGCACATATGGCTATTAGCTAGGGTTTTTCTACATTTGCTAAAAATACAGATTTTAAAATCCAAAGAATAGACATAATTCAGGCAATAATAATGCAAGCCTTGACAGAACAGTACATTATCTTATTCCTGAATAATTTTAATTCACCTCTTCCAACTTTAATAATAATACATAGCTTTTGGCAGATTTAACATGTTACTACTTCACTTCCTCTGTGATAAAAAGATGCCACGTTCTGAACAGGTTATAATTACTCTTCCTTCACTTAAAATTCCGCTTGTCCCTATGATTTAATGTGAGGAAATAGCTCGGGACTTTCACTATGGTTTGTGCCTTTCACCTTTACTGGTTGGCTGTTAATGGGTGAAAGCAGTCAAGAAAAGCCTGTGATGTACTGATTTAAGTAACTGCCTCCAGCTCTTCAGACTAGTTTGAAAAGAAAAACTTAGGGTTTTGCTAGACCTAGAAAAAGCTGACTAGCTTTTTTGAGAATCATAGAACCATAGAATGGTTTGGGTTGGAAGGGGCCTTAAAGCTCATCTAGTTTCAACTCCCCTACCATGAGCAGGGACACCTCCCACTAGATCAGGTTGCTCAGTGCCTTATCCAGCTTGGCCTTAAACACTTCCAGGGAGGGGGCATCCACAAGCTCACGGAGCACCCTGTTCCAGTGTCTCCCCACCCTCACAATAAAGAATGTGCTTAGTCAAAGTGTAAGTTCCTTACTGGAGGTTTCTTAGGTTTTGTTTTGTAAGAGAGTAATGCCAGCTGGATCACAAATGGTGGGACAAGTTTGTAACACAGGCTTTGTGATGGGAGAGAAGCCATGAACTAGATGAGCAAGAAAAAGCAATGAAAGTTGAGCTGGGTGCTGTATACCTGTACCTGGAGCAGTCTCAGCTTCACTTCTTATTCCTTTCATGTTCTGTGCTGCTATGCCATGAGAGTGGTGAAACAGCCTGGGAGCACTACTGATGGCCACTGTGATTTTAGGTGAATTTTAATTTCCAAGAGTGATTGAATGCAGTGATGGGAAATAGTAATGAAAATGTTTTGGCGCCATAGTATGGATAGGCCCAAATATCCAGTGGAGACGAGCCAACCAGCAGCAAAGTGAGTGATTTGCTTGGGGGAGTCCATGGCTGGCTGAAGTCTTCCCCTATAGTACCCCCTCTGCCTAGCCTACTCTGCCTGAGTTGGAGAAGCCTTGCCTTGGTGTGGTTTTGAAAGATGAAACCTCTTCCAGTGTGCTGAATGAAATTACAAAACCCTGCAGAAAATAACAATGTCAGATTTTAAAAGTAAATGTTAACAAATGCATATTGATGCTTTTACCAGACTGAATATATGTGGCTTTTTCTTAGTGAAGTGTAATTATAGAGCTAACACAGAAGAAGGAGGTATCTCAAAAACATTTTGCTGAGGCAGAGAGTATCCTCTCTGTGCACACGAGGTGTGTGTGCCTTTGGTGTGATGGATCTTGTGGCTGTTTTTTTTAACGTCTCATTTCAACATAGCATTAAGAATGGGAAGAAGCATCAAAAACTTTGGAGAGGTTGAGAGAGAGAGATATAAGTGTTTCAGGCAGAGTAGGAATACAAAGCCAGGCCTTAGCTGCTGATGGATGGTTTCACAGAGTCATAATACTTCTGGAAGCAACACACCTACAGTTCTTCTTTTCAGGCTTGTCTGCTGCCCATCTCCTGCAACAGATGCTGCTTTCCAAGAGCTGGTGGTGTGAGCCCTGGTGCCTACAACACTATATGTAAATAAAATACATCTTGTTCCTCTCACAGGTGGATTTGCTGAATTCTCCAGCTCTTTCCCTGGTCTCTGTGAAGGAAAATCCACACTTGTCCCTACCTGCATTTCTCAACCCTGCCTACCCGTCTCCAACATTGGCCCAACCAGAATCCTGCCTCATCTCTATCTTGGGTGTCAGCGGGATGTCCTCAACAAGGTGGGCCTTCTGGGTGTCGTATTGTTTACTCGGATGAGTATATAATTTCCATGTGTCTTCATTTGTTTCTCTGCCATGCCACGTCATTACATCTATAAAACATCTACAGCAGATATAGATAAAAGCTGACTGTGCATAAGCCATGGAAACCTTTGTAAGAACTAGTGATATGTAGAGACCATGTAATTAATCCGTGTATCATATCATAGGAAGCTTGATCTGCTCTCTCCTTCATCTCAGAGATGATATGGTAGCTTCCTCAGTAACCTAACAACCAAATGCAAACCTGCCATTGCAGCAGCCGAGGTAATTTCCTGTGTACAGCTCTGACTGGTTTGTTTTGTTGAGTCTTGGATATTAATATATTGATTACAGTGCAATATTCCTTTGTCCTGTTTCTTCTTATTTCTTTTAAGTGCTGGAAAAAACAGCACTTCAATTCCATGAACTGTATAATAAGGGGCTACTGTAGACAAATCTTTGTACACCTAATAAAATGTTCAGGCTTGGACAGTCAGTAGGGTCACTAAAAAAGAAGCATTTATGGTAGCACTGCACTAAGAAACCTTTACTGTTTCTGAATGTTCCTAAAGAATATCCCAGGACATTTTAGTATACTTGAAATACAGTGCAAAGTCATCAAAGAAAAAGCACTTGTAGGGTGCAGGAGTATTGGATGTCTAAAAGAGCTCATTTCAAATTGCTACATGTACATATAATTCCTATGTTTATCCAGAGATGTTTGCCTCCATAAGGAGACCAAATAATATTGCTTAAAATCTGCATCATGGGTCCCTTCAAAATGGATTTTTTATTTCTTCTGCTGCAGGAACTGTTCTAATAATCTTGTAGTTGTATCAAAATCAAATGCTTTGACCATTATAATTTTCACTGGTTTCTTTTACTTACACTCCATCTCTGTCTGACCGTTAATAGGCAGGCTATTCTTTTATTTTTCACAACTGTTCTAAGGAGATTTTCAACATGCAAAAAAATTCTGTAGTAGAAGGTAATTGTGCACACAGAAAAATATTGTGCTTGGAGACAAAGGACAGCAGGAACTAAGAAATTACAAACATTAGAAAGTCCTTGCTTTAAATGACAGAGTATTAAAAAGATCATTTCATGCTGTTTGTTTCAATGTGTAAAGGGCAAGTATTGTTCAAGCTCAAAGTGGCAGCGAGAGGGCTCCTTGCTCTCATTCTGCTCAAGCCGGGGATGTGCTACTCCATTTGGGATGTGACTGTAACTCCAGTGTGGTGGCTCTTAAGTAGTGAATGATCCCAGAGGGATTAAAGAGGCTGTTCCCTTCCCTTGCAGTAAATTGGTGCCTATAAACAGGAGCTGGGCACAGGCATACTGTGTGTGCATTGTCAGGAAAAGAATCCCAGCAGCGGCAGTGGGCTGGAACTTTGTTTTAGGGCCAGAAGAAGCTAAAACTGCAATTTTTGGGGGTGAGCCCTGACTGTCTACAGGAGGAGCTTCAACTTGGTAGTGGCACTCTTGCCTACTGATCTAGAGTCTTGATACTATTTCACCACGTGTCCATCAGAAGTCAGGAAGCACTGCAGCTGCCAGTGATTTAGAATTAATGTAGGACTCCCCAGGAGCTAATCAGATTTGGACTTGCCCACATGCTCTGGGGAGTTATGATCAAGGATTGCTATGTTTCCCATTTTTTTATTATGGAGAACTACAAAAACGGCAGCATACAATCCACAGAAAATTCAGTAGGTTTTTATCACCTCGTGTTCCTCCACCCTTTACAAAGCCAATCTGCTTCATAGTTGTACTTTTGTCCTCTTTGAAGAAATAGGTGATGCTTTATTCTTATATCATGTCAATTGTTTGCTGCACCAAAGTATACCTTAGTGTCTTGGTAATTTATCTTACCTCTTCAGTTTCAGTGATTGCATGTGGAAAATCTGAAATGCCTTCCATCTTTAGAATTTGTACATGTACTAACCTAAAGAAGAAGCTGCAGGAAGAAATTAAGATCTCTGCTTCTAAGAATACACTCAATGTTTTTCCAGCTATTGTCAGTTCCCACTTTTCTGAGTTTAATCAGTTTCTTGATTTGACTCAAAGTTTGTGGTAGCTGGAGATCAACATACTGAGAAAACAACTGACAGAGCTCCACTTTGCTTCTGCAGATCTTTGTTGCTCTTAGACAAACTAACACTAGCCCTAATTTCTTACAGTGGCATTGTACTTTCTGTATACTTATGGATAACAGAAAAAAAATCCATGTTGTGGTTATGGGCCTGAAAAAGCTTCCTACTTCTGCCTCATGTTTCGTACCAACATTTAAACTTTCTACTTTGCTTCTAACTTATTTCTTCCAGACCTGGCATTTATTTCTGGTAACAAAATAACATTTCATGGTGCCATTAATTTTCAGATTAAACAAGTCATAAAATGTAAATAAGCTGACAAAAGAGGATTTAGCTTCTTTTCACAGAGCTGTTAGTATTAGGATTTCTGTATCTTCCTCCCATCATAATTCACTTCTTCCTTTTGATGCCTTACAATGAAGCCACTGTTAGGTTTATTATACTGGAGTGTGCTGCACAGGGAATGATTGATATTTTAGAACAGAAGGAAGCATAACTTCTTTCTTTAGCCTCAGTCTCAAGGACAAGCACTAACACACTTTTTGGGTGGTTTTTTTGGCTCAGAGAGTTCAGACTTGGCATCTGCAGCCTTCTTGTTCCCATTTGAATAATCAATTCCACATCAAAAACCTTTCATAACTGTGGAACCATGTTGGTTGGACTGTGTGGTCTACGGGTGCTTGTGTTCAAAAGAAATACTAGGGTTTTTTACTTTATCATCATTCTCCCACCATCCCTTAGCTATATTCTGAGCAAACAGGCATCATGAAAGTCCGTTTGTTAGTGATTCCAATTCCTTCATCACCTCCCTCCTTTATTTATTACATTGTTCATTTCCCTGTATGTACTTCTGTACCTACTGTTCCAGTAACTCCTCCTCACTCACCAGTAGGTGATGAGCTGGTTTGGGGACAGTGATCACAACCAGATACTTATTTTATGGCAGTTGCTGCTTAAGAGCTTGGGATCCCAGAAGGGGAAAGCTGTGTAGCTCAGCAAGGCAGAGATGGTGGGGACCAGAGGTCTCCCTTGGACATGTAAGATACCACAGGTCTAGCAGTACCTAGCCCTCTTAGCCAAGAACACCAGGGCCAGTAACTTCCCTTTCTCCATAATTCCTAGCATCCCTCAATTGCAGTGCTCCTGCTTTTAAACTTTCCGGTCAGTTATAGCTTAAATGCATCTTAAAGAAAGGTGTGATGGAGTCAGGTAGAAAAGGCACTCAGGCCAGAAGGAGTTGGGGAGATGGAAGGGAAAGAGGGAAATCAGTGGCATGTGAGAATTAGTTTTCAGTGATGAGAAGCTGAACTTTACAGAGTGAGTGACACAGGAAAGTATTAGGGCAAAAAAAGCAGTAAGAGTGAGAGCTGTGGGTTTGGGGTTTTTGTTTTTAGGGGGTTTTTTTGACCATTGCTCCAAATTATATTTCTGATTACTTGATTTGTGAATAACTGATCACCACCTGTTGCACTTGGATATGTATCTTTGTTTACTACATAATCTACGTTCATCAGCTTATGGTGCCTTCTGGTCCCTCTGAATGCACTGAGGGGATTTTGGATTAAATTTTGGAGGAGCTACTCATTTTGCTCCAGACAGTGCAGTCGAGCTCTCTGGTAGAAATTCATGTAAATTCCCATTTAAAACAGAATCTGTAGCAGTTGCAAATCTCTGTAAATGACTGAGGTAGATTTCCTTCCCTTCCTGAAGTCCTTTACTCTCACTGAACATTTAATTTATGAACATGTGTGTGTGTGTGACTGAGCATTCATGCCTTCTACATACATACATGTAGTGTACCTGTATCCAAAATGTCAGACATTATTTAAACTGCTCTAATTTAAACAAGGTAGAGTTCTGCTCTCCAGCCATATCTTCTTCTTTTTTCACTAAAAGATCTTTACACTTGCATGTGGGGCAGAAGCCACCATTGGACCTCATGACTGTATTTTCCTGCTTCCAGTTGAAACCTGCAGTATAAGAATTCATTCTTTCTACTGCTCCCATGGACTAACAAAAAGCCAAAAGATTAAAATCAGATTTTTTTTTGTCTCTTTCTATGTTTCAGTTTAGTTTCAGACACCATTTTCCATAGAAATCTGGCCAAAAAAGCTCCCCAATTTATTCAGTGTAACTACACTCCTAGCATAGTATTGCGTGTCACTTACTGCTAAATCATATCTGAACCAGAAAAGTTATTTGATCAGTATTATTCCAGCCTGCTTAATTGCTTTTTTGTGTCAAGATGCTTAATTGCAGGAAATGAGATGGTTTTGGTAGAGCCATTTCTAGTTTCCTGCTGCTTATTTCATGTTTTGACACTCAGGAACTGACTATATATGATACTTCTTTGCATAACTCAATCCAGAATATGGCAAGGTGCAGAAAAGAATTGTTCTTTTTTTTATTGGCAGTCATGAGAATTAATTTATTTTTAAAAATAAGTTGATTCTTATACTTTCATTCTCTGTTGTTGCATCTCTCTGAGATGCAAGAGGACCAAAGACTAAAAACTGAAATGTGAGCAACTAAATCATAAACCACAAAGCAGAACTCCTATAGAAATGCAGTTCTATAGAAAAATAGTCAAAAAGTCAGAGTCTTCAGCCCTTAATCATCTCTTTCTCTCAAGCTTTTGAATAAGTTTTGCAGCTTTGCCTTAGAAATGGGGAAGTCTTGGGTACCTTACCAAGTGGCTGAGGGAGGCATCGGTTACATTTTGCATTTCTTGCCAGTATCTGCAAAGGGACAATCTCAGTCTTACGTATGTGATACAGAAACATGTGTTCAGGTCGGCAAACTGTGTGGGAAGTGTTTGGTGATGTTGTCAGCTCACGGGGTGAGAATTTAAACCTAGCATAGCAAAATTATTTATTCTCTTGGACACGATGATTCTTAGTAGCAGCAGGTATTCTGCTATGATTATTTCATAACTTTTTTCATATGGGCTTTGCAGTCCATATGTTATTTGGACACTCCGGATGTCTCATTAAAAATTGTCTGAAGAATTGAAAGCTGAGGAAATATCTTTAAAAAAAGAAAAGAATGCTCTTAATACGGCTGAAACAATTCCAACATGAATTCCAATTTGGTTTTTAGCTTTATGATGTGCTTTGGGTTCATAGTTTCTTTGTGTTGTGCCAAAGGTACCATTTGACTTCTCTAGGCTTAATCCTTCTCTCTTTCCTAGGAGCTGATGCAGCAGAATGATATTGGCTATGTACTCAACGCCAGCAATACTTGTCCAAAACCTGATTTTATTCCAGAATCCCATTTCCTGAGAGTGCCTGTGAACGACAGCTTTTGTGAGAAAATTTTGCCTTGGTTGGATAAATCAGTTGATTTTATAGGTGAGAAGAAAATTTTAATTCTCTCACTGGATTCCTTTCTGTGTCTGCTTCACTGTTTTGGCTGGAGAAGACCTGAATGCTTTCTGGGTAGTGTGAAAATAACCTAAGGATCTACCTACATGATCACCATTGCTTTATAAGCACTGAGGGAGTTTGGGTCGTTCAGCCTAGAGAAGAGAGGGCTTGGGGGGACCTCATAGTAATTTATCAGTACCTGAAGGGAGCCTATAGAAAAGCTGGGGTAGGACTCTTTTATAGGGTACAGGATGGCAGGACTGCGAGTAATGGTTGCAAATTGGAAGAGGGGAGATTTGGGCTCAATATAAGAAAGAAGTTCTTTAGTGTGAGGATGGTGAAACAGGTTGCCCAGAGAGGTTGTAGTTGCCCCCTCCCTGAAACTGTTCAAGGCCAGACTGGATGAGGTATTGAGCAACCTGATCTGGTTGGAGGTGTCCCTGCCCATGCCAGGGGGGTTGGAACTAGATGATCTTTAGGGTCCCTTCCAACCCAAACCATTCTATGAAGCAAACTAATGTAAGGTGATTACACTACTGTTCCAGCACTTGAGGAACAAAGACACTTTTAAAGAGTACAGCTTGTTGCTTTCTGGCAACCTGGTAGATGCCTGATATATGCCTGCAGAGAGTTGGTTAGAAAATTTGGCATACAGATCCTGCCTTCAGCTTTGAGAAGTGAGCTAGCCTAATCAGTCAAATTGCTCTATCATGAATGCTGGCTTTTTACTTGCGTATAAAATTAGAAACAATCACCTTTCCCAGACATCTGAATAGGTGTGTTTATGTTGCACATTAAAACACAGCATGCTGTAACTGCAGTGTGTTTCCTGTGTGTAATCACATGCTTTTTCCATACTCAGTGCTAGAGAAAATAAAGGATTCTTGTTTAAAGCTTCCATGAGACTTGCAAATAGCAGTTAATTGGGAAATTTCAAACAATTTTAAGTAATGCTGCTTTCTTTGCAAACTTTTCATCGTGATGTAATGCTGCTGTGACACTTGCCCATTTCTTTGCTATGCAGAAAAAGCAAAAGCATCAAATGGCCATGTGTTAGTGCACTGCTTAGCTGGAATCTCTCGCTCTGCCACAATCGCTATTGCATATATCATGAAGAGAATGGATATGTCCTTAGATGAAGCTTACAGGTAAGAAAGAAATTTCCTTTCATCTTAATTCTTGTGCCTGTTGGTTTATTTCTAAGGTGAAGAATAAAAAGCAGACATGGTATTTAATCCGGTGCTTCACTGGCCTCTGTACAGTCTTGTTGTAAATGTTGGTTTCCTCCATAAACTATTTAGTGGTATTGTGTAGGCATAACACACTTAATATTAATTCCCCACCTGCAAAATGCTAATACAAGGCACTTAAACAGCTTATTAAATGAGTGTGTATGTGCACGCTACACCACACATAAACCAGTATCTTGTATGTCAAAGAAGGAATGGAATGTTAAAGAAAGAGTTAAAGAGAACTGGGGATATTTACACTCATGACAAATGCTAGGCTGGAGCTGTTGACATCAATTTGATAATACTTTCCAACAACTGCCTGCAGGTAAAATATCTAGGAATTAAGAAAGCTTCTTTGCTTCAACCAGGAAGTACTGTGAAGCGTTAGCTTTTTGTGGCATCAGGGTTTTTTTATGGGACAGTTCCTTTTGTAACCCATCTTTTTTTAACCATTCTTTTTTAATCCTTGTTTCTCTGTTTTGATAGTGAACAAATCGCTAGATTCCTGTCAGCAAGGTTGCAGTTTAGCACCATTTCTCTGTTTCATTTAACAACCTGCTCTATTGTGTAGTACAGAAAATGGTGGGTCTCTTCAAGGGCTTTATGCATGAGTTGGCACAGCTTGATGCATTGCTGCACCACCCATGGTGCAGAAGCCATTTGAACAACTGTGCCAGAGCAAGTGATGAGAAGCACCTTCCAAATCCTCAGTGTGTTTGGTACTGCTGTTTCTAAATCACCTATGAAGACAGAAATATGATAGTACTTTGTGGAGTGTGATTTCCATGGGGCATTTTCTTTTTAGCTGATGAATGTAATTATGTATGCAGTATGAAAAAGGGCGGGGAAGATATACCTGGACTACAACCAGCTCCCACTACCTTAAGAAATTGTTTATGGTTTCCTACTAGAGCATGCTGACAGTTTGGTGGTGTGTGGTAATTTCAGTACATATGGTGAAATGGATTTGGTTACGAGGCATAAGTGGGAACATGGTGTAGATGATATGGATGAGTTAATAGGTGGGTACTGTGCAAGGTATGAGCTTAAGTCACTAAGAAATCCTGTCAGGTCTCAGGCCCTCGGGCGGTGAGGGCTGGAACATCTCTCCTATGAGGACAGGCTGAGAGAGCTGGAGGTGTTCAGCCTGTACAAGAGAAGGCTTCAGGAAGACCTTACAGCAGCCTCTCAGTGCATGAAGGGGCTACAGGAAAGCTGTGGAGGGACAATTTGCTAGGTGGGACATGTAGTGATAGGATGAGGAGCAATGTTTCAAAACTAGAACAAGGTAGGTTTAGGTTAGACATAAGGAAAAAGTTCTTTACCATGAGGGTGGTGAGGTAATGGAACAAGTTTCCCAGAGAGGTAGTGGAGTCCCCATCCCCAGAGACATTCAAGGCCAGGCTTGCTGAGGCTCTGAGTGACTTGATCTCGTGGAAGATGTGTCTGCTCACTGCAGGAGCAGTTNTTAAATATACCCGGTTCCCAGAGAGGTAGTGGAGTCCCCATCCCCAGAGACATTCAAGGCCAGGCTTGCTGAGGCTCTGAGCGACTTGATCTCGTGGAAGATGTGTCTGCTCACTGCAGGAGCAGTTGAAATAGATGCCCTTTGAAGGTCCCTTCCAACCCTATCACAGAATGTCAGGGATTGGAAGGGACTTGAAGAGCTCATGTAGTCCAATGCCCCTGCTGGAGCAGGAACACCCAGATCAGGTAACACAGGAATGTGTCCAGGTGGGTATTGAATGTCTCCAGAGAAGGAGACTCCTGTGCAGCCTGTGCCAGTGTTCTGTCACCCTCACCATGAAAAAAATTTTACTCATATTTATTCAGAGCCTCCTGTGTTCCAGCTTGCACCCATTGCCCTGAGTCCTGTCATTGGATGTCACTGAGAAGAGCCTGGCTCCATCCTCCTGACAGTAACCCTTTACGTATTTATAAACATTAATGAGGTCACCCCTCAGTCTTGTCTTCTCCAAGCTGAAGAGACCCAGCTCCCTCAACCTTTTCTCATAAGGGAGATGTTCTAATCCCTTCATTATCTTCATGGCTCTGCGCTGGACTCTCTCCAGCAGTTCCCTGTTTTGAACTGCAGGCCCCAGAACTGGACACAATATTCCAGATGACTCCTATTATTTTATAGTAGGCTGGAGGTTAGAGTTGTAGAGTACCAAGCATTTCTAAAAGGCATGTGCTTCAGTGAGCTTCTGAAGTTTTGCTTCTAAATTTCTCCCTGAAATCTCTGCATTAAGTCCTAGTTTGTTTCTTAAATAGAAGTGTCAATTCACTGTGAGGGATTAATCATCCTAGGCCTTTTTAAATTTTTTAATTTGCACTGCTAATAGTGAACATCTGCTATAAAATTTAGATTGCATGTGTTTTCTTTAATAGAGCTTAGTGAGAACAGTCTGCATTTTTCAGGTGAAACCATTTCACTCTGGTTTGGAATCTCTTGCTGGCACATCTTGAAAGAAAAATGCTTTCTCTGAGTTAATTAAAAGTCCTTAGATAAAAGGGTTGACTGATACTATTACAAAAGTAAAAAGGTGACACTTGAAGAGAAAGATCTGAGGAAATAAAGAGGTTTGATATTTTCTTTCGTAGAGTGGATGAAACAAAGATCAAAATTAAATGTTATGCATGTTTTTCAGTTGGAAAACAGTGTGTGAAATGTTGCAAGTCCTTAAAACTTATCAAGGGATACAGCAGACTTTCTTGTATGCTTTTCATTTTTTAAAAAGCTAATTTTAAATTTAGGACTAAATTTGGGTTGTGAGACAGAGTAAAAAAACAGAAGAAAAAGATTTTTTGGAAAGTCCGCAAGAACATAGGCCAGAAATGGCAATGTTGACTGGAAGTATTTTGCTTTAAATAACAAATCCGGTAACAAGTGCGACTTGCTTTGACTGGAAAAGAATGAGTGCAGATAATATGAATTCTTCTGAACAAATTGCTTATGCTGGAGTAGAAACCCCCATATTCAGTGCTAGGAGATCCTGCTAAGGAACCTCTTCTGATGAGGCTCATTAGTTTTCTCCACTTGCCACTCATGGCCCTTCATAGTGGGTGTTTCCATTATTACTTTGCGCAATCTGATCTTCCAGGTCATCAGGTCGGCTCAGGTTTTATTGTTTGAATTTTTTTTTTTTTCAATTTTAAATGTAAGTTTTGTTTGGTATTTTTCATGTTCTTGCTTGCTTTTATGGTAGTGTATATGTATAAATACACCTTGACATTTTGTCAAGCTATTTTTAATGACTGCGCACTCACCTTCTGTACACAGTCCCAGAGAGATTTCATTGCTTTTAATAATATTTAATTTTCCCAGTGATACATTATGTGTGTGTTTGTACTAGATTTAGCAGCTCTTCAAGGTTTCTTCCCTTGTTAATTCCTTGTTAATTCCCTTGTCGTTTGGTGCCTTCATAGTTCCAGGAATGCTTTAAAATAAAAAAAAAAAAAAAGAGAAACCAAACAAAAGGAGGAAGGATTTGGGCAGCTTTCTGATTTACAGCCTGTAAAAAGGAAAGAGTAGTTAGTTATCTAACTATACTGCAAATCACACAGTAGAGAGTATTGCTTTTGCATTTAGCTTTGAAATACATGAAAACTCTGAAGTACATGAAGACAAGACTTAGAATCATAACATAGTTCGGATTGGCAGGGACCATAAAGGTCATCGAATTCCAACCCCCCTGCCATAGGCAGGGACACCTCCCACTAGATCAGGCTGCTCAGTGCCCTGTCCAGCCTGGCCTTGAACACCTCCAGAGAGGGAGCGTCCACAACCTCTCTGGGCAACCTGTTCCAGTGTTTCACTACCCTCACTGTAAAGAATTTCTTTACAGTCTGGATCTACCCCCTTCCAATTTACATCCATTATTTTTAGTCCTCCCATCACATATCTTATTAAAAAGTCCTACCCCTTCCTTTCNGTTGAGGACTCCAGAACTGGACACAATACTCCAGGTGGGACCTCACCAGAGCCAAGTAGAGGGGCAAAATCACCTCTCTTGACCTGCTGGTCACACTCCTCTTGATGCATCCCAGGATTTGGTTGGCCTTCTTGGCTGCAAGTGCACTTGGTGTTATTGATCTTCATAAGGTTGGCATGGGCCCACGAGGGGACAAAGGATAAGGGCCGCTGGATGGCATCCTATCCTTCTGGTGTATCAACTGCACCACACAGCTTGGTGTTGTCTGCAGACTTGCTGAGGGGGCACTGAATTCCACTGTCTGTATCTCCTACAATGATGTTAAATAGCACTGGTCCCAGTACTGATCCTTGAGGAATGCCACTTGTCACTGGTTTCCACTTGGACAATGAGCCATTGACTGAAACTCTTTGAGTGTGACCATTCAACCAGCTCCATATCCAGCCAGTGGTCCATCCATCAAACCCATCCTTTTCCAGTTTGGTGATCAGGATGTTACCTGGGACAGTGTCAAATGCCTTGCACTGGTAAAGACTTGTAATACTTAAATCTTTCATTCGTTTCGAGTCACAGTTCAGGAAAACATTTTAAGTCTGCATTGCACCTTGTCCACATTCATCCAAATATGCAAGTGTGTACTTAGACTGGCATGTGTATGCAAGTCAGGCTGCTTCCTACAGGTCTCAAAACTCTTGCAGTGGTTTGGTAGTACTGCTGCCCTTTACTCTGGACACCCGCAGAGCTGGAGAGAGTATTTTTGGTTTGATGCCACCTTTGCTCCTTACTGGTTTTCTTTTGGATTATTGCATCAGTGGCGAGTGATGGTGTATGGTAGGAATCACTGGTGTTTGCTGTATAAGGTGAGTATCAGAGCTCTTTCTCTGGCAGAAAGCACTTTGTCAGGGTAGGAAGCCCTGCACTAGTAGCAGCGTGAGAGGGATGAAAGGACCATGAGGTTTCATCCCTTTGAAGGGTGGGGAAGACAATCCGCTTTCCATACCACAGGGGAAGCCAAGGCGTCTTGGCTTGGGCTTTGTTGGTCTTCATGTAGAACCTGAGGAGCTCTAAACTGTGGTCAGAAACCAAGGTAGCAGAGATCCCAATGGTAAAATAAAATAAAATACGGGAAATGGTTCCTGCAAACCTTGTGGACATCATAAAGAGGTACAAAAACTCCAACACTTTCTTTTACCATTTTTTAGCCACTTTTAAGAAAGATACAGAGAGAACTGACAATGTACAGAATTGTCTTGTTTAAAAACTTGCCTTTTCTTTTTACTTGTCCATGTTTCCTGTGCTTAACTGAAACTTGCCAGCATCCTGGCAAATTAAAATTAGACTGTTAACATTCACACCTATCAGTCTAGGGTTATCTAAGGTCTTAGCAGCAGGGTGTTAAATTAATTCTTTTGTCTGCCCCCCACCCCTCTTTACAGATTTGTGAAAGAAAAAAGGCCAACCATCTCTCCCAACTTCAACTTTCTGGGCCAGCTTTTGGACTTTGAGAAAAAGATCAAGGACCAGAGCGGTCAGCCTGGACATAGCAGTAAGCTGAAACTTCTGCATTTGGAAAAAAGCAGCGAGCATGTGCTGGTCCCAGAAGGTGGGCAGAGCAGCCTTTCTGCTAACCAGCTGTGCATCAACACTACCTCTGAGATTGTGGAACAGGAGCTGATGGACTGTGGTGGCAGCGCACCACGTGGACACTTGTCCCCCCCAGAAGATGGCTCGCTAGTACAGGGCATTAATGGCTTGCACGTCTCCCTGGATAAAGTGGAGGACAGCAACCGGCTGAAGCGCTCCTTTTCTTTGGATATCAAATCTGTGTCCTACTCAGTGAGTAGCAGCTGCGTGACTGCATCAGTCCAGGGCTTCAACTCCTCTGAAGACACCCTGGAATACTACAAGCACACAACTGCTTTGGAAGGCGGCAGTAGCAAGCTGTGTCAGTTCTCCCCTGTCCAGGAGGTCTCAGAGCAGACCCCAGAAGCCAGCCCTGATAAAGAGGAAGCCAACCCTCCTGAGAAACCCCAGAGCACCTGGCAGCTGGACAGCCAGAGCAAACGGCAGCACCTGGGGAGAGCCAGTGGCAGTGCCACCACTCAGCGGTCGCTCCTGTACCCCCTCCACCGCAGTGGGAGCATGGAGGACAACTACCAAACGAACTTCTTGTTTGGTCTCTCCACCAGCCAGCAGCACTTGGCAAAGTCTGCAGCTGGCCTGGGCCTCAAAGGCTGGCACTCTGACATCTTGGCTCCTCAGACATCGGCCACCTCTCTTACCAACAGTTGGTATTTCGCCACTGCCGAGTCCTCGCATTTCTACTCTGCCTCTGCCATCTATGGGAACAGTGCCGCTTACTCTGCCTACAGCTGCAGCCAGCTGCCCACAGGCTGTGACCAAGCCTCTGGGGTGCGCAGGAGGCCAAAGCAGGGTGATCGAGGTGACTCCCGGCGTAGCTGGCATGAGGAAAGCTCTTTCGAGAAGCAGTTCAAGCGCAGAAGCTGCCAGATGGAGTTTGGGGAGGGCATCATGTCAGACAACAGATCCAGAGAAGAACTGGGGAAAGTTGGCAGCCAGTCGAGCTTTTCAGGCAGCATGGAAATCATTGAAGTGTCTTGAGGGGCAGCAGGCTTGTGTGACTGTATGGGAGCCATTTCTCCCCTTCCAGGCTGCTCCCCCCACATTTGAGAGGTCCTTGTGAATCTACAAAGAACAAACTTTGTGCAAGAAGGTGGGGAGGGAGGGAAGAAACGCAAGGCTTCAGTGTGAAGGCGGTGACTAGATGAATGCAGCAAAGAAATGACAAGTGAGCATCTGCCTTAGGAGACTAAGCACTTCTGTGGGGTTTTTCCCCCTCCCCCCCTCCCATTTTCTGGAGAAGGACAGAACATTTCAAAGCTCTTTCCCACAATTACATGCAATGGATTGCACATCCTTTTCAGTGTTCTTCTATAAAGGAAGCTCTGTTGGTATTGAACCATTTTTCTGGTTCAACTGAAACGCTGCAACCCATCAAAGCTAGTTTTGTTCTTCTCTCCTCACGCCCCACATCCTCACCAGTGCACCTTAGCCCTGACACTGAGCCAACCTCTGGAAGGAGACCTTTTTCCTGGCAGAAAGGAGACTGGGAGTGAGTCCAAAGGACGTAGGGACTGGTTACAGCAAGGTTGGTCTGAACTCACAGTTCAAAGAAATGTAAATAATGGTGTAACTATTGTTCTAATGGATAGGCTTTAGGTGATTCGCTAGAGAGCTGCTTCAGAGAAAATGAAAACCCAATACCTCAAAAATATAAAAAATAAACTAGGGCTTTATGGCTACCAGATGTACTGGTAGTCAGTTCATAATCAATGTGAACAAGTAACAACTAGCCACGTTTGATTTTTTTTTGTTTGTTTCTTTTTTAAAGCTGTCTACGCACAAGTGTTTCAGTTGGCTCAGCAGCAATTCTTAAAAAAGACAAATGGACCATACTTAGGACTCTTTTCCCCATTCTTTTGAAACATAAAATAAGCAGTATTTGTATTTCTGATACTATGCTGGCTTCTGGGAGAGGGATAGCTGCTTTGGCTTCTGAGCTATAATAGAGTGGTTAATTCTTAGGATGAAATGCAAGAGAAGTGGCTGGTACAATACCACATCCTTTTCTTGTCAGTTGACTGTTGAGTAGATGTCTCTTGAAGGCTTTTTTTCATTTGCTTTTTAAACCTTAAAATAAGGTGAGGTGGGCTTTTGTCCTTAACTGAACAATACAATTAATGAACTGATCTTCATCTGGTTCCAATCATGTGTGGGATGGGTACAGTTCAGGTGGTTGGTCTTTTCCATCCTCACTCAACAGCTGGGGACTTGAAGAACGAAGCTTCTCGTCAGATTTGCTGATTTCATCTAAGAAAGAGAAGTCTGGGTTACTGTTAAAGGAAAACAGAATGGGACCTCCAGTGTCCCATCTCAGTATGGTATGAAAGGGAGGGGGTTTGAGAAGAGAAAGCACTTCCCATGCTCCAAAGGAACTTGATCCTTGCCCTTATCCTCTGTCCCATCATAGGGTCCTTATGTCCCAGCTTAAGGTCTTGGTTTCTCCAGCTTGCTGATGCACCATTTCACTGCAGAGGCTTCTAGCTTTGCTGGCAGGTACCACATCCTTGCTGTCACCCCTCCAGGGAACGTGCCTGCTCAAGGTGTCACCTCCCTGCTGCCACAGCAGTATTTCATGGGAGATAAGGCACAGCCCTTCTGTTGTGCTTTGGGCTGGCCACTAAAATGAAGGACAGCAAATCAGATGCTTCCTCTCCAGCTTGCCATTCCCATGGTACTTTGGATGCTACTGCTAAAATTCATGTGCTGGTGCATTGCTGAAGGAGGTTCGAGGTCAGTGAGGGTGGCTCCAGGGGAATAGCATCAAGCTACGTCCTTCCTGCTCTGAGGGAAGCTGCACACGTCATCTCAGTCTTCCCCAGGATCCCTCAGAAGAGACAGATCTTGTCAGACAGATTCTTTTGTTCCATTTCAGTGCAAGCAGCTGAAAAGTGTAAATCACACATAATAGATACTTACCTTGGCCAACAGCTTTAAAAAAATACTTGTCAGCAGCAAACTGAAGCCCTAATTCAAGTCAGCAGCTTGGGTTATGTTTTGTTGTTGTGTTTTATTTGTTTTGGGGTTTTCTTGTTTTGTTTTCTTTTACTGTAAGTTTAGCTAGTTTGTGACTCAAATCTCAGGTTTTACTGTACTGAAAAGTGGAGAAGATTTTGTGACTTTGTTTTGTGGCTAGGATGTGACTTTTAATTTTCTTGCAGTGGACTGTTTTAAACTAGCACTGAAAGCTACAGCATTGATTAACTTGATCCTGAAAAGTGCAAAAGGCACAGTGAGAGAGAGAGAGAATGAGAGGCAGCACCAGGAGTGACTGAACCCAGAGGCTGTGTTCACCGTGTGTGTTATGAGACGCTTGGAAGAAGAAGTCCCAGCATGGACTAGGTTGACAGCAGGCTGGAAAGCATGTCAGGTCTTGGCTATTCATTAAACACACTGCCACTTGTCTCTGTTTACGTATCAAGTGAAAGTGATTACATTACAACAATTTTCAGCATACACACACTCTCTGTGTGTATATATATGCACAAAAATGACTTGGCGGTGCTCTTCTCGGCCAGATTTCAGAAGAAGCTCACATCTTTGATTTGAATCAGTAAATGGGGGTGAACATAAACCAGTCCCTGGAGGCAGAACTAGAATCTTCCTGTCTTTAGTGCTTCTTCTTGTGTATGTGTTCTCCCCTTCTCTCAGTTTGGTGAATCATCTTCTAAGGGAGGCTCCTAGTTCCTCCCAATTCCCAATACGCTATAATCACTGAATAAATCAAAGCTGTAGGCTCAGTAATTTTTAGGGGATGGGTTCCTGTAGGAGGAGGAAGCCTTAACCCCATGTCCTGCCCATGACGGTGCCCTGTCTCCTGTCCCAACTAGTGTCCTGTACCTGAACAATGCTGGAAATGGTTTGCAGAAGTTTGGAAAGCAAAGTAGAAGATGTCAAGTGGGGGAAGCGTGTATTTGTTGAATATGAATATAATGTTCTTGGGTGTATGGAGAGCTGTTTAAATGGTTCAAAGAGATGTGAGTTTCTCATCTTATTGTGTCATGCGCATTACCTGTATGTTATGATGAAATAAAAATCAGAAATGGTACCTGTTTATATAGAATGGGTGTGTGCCTCCGGCTGCAGTGTGCTTTACCTGCCTATGGCATAACTTGATTTGCTCCCCAGCACCCAGTACTCACCAGATTCTCCTCCTCATTATACACACCCTTCTCTGCTGGTGCATGCCTGTTGACAAACAAGACAGATTAGCTAGCTTTGGACCACTCCTCAGAAGCAGCAGTGATTTTACAGCACCTGTATCATTTTTTGGTGTCAGCAGTTCCTGTTTACTCCACCTCTGATTTTCCCTTGGCTAGCAACAATGGCACCTCTCTGCATTAACTATTTAAATGTCTAATACTGTTGTTGAGTAAACTGTTCCCAAAGCAGTGGTGCTAGCCTTTCTGAAGCAAGTATATATTAATTGATTGAGTTACGTCTATATTTTTCTCTTGCCCCCTCTCCTCAATTCTTATTTGAATCAGAATTTAAATGCTTGCTCGAGTACTTGTGACTGATTCTGCCAGGCCTGAAGCACTCAGCACGACTTTGGATTGCTGAACAAGGGCCCTTCACTGCCCCTTCACAGAAAAGCATGCACAAATCTAGCATACATTAAAATGAATTCCTGCAGCACAATGTGGCCATTGGGGTTACATACTAACACGTCAAAGCCTACAAGTTTTTCACAGCATCTCCAAATTCAGGTGCAGAAACTGGTGTTTCTTTTCCAGCACTGAAACAGAGAGGTGGGTGAAGCTCCATCGCTGGAGATTACAAAGACCAGGCTTGATGAGGCTCTGAGCAATGTGATCTAGTGCAGGATGTCCCTGGGTCACTGTGGTGGGGGGTGGGCTTGGTGGCCTTTGAAGGTCCCTTCCAACTCTATGATTCTATGAAACTTTTATTTTCTTAAAAACATTTCAAAGCATAATGCCAGCAAGGGAAATGCATAATCTTTTCCCTCTCTACAAGAGGCTGTACCATCAGCACAGCACAAGTGACAACTTATGTGAGCTTCTGTACTTTCTAAAAACAAGACATAACAGCTCTTACATAGAAACCTTTCATACAAGAACCATGTACAATACCAGAACTAAATGGCATTAGCTTGCTATCCAGCCGGTTGTCCTGACAGTCTTCTAAGCTTTACCTACTCTGGCTTCCCTCACCCTACTCAAGTTCTGCTCCCAGTAAGTCAGACCAGGTTTGTTTCCTTTAAGGCTGTTTCTTTTTCAAGCATAGTCTCTAGCTTTCACCACTCCTCCTGTGGCCTGCTTTGCAGGTCTTGCTCTGCTCTTGTTCCTCTACTCCATTGCTCTTGCCTCTGCCATTAGACATGTCTGTAAAACACACCATCTCTAGTTGAAACCCAAGAGGCAACTGAAATCTCTCCGTACATGTCATCAACATTTAATTTTCATTTCATCAACTGGCATTACTGCTGTTACCTACTCCCTGAGGTCACTTAGGCTCTTGATTTAACCATCACAGTTAAATTCCTAGAGTGAAGTGGACCGAAAACAGGCCAGATCTCCTTCACAGCATAGACAGGGGGCCTAGGAGCCTGTGAGAGACAGCGTAGAGATCTGGTAATTACATGAGCTTCCATTTTTTTCTAACTATGTGTTCATCGGCTAGCTGCTCATTACTCTTGACTCACAGCCCAAGTTTTAAATTTCTTTCTGTGAAGTGGTGGTTTCTAAAGTCCAGAACAGTGGCTGGGCACTTCTCATGGGGAGATGACTAAAGTCACAATAAAGCTATCACTGCCCCTTTTAAAATCTGAAATTAGTGAGATTTAACCCAACTTGCATGCCTAGGCTTTTTAATTAGATAGTCATGCCCTCTTGCTGAACACCTAGCTAGGCTGTATTAGTTCTCAATGTTTCTGAGAGAAAAGCAGAGTTATTCTAGTACTTTTAGACATTAAAATGCAGCACCATTATTGTATTATTCACAGGAAACCACAACTGGGAATTCAGGTAGATGAACAGTGTTCATAATGTATCAGCACAGCCCAGCATCTGGCTTTTTACCTTTGAACTTTGCCTGCAGAGAACTTCTTGGTCCTTGGGCCAAGGTTATTTTACACTATAAGAATATTAATGTGCCACTATAAATAAAAGTAGCAATGGGAACTATTTATAGCCATCCACATTCAACCCTCTGGATGTGGGCTGCTTTCATAGCATATAAAATGCTGTAAACCAGACATTTTGGGAACTGTCCTACTGGAAGGGACTGCTTTACTTTGAGGTGTGGAATTTAGCTGCTGTTTATAGGGACCCTGACCAAACACTGTTGCTGTACAAGATGTTCTCCAAGCTGTTTCTCTCAGCAAGTAGCAATAAGCTCTTACACCAGCTACCTCCTGCTTTTTTAATGAAATTTCGCAGAAAGCTGGCTGCTTGGTCTTTTAATAACTCCTGTAGAAGTCCATCGAGCCTCCAGTATTGCTGTTCTTTGCAGTAGTTCAGCCTGCACCAGAGTTAAGAGGACAGAATGAAATGCTTTATTTGCTTGGGTAACATCTCCAGCCAAGTATTGACAGCCATCCTCATTTATTTCTGTGGTTGCATTATGGTATTTACAGTAGAGCATCATATTTCATTACTTCCACAGCTTCCCCATGAGGTCTGTTAAAACATAAAGCTGTCAAATAAACAAAAGGGATATTTTAGGCAGCTGGCATTAAGAACTAACATTTGAATCCTCCTTTCCCTGGCCTCAGGAGGAGTAGCTGTGTCATGCCATAGGTGCACTGTGATATCACCACCTCAGACCTGCGTTAGCTTTGGGATGACCTATTCTTCCTGTGATACCTTGCTGAGGAACAGATTGTCCCCATGCAAGTTCACACTATGAAGAAGTTAAAATCTAAATATGGCAGCTGAAAGCAAGCCAAGAATACTTAGGAAAGTACCACAGACCAGCTGTAAAGTTTGGCTAAAAGCTGACCCATTCAGTCATGTCAGAAGTCTCAGCAGGGGCCACCTTGAAAGCTAGGCTGCTCTAGAATGCCCATCTCTATCTCCTTCTGCAATCTGGCAAAGAAATGATCTATCTATCAAGACATGGTCTCCTTAAGAGAGGGAGGTAAGCATTTTTAGCTTACCCACCACTACCACTTTTCTGCTCACATTTAGTCTTTCACCTTAGGAAAGCCAATGGCAGGAAAGAAGATGCAGCTGCCATAATAAACCAGGCTGAGGGTATCCTATACCTCAAGTACTTTGCAGGGAACCCATGTTCATCAAACCCAGACCCTCCTTTACCCCAAGAGGCCACCAGCACAGACAAGGTACACTGCCAGCTGAACTGCAGTCCCCCCCAGCTGACAGTGGTAACTCACACCACTGACAAACTGGGCATCAGCGCCAACCTGAACTGGGACAGCATCCCAAAACCACAACATTTCTTTTTCATTCCAGGACCTTTCCTTACATTCTCAGGGCAGGACACGACTTCCCATGTGTGTCTGGGTGCCATAGACATCATAGCAAGAAGTGGTGCCCCGTAAACAAAGAAGTGGCAAGGTAATGGGAGAAACAGCACACTTGAAAAAGAGCAATACCAAACATTTTAATGCTGGAGCTGCGGAACATGTAGCATGGAGGCAGCTGAAAACAGAGAGAATCTCTGAATGAGATAATAACCCATAAATCAAGGAGCATTCAGACATGAGGCCTGTAATCAAAATACACTCTGGCAACTAGGGAATGGGGGGGGTGTTACAGCAGTATCTCAGGAAACCACTGGCACACACTCTGAGAAAAAGACAGACTGACAGACAGACATAAAGAAGGGGGATGGCTCATGCAATGAGAGGGTCTATGAAAGACAGGTATTTCTACTCTTTCTGTGTAAAAGCTTAGAGGAGGAAAAAACCCAGACTTTAAATATTAAAATATATTTAAATAATTTATAATACACATATATTTAAAAAACAACAGAACTCTCCTCTGTCCCCTTCACCACTGAGTCTTCACAAAAATTGCCCTGCAGATAAGTTGGCACTTCAGCACCCTCACAACGTAATAAATTACAAAAACAATAGAAACAACAAAGCAAACCTATTTTGTGTGTGTAACAGGTTGACCAGTATAGGATGCAACAAGCACCAGCAGCACAAAGGGGAGGTTGCAACAGCACAGAAAGGGGAAGAAGCAGACCCAGAGACTAACCCCATTCTTCAGCTTTTCTGAAGATTGTCTAACAAAAAGCTTAGCCCACACCATGCACCACCTCAGAAAGCAGAAAAGGGTAGAAATGTTTGTTTTCAGTGAAGCACACAATGAGGATTATTCTCTACTCATAGCACTGGTTTTGTGGTAGAAGTAATGGCTAGTACAGTCATTAAGAGATACCTGAGGCCTTCTCCAATGGCACTTGGCTTGGAAAAGGAAATTCATAAGCAGAAAGTGAAAGAACTCTAGTCATATCTCAAACCTTCTTTTAATAATGGGAAAGGGAGTAAAGCAACAGTCTCACCTTGAGCATCATCTGCATCCAGGATGAAGCTGAAAGTAGAGCGCAGAGCAAAGCGAATGAGAAGCAGCCACACAACAAACAGCAGCTCAAGAAGACATGGAAGGCAATGCCTTCCCCTCAGTGAGAGGTCCAAACATTTACAGTTAATGAAGCCAGTGATGAAATTCTAAATAAAACTGTAAAACATCATTTGAGAACAGTAAGAGGGTGCATGGTATCTTTCAGTATCCATACACAAGACTATCACTTGTGGATTGAAGGTGATGACTTGTGTGCTTTGAAGAGGTCTACTCATGGTTTGGTTCCAATTTTTTTTTAGTTAAGCTATTAACATTTTTCAGAACTGATCCTTGCTGTTCTAGCTGGGAGGCCCAGCAGCATATCCACAAGCTTTAAGGCCAGTGTTCATTGGAACAAGTATTTTCCCCCATTATCAGCCCAATGTCTAAGTAGTTCATGGCAAATAATTAACTTAGTTTCAGCCCTTGCTCGTGTAGCTTTAGGAGAGGAATACCATTCACTTGCCTTCATTAGCACTGCAAGGATCAATGCTTCAATCTGATACATAATAGCAGGAGGGCAAATGTCTAGAAGCTTTACAAGATCCAGCATCAGGATCTTCCCACCAGTATAGGCTTCCAGCACACCAGGGTGTGGGATATCCATGATCCTGTCTGGCAGACAGTTGAATGTTGCACATTCTAATCTTCCAGACAGATGAGGAGGACAAAAATGCCTACAGTCGCTATTTAAAACTGCTGAGCATTCTAGTGTGTCTGAGGCAGAGACATACTCAGGGATGGACAATGAGGACCCTCATGGGCATGGCCCCAACAAGCAGGTATTCATGAGTTGTTATGCCTCATGTAAGCTTTTTATAAACCAAGTGCAAAATACTGCAGAAGACAAGGGCAAGGATGGAAGCCTGATGTTATATTCCCTGAAACATACGGCCCATGTCTATGGGCATACAACTATATGACGACTCTGGAATGGAAACAGTAGACAACCAGGCCCATTCTGCTGCCTTTGCTAAAAAAATCTGCTGAGTTTCTCACTGTCTCACAAGCAATCAGTTGTTCTTCCCAGGGTATCATTCCAAGGAGCTTTGTTTCTATGGGACTCTGCTTGCAGACAATGCTCATGTGCCCTGGGGTCCAATCAGCAATGTGGTTCAGATTCACTTCTAAGCTGGCTGCAGTCTGTGTCACAAAGTTCACTCTAGGCTACATAGCCTTTGGGAATGCAACAAGAGAATGGCCTGACACCAGGTAGCAATCAATGCCATCAAAAATCACAAATTCTTACAGACCATCTTTTGCTCTTAAGTACTAAGGAGTGTTGAAGCAACACCTAGCCCTGCGCTATACTTCAACACCCCTTAGTACTTAAGAGCAAACTCTCTCAAAGACAGCTGTCCTTACCACTGGAACTGCATGTCTGGTGGACAAAAAACTTGAGGTTCATGTACATGCTTCAGACCCTGTCCAAGTAACAGCATCCTGGGATTAACATGACCCCATACAAGCTTACCCTTGACCCAGCAATTTCCTTATTTCTAGTTTCACATCCTTTCTGCTGCAGATAAGAGCCGTTTCACCACAGTGACACAGACTGTTAAATCTTATTTCCAGATCTCTGAATAATTTTTACAGCAGTGTTAAAACATCCCCCTGTTTTATATGGGGAAAAAACAAAGCTCAGAAAAGTGCTAGCAGACTCCTGCAGCCAACATACCAGTGGCAAACTCAGCAACCAATCTATATCCTATTGGCCAGCCCAGTGCAGTGTGGACACACCACCTGCCTTTCAGCAGAGGGTCTGGCTTAGGAGAAGGCAAAAGCATCTTCCTGCCTCTGGAGCAGTTTGCTGAGCATGGTCCAAAAGGGCTGTGTGAGTCCAGTCCCAGAACACCAGGCTCAGACAAGCTAAGCCCAGGAGAAGACCTAAAAGGACTGCTCACATCTCCCCCCTCCAACTCTATACACTTGAAAGTAAAAGAACAGCTGCATCCCTCTGGTAGAAAAAAAAGGTGCCAAGATATCTAGAGTGTCCTGACAAAAATAATAAAGACACTACATGATCAACTTTGGGATGCAAAGTGAACGGGTTGGTGCTAGTGCCTGTTAGAATTTCAGTGCAATGTGAGGGCCACAAAAAGCCACCAGCCAGGGCATGGGGACATTGCCAGGGCAAGGAGAAGAGGAATGTGAAGGCTTACTTAACATTAATGTATGTACCTATATGGAACAATTATTCCTTTACAGCCTTATAAATTAGTGAGCACATAAAAAGAGGAGCCTCAAGCAGGAAACACCAAAACCCTGCCATGCAAACCATGTTAATTATGATAATAGGCAAATTTTAATAAGCCTGTTCCTGGCTTACTTTCACCTATAAAACACACATATTTCTAAGGCCAGGGGATCTCCAAAAGTACCTGCCAGTTGTTGAATCACCTACACCCCTGCGGCACAAAAACCATGTTAGAGAGTTTGTCACACCCTGTATCCCTTTGAATTTTTCTAGTTAAAAAAAAAAATCATACAAAAAAAATTACTCTGTAAACCCCAATCTAGTCACAGCAATGAAACAAATGTCTCTGTACAGGCAGTAGTGGTAAAGGAGACAAGAGGGAGATGAAAGAACTTTAAATCATCTTCTCCAGACAACAGGACCAGAGAGCTCCTGGATTCCTGGCTGTGCAGTTCTGACAGCTGACGCTGCTCTTCTTCCCATGCCCAGGCAACACTGCCATCCGCTTCGAACATCTGCCAGCCCAGCCCCTTGGAAGTGTGTCTGTGCTGTCCACTGGAGTGTGGAAGGAGAGGAGGGGGAGCCTGCTGGATCAGCTATGACTTTAGCTCCCGGTCGGGTTTCATGCTGAAGGGCTCCAGCCTTTCACTCTCTGGCAGCATGCCGTTCAGCCGCTCCATCAGCGGGATTGTCTGGTCGATGCCCATCTGTATACGGCGGAGGATGGCAGACATCTCATTGACCTTCTGGATCTGCTCTGCATACTTGGCATACTTCTTCTGGCGCTCCTGCATGAAGCTATAAAGAGTTTCCACTGAGACATCCATCTGTTTAAAAACAACAAGCAAAGCGAGACAATTTAGGCTGACTGCTACCACAGACTTTTCAGCCCATTTTCTTTCCGAAAAGAAACATGTCAGATTCCCCATGGGAGCTACCATCCCAGTACAAAGACGCTCCTCTTCTGAACCACAACAAGTTTGTTATAGAATCATAGAATAGATCGGGTTAAAGGAACCTTAAAGATCATCAAGTTCCAACCCCCCCTGCCATAGGCAGGGACACCTCCCAGTAGATCAAGCTGCTCAGTGCCTTGTCCAGCCTGGCCTTAAACACCTCCAGAGAGGGGGCATCCACAACCTCTCTGGGAAACCTGTTATCAGATTGAATGATTTGTGGCTCTAGACCAGAGAAGACGTATGGCCACCACAGTTCTGTACTAAAATGCTGAGCATTTTAGTAATCAGAAAATTCTTTATTTACAGGGCCGAAAGACAACAGGTGCTGTCGTGGACTTGCCAATAAACTATACGCATACCCTCCAAGTTACCCAAACCTAGGAAACTCTTGGCCTCCACCTGTAGTAAATTTTCGGTGGAGATTCATTCATTTGCAAGCATTAAGCTCTGCCACAGTTTCCAGTACTAATTTCATTGCCTTAGCCAAGTCACTCTGCAACTAAGCTACTAGCTTCATCGTCTGGAAAACTCCTGCCTTGTGAGATAAACACAAAAGACTGCTAGTGTCCCTAATTTCTCCGAATCCTAAAAATAAATGTGTTATGAATGACCCCAGGAGAAACATTAAGTAAATGAACCATGCCATTAAACACAGTGAGTACCCAAACATGGCTCCAGCGTGATGACAATGACAGGAACTGCAAAGCTAATTCCTGCCACTGAGTGACGGAAGGTAACCTTTGTAATTCACAGCCCAGCTTTATCTCCAGCCAGACCCTTAATCTCCAGGCAGGATTTGGCCGATAGCTCCTAGTGCTGCATGCACATGAGCCAAGTCAGGTGGTTTGAGCTGTTCTACATGTTGCAAAATGCACCATATTCTCAGAGAGCTCAGTAACAGATCTGCCCCAAGCGCTCAAGCGCACTCCTGAAGCTCACTTGCTTCACCTGGCTGTAGCTGTTCTCAGAAACCCCAGTTGCTCCACTGTGATGGCTCTTAATACTGGTACAACAGTAGCTGGATGCTTTGTTGCGGATGAAAGTGGTCCCCTCACCTGGAACTCATCACATGCCCACGGTGGCTGTCAAGAGAAGGGCAAGAGCAGACACACATCAACCAGTTTTAGCCCACCGCCTCCTGTTACAACTGTTTTCCTGAACCTCTCCCATCTAGTCACCCTTACAGGAAAGCCGACATCACTCATGATGAAGTGGCCTCAGGGAATCACGGAATGTGTCGAATTGGAAGGGACCTTCAAAAGTCATCTAGTCCAATCTCCCTTCAGTAAGCAGGGACATCCTGCACTAGGTCATCTTGCACTAGAATCAGCCCTGGTTGAAACAATGTCCCTCACTTTAACAGTGCGACAGAGTCAACCTGTTTCTTAGAGGACAGCAATTGTAGCGGGCATCAGATCAGAAGCAACATGAATTTGCTGGTGCATTGCTGAAAAACAAGCTGTGCTGACCACATCTGACTTATACAGTGGGGCAAGTGCAATCCTCATCCAGCAGGCTGTGGCGTGGGACTTTAGGGCAGAGACTATGACAAAAGGAAAATGGGGTGGAAGCAATGCAAAGCTGGAAAGGGGATTGCTCACCAAGGATGGAAGTACAACCTGACCGAGCACTGCCATCCTGCTTGTGGCAGCAGTGTTTGACAGTGGAGGAAAACCCAGAGGAGCTCTGTTTCCTGTCAAGTGTCCCTTTCAAGCCCTTGGGAAGGGGTCAAGACAAAAACGTTAAGAAAATATTTTATGGAGAAACCTCAGTCACAAACAGCATTGAAAACACACAAATTTCCGCTGAACTGTTGTGGGGATTAAGAAACTTTTTTTTTTTTTTCCATCACCTCCACAGTGCCAATTAACCTCTTATTTTCTCTGAACTTTCTAGTGCTCTCAGGCTGAATTCTTCATCTTTACCTCTGTGTTTCCTTCAAATTCCTTCATTCCTTCCTCCATGCTTTCATGCATGAGACAAAATAAAAACCAGCAGAACAGGAAACTCTAAATAGAGTGGAAACAATTTAAGCCTACACAGGGGTTTCTATTAAAATCCCAGCTTAATAATTTAGTAGTGTGCCACTAGCTCTGTAAATTGAAGTGTGTAAAAAGCAGACCACCACCAGGTCTGCACGGGATGGAAGTAAATTCAATCCAGTGCCTAAAAACATCCTATCTAATGAAAGAAAAGTGGTGTGGAGTGGCAGCCAGTCAGAAATCTGTCAAAAACCAGTACGCCTCATTAAATTGAGCAGCTTAGGGACCCAGACAGAAACCTCCTCTGGTGGTGAAGTTCTCCACATGGCCTCATGGTGCTGTGCAGGAGGCATAGCTCGCATCTACCTCTTCTATGCTCAGAAACAACCCAAAAAGAGCCCACAAAGGCCCCCTTTTCCCCCATTTCAGTAATTTCCATCTCTTCAGCTCTTTGTGTAAATACCAGACACATCCACTTACTAGAGGGGAATATGGGACAAAGCTGAAGCTTACCCATAAAGGGAAGAATAAATGCAGAAAGACCTTCCAAGCTACTTTTGGACACATTCACAATTACTATAAAAAAAGCTTCCTCACAAAAAAGAGAAAGGGTGGAAGTGAGCATTTCCTATGGTTTCCCTACACCTAGCATTTGTTTGCCTGCTGCATGAGGCCACAACATCTGCACAGACAATTGTTCAACAAGCAGAACTGTAGCTGAGTAACTGTGAGGAAAAGCCAATTTTTACTCAGACCAAACCTGGTCTTTTTAACTAGGGAAAAAGCAAACCCAACAACCTACATGTTAACTCCTGTATATAAATGCCAATGCTTCTTTGCAGCTTTCCTTGAAGTGGGCCTAAATACACATTTACGTCTTTCCTGCAAGTGAGCTCCTCCAGTGCCAGACCTCGTGCTTTTACCTCTTCTGGCACGCTGTCCTGTTCCTCTGATGCTGAAATGGGGACGTGCAGGTGTCAGAGGGTCAGCCCTATTTACCCACCACAGAGGATAAATCTTCCCTTTGGGAATCTGCAATGAACAGGGAATGTGCACAAGAATCCACTTTATTCCCATCTATTTAATTCCGTACAGTAGCACTAAAAAACATCTGGAGAATGGGAGCTTAGGCAAAGAGTCTGTTCCCTTGCCTATAGTCAAGGCAGTCCACATTTTTCAAGACACCCTCAAGGGTCAGATGAGTGAATTTGCCTTCTCTGAACAGCTCCCACAAACTCCACCTTCCACACACAAGGCCCTGCCACAGTCTCTTCTGATGAACACTCAGCAAGATGCCTCAGAGTCTGAGCTCTTCCACTGCCTTAAAAACATCTGGAAGCATTTGAGCCATTGTTTCTTCTCTGCTTGCTTCAAGCTTCTAACTATGCCAGGACATCACAGTTGTGGGCAACTCCCCCCATCAGCAGATTACCACCCATAAGAAACGGGAGATGTATGGCTGTGCTGTCACCAGCTCATCGATGGCTTCACCCCAAACACACCACTAAGTTAACATCATCCCCAACTTACAGGTCTATGAGAGTTTAGAGAGTTAAAAGACAGGACTTGACACCTCTTCAGAAGCAACGGAACAAAAGCACAGGGCAGACCCCAACATGTAGAGAGGTCCTGGTCCTAATTCCTGTCAGAACAAGAGGTTCTGGCAGCTTGGTCTTGAGGACATGGGGTAGGAACCCCCAAAGCACATAGTGCACATTTAATTTCCTTCAAAAAGTAATTGCTCATGTAAAAGCAGTGAACTTAAGACTGGACATGCCCAGAGCAGATGACAGAACTTCTTCCTCTTCCTTCATCAAAAAGAGTGGAAGACATTTTATTCCACTTTTCTTTTAGTATAGTATCATACAACCAGACAACCCTAAAACTCACCTTCCAGCATGATGTACTTTTTTTGTGCAGCCAGTGACTTTCAGAATTTGGGCCTCTTTCTGTTTCAAAGCTCTCCATGGATCACTAGCAGCAGGGCACTAATTTATGCCTCAGCTTCACGTTTTAAACATAAAATGACATCTACTAGGCTTTTCTTACCTCAAATGAAAACAGATTCATAATTGCCACTCCAGTCTTCACAAAATGGATATTCTCCCACTAAAAAGGGTTCCAGCACTGCCCCTCCTGCTACACCATTCATATTCTCAACCAGTAAGGGCTTTCAGACTCTCTTCAGCACTACACAGGCCCATTTGTAACACCATACTGATGAAATACAAAAACAATTTAGGGTACTTTCAGACATCTTGCACACCACAAATTCTTGCATTCATTTCAGAATTCTTCATGGCCCACACTGCCAAGCAGAATAAAGACATGAGTTCAGCCCACAAAAAGACTGAGGTCAGCACTGGATGCTGCCCAATTCTTTTCAAGACACCATGCTGAAAACAGACCAGTGCCCTGTATACATACACCTCAAACCTGGTATGATTTTTATAGCACTTCCATCATGAGCATGTAAGCATCCTGAGCACTCGGAAACAGAGGTCACACCTTGTTGGTTCAATAACTAAGACTGAAAATTGCAGCTAGACACAGTTTGCCTATCTGCAGAACATGTAAATGCAATCAGAAGCTCAACCAACTTGGAGCCAAATTTCTAGTGAGGCACTGCTGACATTCATAACAAAATGAATACATCTCATAAGAGGATGCTCTATCATTGCCTGCTTCTCTGCTCCCTCCTTGAAAACCTGATAAGGCAACAAGATGTTTTGTTTGCCCCGCACTCAGCAGCAGCCTTCAAAAGTTCAACTAACATCCAGTGTCCCCCTTCCCTAACAAATTGCTCTCAGCTCCCATCTCCTATGGTTGCCACTCAAAAAACCATAACAAAACTCATGTGCAACCCTTATTCCAGAAAATTCACTCTCTCTAAGCACAAGCATCCTTTCCCTTCATGTTGTCAGGTGCCTGGCTGGGGTTAAATGAACTCCTTGCTGCAGTTGCACAAAAACCACATAAGAAAGCAACAGGCGGGAACACAACTGCATGGAATATTAGTCACGATGTGCTGGAGTCAAAATACTTTTCAATCAATGCACTTAAAAGTGAAGACAGCTTCTCTTTCTGTACTGCTTGAAAACAAATGTGCTCAATGAATGGCTCTTCCCCTCCCCCTTCCCCTCTCTCTTTGATAATGTCACGCAAAGTTAGCCCAATAGATTGTGATGACTTCCTGATGATGGGAACATCCTCTGTTTCTCCCACTCATTCCACATACTGGTAAGCGATGAACTTACTGGTAAGCATCTTTGTCAGGGTAGGAAATAGAGATGCCCAGCCAAGGATCCCACATCGTTTTCTTCAGCATCCATAATGAATACAGCTCTCACAAGCACCCTTCCTCTGTGCCACTGCCAGGTAAAAAACTGCAATTTGTGTTTAAGTTTTGCCTATCACATCCAAGACTGAATCCCATGCCAAAATGTTACGTTCATTTTACTGCCTCTAATTTGTCACTTCTGTAAGCATTTGCGAAGGGTTATTTTGCGTAAGCATCACACAGGTCAGTCAAGTTTGACTATTAATTTTAACTACCTCTAGTACTGAGTTTTGGTGACATTAATAGGTACATCAGGACACTTACTTGAAAAGATCTACAGCTAAACCCACGCTTGGCCCCTATGAGCTACAGCATAAACCATGACAGCATAAGATAGGCTCTGTGCCTGCAACATCAGCATTTAACTGTTTCTAGAGACCTTGGGTTACACAGGAGAATCCAGAATTCAAGAAAATAAGAAGGTTGATTCTTGAAACCAGCTTTTCCACCTTTACATGAATCTTTCTGCATTTTGTGTTATTGGACAGGATACATGTTTGTGACTACCCCACAGTCTGAACTCCACAGCCCTCACCACTCCAACATAAGCCTTCCCTGCTTGAGAGCTACCAGCATCCCTCTGCCAATTGGCAGTCCCCCAAGCTTAAGTTAGGGCTGGCATCACTAACTGTTGCTAAAAAAAGGAGTCCTAAAGCTACAACTGAAACAATACCTAGCGTTCACCCAGCACTAATAACACAATAGACTTCCAAACACTTGAAAAAGCAGGGCTTCACTTTACAGAGGTGACAGAAGATGGACAGCAAAGCCCAACAACCACCAGCCATGCTGTATCCAGCTTGGATACATCTCATATCACTGTCCTGTTCTGCTGGACTTTCTTTGATTTCCCTCAATGCCACAGCTACTTATCTTTCTCTCTCAAAACAGCAAAACTATAAACATAAGCAGTGATACTTGGGCTCAGTTTCATGTTAAACAACCTCAGGTTGCAAAGAAGCAGTTCCACATCTCATTTTCAAATTAGCTGTGCAATCATGGGACTGGTTCTGCATGTAAGATGGGGGATGGGAACAAAACAAGCCTGGTCTTCCTGGGCTCTTTTTAATTCAGTGGTTTGGTCTTCTGTCCCACCAGCTTGCTGGCCTGACACTACAGCACAACAATCACAGAAGTAAAAGAACCATCACAAGAAGAGAAGCATAATCTCTCCCACTGTACATATTGCTGGATCCTAATTCAGTGTTTGCTATTGCTGTGTCAGGCTTTTAAAAATACGAGATTCTGGAGAGGGGAGAGAAAGAAAAAGCATCTGATTTTATCCATAGGATTTTTTAAAGGTCATCAAGAAAAGGTTATAGAAAGTTGTCGCTCACTGAACTCTAACTAGCAAGAGCGCTTTTGCTGCTTTCATAGAAAAATCTACAACTATCTAAAAAGTCATCTCCAAAATGTATAAAGATTTAAAAGTGTCATTACATTCAAAGCATAAGAAGTGGCTTCCATAATTCTCCTAAATGACAAAATCTAAGAAAAATAAATAACAAAAAAGCACTCAGACAATACATAAAAGAACCTGTGTATTAAACATCCTCACAAGACCCCTCTTTGTGGAGTACAACTTCACAGAAATGAATCAAACTCCTAGCCTTTAATTAGCTGCTCCTAGAGAAAGAAAAATCTGTATCTGGTACAGAACAATCTGTTGCTTAAACAGTGACTTGCACAACTGTATTTGAGACTACCTAATAATATTTCTGCATAACAGCCTTCAGTTCCCTTGGTTTCCCATTTTTTACACTGCTGCTGTATTACTCATTCATTACTCCTGTATCCAGCCAGAGCATGAACATAGGACAACAGCACTTGCGATTGTTATTTAGCTTTAGGGTTTCAGTTCTGTATGTTTAGCATGTCAGAATGATTAGCTTCAGGCAAGTTGGTTTGCCTGTCAAAAATAAGCTTCAATTCCAAAGGAGATGATCACTATCATTAATTAGATGTTTCCTCAGAAAACCCAACCACTCTCAGTTTAGAGTGAAAAGAGGAACAGGATAAGAGTCTGAGAACTGAAGGAAAGCAAATGCCACTCCAGTCTTCAAAAAGGGCAAGAAGGAGGACCACAGTAACTATAGACTGGTCAGCCTCACTTCCATCCCTCGAAAGGTCATGGAGCTCTTTATCCTCACCACTGTCTCTAGGCACATTAAGGGATAAGCAAGTCATTAGGGGTAGTCAACACAGATTCACCAAGCAGAAGTCACGCTTAACCTACCTGATACCCTTTTTTGAATAGATAACCAGGTAGTAGATGATGGCAAAGCAGTGGATGTGGTCTATCTTCGGTAAAGCATCGGATACTGTCGGATAGGCTTCAGACTATCTTCGGTAAAGCATTTGATACTGTCCCCCAGAGCATCCTTGCAGCTAAACTGAGGAAATGTGGTTTGGACAACCGGGTAGTGAGGTGGACTGTGAGCTGGCTGAAGGGAAGAAGCCAGAGAGTTGTGGTCAATGGGACAGAGTATAGATGGAGGCCTGATGCTAGTGGAGTCCCTCAGTACTGGGACCAGTGCTATTCAATATATTCACAAATGACCTAGATGAGGGACTAGACTGCACTGTCAGCAAGTTTGTTGATACAAAACTGGGAGGAGTGGCTGACACACTGTGCTGCCATCCAGCGAGACCTGGACAGGCTGGAGAGTTGGGCGGGGAGAAATTCAATTAAATACAGCAAGGGCAAGTGTAGGATCTTCCATCTGGGCAAGGACTTGGGAACAGATAGCTTTAAGTCTCCTTTTCCAGATGTCCTAGAGAAGGTCTTTTGAAGTTTTTCAAAAGGGGATGCTTCAGTCAGGATTAAACACACAAGAGGAAAGCATTTTCTAAAAGAGTTTACATCTGCCCTAGGAAGTGCAAAGGAGCTGACTATTAAGCATTACCACTTCACATACTGTAGGAAAAAGAACTATCTGGGACTCCTTCTATTTTTGTCAGAGGAATTGTGACAAAGATGAGTTCAAGCACCCTGCCACATGTATACATCCAGTCCAACACATCTGGTTGCATCAGATCTGTCTCCCATGCGCTGTGCCGATGGCTTGTACACACGCAAGAAGGCTTAAGTGTGAGATATGCAGGGGCACAGACCTGACAGCAGTCAGGAATCAGAGATTTCTGGATGTGTGACAAGCCAGTTGAAGCATTTACTTTTTCCCTGACAGTCACAGTTCTCATAGGGATTCTTCTCAGATGGAAGAATCAAATTCTCACCAGGGATACTCAAAGGTATGTCAGCTCTAACAATGTTAGCCATTGATCATGTGAAAAACTTCTGCAAGGTGTTTCTGAAGCTATACACATCATCTCTTTCACATTCAATCAATCATGAAATGAGACAAGTACATCTAGGTGATGATGATAAGGAGACAATCTACTCCTCCACTCCCAGAAAACCTAGTTCCAAGACTAATTACTCCATATTCCCATGCAGTGCTGAAGCTCAAATTTCCCAGCATCTATATCTTTAGATGGGGCATAAGCAAGAATTAAATTCTATGGACTGGAGCACAAATTAAGGTTATGACCCAAGAATTCTTTCTGACCTTAAAAAGTAATATAATTTCTTTGCCATACACTACTGTCTTGTTGGTTTGGTTTATAGTAATTAATTGAACCCTTTTTTGAGATTAAATTCACCTGATTTGGGATTTTATCTTTTAGGTATTTGCCAGACTGAGTGATTGCTCTTCAAATACATCACTTTCTCTTCTGGTTAAAAATTTTATTTCTTGTTCACTACACCACAGTTTGGCACAGTTCATACACTTGATTACTTGATTACTTCTATATTATAATTTAGCATTTTACCCAGGCTTTCAGAGGTAGATGACACATCCAGTCAGGAACTACGCCCACATGAATTAATAACTACTAAATTATATGTTTCATACCTCTAAAGCAATGTTGAAATAATAGCTAATAATGTTCTCATATAGAAACATTCATACACCAATGGCACAAAAACATTAAGGAAACCCTACCCTTCATAAAAAGCAAGATGGACAGATTACTTGCACTAAGACTTTGTAATACTTTCAACATGAAGTCACCTCTACAGATCACACCTGATTGTTATCAGAATGCTAATTATAGGGCTGCTAACACAAGGTCAACCCCACTCTCCCTAGCATCTTTAAGTCTTTAGTGCAAGTCCAGATCTTTGCAAATAATAACAGCTAACCTATCCAAAATGAATGTCAAACTGTTGAACAGCTTTTAGCTAACATTCCTGACACCTCTTCTCTCCAGCCTCCTCCCCTAATTCTCACTTAAGGGTAGAGCTGACACCTTGAAAATTTCAATTCAACACTGGAACAGGAGGTAATCATTAAGAATGAAAGCCTGTAAAGTAAAATTTTCCTGTATTGACACAATCCAGCAGGAAGGAAGACCACTTTCAACCCAGGCTAACCCTAGCCTTATCTAGAAAGAGAAATCATACCATTTAAAAAAATTTTTTTTTCTTTATTTGTGGGGGTTTTTTACTGAACTAAACAAGTAAAGCTTTTCCAGTTTTGCCCACGAGGTTCTCCACTCCCTGGGCATCCTTCCTTATAGTCCTTCTTCTGTACTACAAACTCACCTTACTTGAACATAATGGGAACTGTACACAGTGCAACAGATGAGATCATCTCACAGCCTCATGAAGTACAATTAGTATGTTCCCATTTTTCATAGGAGTACCTGTGTGATAAATCCCAGGGAGATATGTGCTTTCTTCATACCTCAAGTCTGTTTCATGTCCAAATTCAATAACAAATTCTTATTCCTGCTTGAATATCTATAGCATTGGAGGAGTGGGGATGTGTGTTGCATTTGTTTGTCTTTGTTTACAGTTTTTTCCACCCGGGGAAAAAAAGGCTAGGTCAAATAACCAAATTTCCTAGTTTAAACACACTGTGAGAAGAAACGGAATTCTATTCCTTCTGGTACCTAATAATCATAAAAGCTTCATGCACTAACTGATGAAAAAATAATAGAAGACTTCCAATCTCTCAAGCATCTAGATTCTCTAATAATACATATGTTTAAGTTTACTTTCCTACTCTTGGAAATTTGGGGGTGGGAAGAATTCCAGTTTAGATCATTTTCAGAAGGCTGTAAAAAAACAAAGCATAAGGAAAGGGAACATACTGGAACTGATTCAGAAATATATTCAAGGAGGGAGGGATTGGTCTTTTTTATGACAACACATGAAGAAGTGCATGTTAATGCACCAGATTTTAAGGTGTCACAAGTGCCATCAATCTCTCCTCTTCCTTGGTAACTGCTAGATCACTTCATAAAGTTCATATACAACAAAGCACTGGCCCTCTGCCTTGCACACATGCAGCAACACATTCATTCCATGTATTAGAGTGGAGCATTTTCAAAAGCAGTTTCCCATTTTGATGGTGGCCGATTAAGACATCACCCCACCACTCATTCAAGCTACTTACACACCAGGCTGTAGAAAAGCAAGCAATATTGATTAGAGGACATGAAGGTAGTTCCCAGCTTAACAAGCCTGAGCACTTATTTCTACATGATGGTGCCTGTTAAGATTCCAGCCTTTAAACATAACACTTCATCACAGAAGAGAGAAGAAATAAAAAGCCTGATAGATTGCCACACTCCTCATCAATCTCATAATTCCAAGATGCCAAAGACTACATTTAAGGTAGTGATTTTTTTCACAGAACACTGTATTCCCTGTATTTTCTAGCTAGGCATGGCAGTGTGGCGTTAAATCCTTTGAAAACATCGGTGGCATGCGAACCCAGGTCGTTATCCATTTCAGAAACATTACATCCCAAGGAGTTATCAGGCCTCTCTCAACAGATTTAGGGCATTGCTAATTTCAGTCTGTGAGCCAAAAGGCTGTCTTTTGCATGAGAAAGTTATTATATGTTGTGTTAATAATAAACACAACTCCATTTTTGACAGGCTTTATTTAACAGGCTTATTTTTGACCACCTGATCCCTTTCCTTTGATGTTATGAATGATGACTTAGTGGTCTGATCTCTATGAGTACATGGACCTTAAAGCAAAGGCCTGAAGGCAAAGAAGCACTTTGGACTCAGTGAGGTCATTCATATTTTGCTGACCTACTTCAGTTTAGTCAGAAGGTGTGTCATTCTCAAGGCATATTGCTGAAAACAGGTTTCATAAACAGTTTTAGAAACTGGGCTCTGATACCACCTACAGGGAAACCATAACTAACAGGCAACAAACATCTCAGCAGAGCACTGAAATAAACAAAACCAAAGACCAAACAAAGACCAATCCCCCCAAGACTTCTTTTGAGCCCACTCTCAGAAGGGGCACTGATCAACTGCTAGTGAAGCATGGGATGACTCCTAGACACTCCACTTGGGGAGGGATGAAGCTAAGACGAGTGATTATGGTGCATCACACAGTAGAAATTAAATGTACTTGCAGTAGATATTCACCCTGTGTCTATCTGCAATATTGGTTATAGGGATCCTACAGTACATCAACCTAGTTCCCAGCCAGGCAATATCCCTCCAAGGTTTCTGGCCTAGGATTCATTCATTCTTAAAATAGGAGAAGCTTTTCCATCATCAAGAGGCTTTTTCTCTTTATCACTACTTCAAAATGTCACATCCTTTAATTTCCACTAAGGAGCACCAAACTTTCACAAGCTTTTCACCACCACTGACAGCCCTTCCATGATTAACAAGAGGGGCCTTGCTCACAGTAAACTCATCCTTCCCTCTGAGGAAAACAAAATTGTGTGGATGACCTCTGCGGGTCACATTCCCCAGCACATTATGCCACTAGGCGACATGTTTCTTCAATAAAGCAAACACTCAAAGTCACAGAGACAACCTATTTGCTACAAAGGTCAAAAGGGCACCAGGCATTCACAAAAACCCAAAGAGAAATTCCTAAATCCTCAAATAGCTAGGCATGTTTTGCTTCATGCATGTGGTGACATGAATAGTTGAATCACAATTTATGAGTCTTAAATACACAAGATAAGCTACCATGTGCTAGTATATAACGCTCATGTGAAGAAGTGTTTCCCATTTAAGTCTGTCAAATGCACTAATTGCTGCCAATAGAAAATTTAAATTTTTAAATACATGATTTTTGGAGAAGCTTAGCACCTTATGCATGGAAAAATATAGTCTTTTCTTAAGGCAATGAAACTATGCAGTCCTGGAAGCACACAAAATCATGGGCCCTTTCTGAACCCCAGACCTGGCCTATTGTATTTGTTCGCCATTCCCTGTTTTTCTCCATTTCCTGTCAGACAACACTACAGGTTCTCTCCTGGTCACCCAAAAAAGATATTCTCCACTGATATGGTCTTAATGTAAAGTAGCCTTCTGCCTGCTTTGTTGCCTTCTTTCCCCCAAGTCATACCTTTTATTTAAAATAACAGAATCACAGGGTCGGAAGGTACCTTGAAAGTTCATCTAGTCCAACGCCCCCTGCAGCAATTAGTTTAATCTGCACTAGATCAGATTGCCTGAGCAAACCTGGCCTTGTGTGGCTCCAGGGATGGGGACACCTATCTGGGCAACCTGTTCCAGTGCCTCACTTCTTCTGAATGTCCAATCTAAACCTGCCCTGCTCAAGTTTCAAACCATTGCCCCTCATCTTATTGCTACATTTAGAGTTACATTTAGTGCTCACCAGTACTGACTTTCTAGCAAATCTTGACAGAAACTCTCCATTTTACAAAACTGAGAGAGATGCTCCTGGTGAATAAAGCATATGCAGATCTCACAAGTCGCTCAAAACATCAAACTAATTCCAGTGCAGACCTATAGCACTGTCACATTCTCTGTAATGCATGTTTGTCAACTCTGTCCCCAGTATTAAACACTCTCTTGCAAAAGCTCCAAGTTGCATGAAAGATCAGTTTAACCTATTAACTATCTACGATTGCCTTTTATATCTTAGCATTTTATAACATGTTATCTACTGGATTTTAAAAATCACCTAGTGCATACATTTCCTAGTATATACATTTAATAAGCTGATATGGGTCCATCAAGAGACTGTTCAGACCCTATTCCTGGGCCGATCTGAACCAAATGCCCCCAGAATTTTAATGATGAGGTGATTCATCCAATGAACTAAAGCTTTTGTCTTACAAAATTCCAAAGAGTTGACAAATTACCCAGAAAATGCTGCACATGGGCTTTTTTCTTGAGAATTGTTACATTTTGTGAGATGCCATAGCCCTGAATTAACACATACATAAATTCTAATTTGCTGTTCTGTTGTTTTTCAAACTGATAAGGAGAAAGAAATTAAAAGAAATCTGAAATATTTCAGTGGTCCTGGAATTAATGCAGTGTTGCAACAGATGGTGAGCCAGTTGCCAAAAATTAATACAAAACATTAATATTTAATGTGCCGTGGTTATTTTACCCTAAAACAATGCAAGAACATCCATTTTTTGTTGGCAATGAAGACAAAGTTTATTGTCATAAAAATCAGTCCCTTCCAAAACCAACAGTCAGGGTAAGAGTAGCTGTAACTACTGAAGAGAGATGGTTGAGTCAACTGCCTTCAATCACATCTCCAACTCTTTCCACTTCAAGCAAACACTTCCAAAACCACATTTCTTCTTGAGAGGTCCTTCACAGCAACCTGGAAGCTGCACAGCTTCTACATTCAGGAACAGATACAGATCCAGTCAACATCCTGTCAGATCTGGGAAATGGGATGGAGAGCAAAGCTAGGCTGCTTTGGTCCCTGAAGTAAGGGTATGGGTCTACTTAGATGTGCAGTAACCATGGTCATGCAATGTTTTGTTTGACTTTGTTTATTCTATTCCCTACTAAGAACCATTTAAATTCAGCTTGCACACCAACTCATAAACCACCGTAGTGAATCAGGAGTTACCAAGGACCAATAGATTTACAAGAGTACTTCTGATTTTTGCCAGAAACCAGGAAACTTCTGGCCACACAGACAACAAGCAAAAGATATTTGCCCCCGGGTATTTTGTCAAGGAAATGCTAAAATAAATCCTTGCTGCAGGCAGTATGACCATGGCATACCACACAATGGGACTAGACCAGACTGAGCACAGTAGGTGACAGTCTGAAAAGTCAGACAAAACATGGGAAACTGGGGACTGAAGCTAAAAGCATCAGTCACTTGATAAGTCTGTTATCAGAAGAAAAACATTTCAATGCCTACAGTGTTGAAGAGAGGAAAAGCAAAACACTGACTACTGAGGATAAAAGAACTTACCGTCCAGTAAGCACAATCTGTGCTTTTCACAATACACCTAATTTTCTTTTTCATTTTTACTCTTTACTAACAGACAAAGCTTTGTCTATGTGGTGAAACTAAATAATTGCTGACAACTGGGTGCAGCCAAATGCGATTTCCTTTGTCTGCACTTGTAAGGAGAGACATGCCCTGCTCTAGTTCAGCTGCACCCCTTCTTGTCAACGACTGTCGACATCACTTCGATTTAGTGCACCAAGGAGAGTCCAAAAAATTCGGAAAGAATGATTTAAGCTGAGTGGGTTCCACCCGGCTCCTCCAGAACACACACGCAGAACAGCCAATGCAAGAAAAACATTTAAAATTAAGAAACTGAATAGTAAAGACCCACAATATCTGGCAGAGAGATTGAAAGCATCTGAAGTTGCTTAAGTGCTGTGACCAAAAAAAACCCCACTTAAATGAACTGTCAATTTTTTGAGTTACAGAGTCATCCATTTCTCCTTTCCCCTTCATCAGAGAGTAGTCTGCAATAAAACAGCTACTGCCAGTATCAGTATCATCATTCGAATTAAAAGAAAAAAACCCAAAAAACCAACCAACCAACCCCAAAACATAAGACTCATGAATTGGAAGAAAACATCACCACAGCTAATTGAAAAAGACTGCCAGTTGCCCTGTAGAAGGCAAATACAACTAATGCAGATTGCACTGGTGGCATCTACTGTAGCTTTAAATCATGTCAATATTCCCTCTCACACTTTAACACCCAAAAAAATTACAATCTGCTTGGATTAATGCAGTACACTGTCGTTAGGCTGGCAATTAAATCCCATTTCTGAGATTGTGAGATCTGAGTCACCAACATCTGCAAATATCTTTACATCTTGTGTAATAGCTGGCCTCAGATCTTGATACAACAAAGTAGAAAGGCTTTTTTAATGGCTTACACATTATTTTGGAATTACAACTTCATGATGACAGCAGCTTCTCAAAACAGCCAATGAATCAAATTTATTATCCAGTTTGTCATGTGGGATTTTCTTAACTCTAAGCCAATAGAGTAACAGTGAATCAAGGTCACTATTCATACTTCATGTATAAAAATTAATCACAAGTTCAAAAATTTTTCTTTTGACAGCAAAAACTATTTAGTCTCACAGACTTTTGACATATGAAGCATTCACCAGTTGTTCTACATATCAGAGCACAGAGAAAACACCCTTGAACAGCATCTATAATCATGCCAGCATGTCTTGACTTTTTAGAAAAATAAAAACTTGTTGTCATCCTACTTCTCTCAACATCAGTAGCTCCACCTGAGAAAACCGAACCAATTGCAGAATGCTCATTCCAGGAATTAATTTCCTTCTCCTGACAGTACTGCTAGACACTTAAGATCAGTGATTTTCATATCATGGTTTAATGGTAAAAATAGCAGACCAGGAAGATCTTTTCATCATACAGATCAGAGCATGTTATGGACTTTGAAAGTCTAACTCTTGGAATTCATTGAAGGAAGAATAATATCTTCTCCAATTATAGAAAATGTTAAGGTAACAATTTATTTCCTTAAATCAGATCCTAATCACGAGGCATAGTAAAATGAATCCTATACAGACCTAAATAAGGAACACTATCTTCAAAAATTCCAGTCATCTTTACTTCATCAACAGTTATTTGTAGTACTTGCCATATGAGAAGAACAGTCACCATTTACAGACAGGAATCACAGGACATAAACAACAAACACTCTATCTAGCAGTAACCACAATGGCAGCCAGGAAAACGTGCTTGCAGTGTACACCCACAAAGGTGTAGGGCTTACTTTGAAATGGACTGCTGCAAAGTGACCCAAGGTCATCTACAGCAAGCACCAGCATTCATAGCACAAGGTGGCCAAGTTAATGCCCCAACCCTTTCCCCACTGTAAGCAGGCACACTGCACACAGTACCTCCTTGATCCGCTTCACAAGCGCGTTCTGATCAAAGGCAACTGCTTCTGCACACTGGTGAAGATGATCTTGGTACCGGAGACACAGCTGCAGCACCTGCTGGGGGTCCAGCTTTTCCAGTTTGGTGTTGGTTGGAGAGGTCTGCCCACTGAGTAGTCCTACAAAGCATGGGAAAAACTAGAATTAATCCAACTGTTGATATTACCAGCTTTCAGCTGCGAAGGCAGAGGTGGCAAAACAAACCCAGAAAAAAAGCTTTAAGAGGCAATGAAAAACTAATTCAGGCTCTGAATGGATTTTAGCAATGTATTAGTCCAGTGAAGATTAAAAGCAGGAAGGGTGAGGATTTAAGATGTGTGGGCACTTAGGAAAGAGCAGTTTGCCACACAGCTTAGCCCTCCTTGACAGAACTTAATCACAGGCTCTAAATGCAGGTCTGTAACACAAATCAGCTTGGTTTTCACAACTACGGTGTGTATAGCAAATCCTGTTTCTTCTCCTCCACAAACAATCCTGAACTGTGAAAATTGAAAGCCCTCATCATTTATGTCTGCAGAAAGGGAAGGAGCTGTGATCAGCATTCCCATATGGGCAAGGGACTCAATTTTTACTGTAACCAAAACCAGAGCTCTAAAAATTCACTAGTTCCCAAAACTAAACCTGCATTACAAAAAACAAACAAAACAAAAAACTGACCCACCTAATCTAAATTATTAGGGGTGCAACATGGTATTTTGACTACCTTACCTTTTTAAAGATTTAGAACCCTCTAATTTTCTACGATTTTTCTTTGTAATTTCAAAGACGAGAAATACATTTTTTTTGTGATTTTTTTAATATGGAATTAAGATCTTTATCTACTCACATGACAAAAAGCTCTCCAGAAAAGGAGGTACCAGACTTTAAATTGGGACACTGGTAACATCTAGAGGAACAGAATTGTCCAGAGACATTTCTCCTGCCCACTGTCTGTTACCAACATAGAACAACTTGAGAATCTTTGCTGAGCTCAAGCATGCTTTCCCCCAAACTGCAGAAAAATGGTGCTAAACTCTAAAGCCATTCTTTTTTTTGCTATTTAATTTACTTATTTTCATTTAATTTTCCATCAACATTAGCATAACTTTTTTCTTGTGGGGCAAACAGCACATAAAACACAATTTGCTTTTCCCAAAACCTCCATCAAGCTGAATAAACTGAATTCAGTGACCATGTTCATGTGCCCATGGGACTCTCATTTTACAGGCAGGAAAAGACATTTAAACAGCAAATGTAAGCAAGTATCACACTAAACAATTAAAAAGTAATAAATGCCAGTTACTTGTATTGAAAAAGTTCTACTAAGAATGTACCTCAACAGGAAATGGAAACTATTTTGGAAAGCTCCCTACTGGACACCTACTGGAAGCTGCAACTGGTGACACCGAGTTCTTGCCAAAACACAAGACAGAAACCAAGACATAAGTGAGAAGCATCTTATGAATTTGAGAAAGTTAAATGCCTTTGAAAACGTCTGCAGACAGAAATTAAAACAGAACTGACAGCAACTTCATCAGACAGGATGAATTAGGTTTACTTTTCACCAACACTCAACATTATGTTCTCTCGGGACACTCATTAAATTACCCTTTGCACAAAACCTTTGCTTTTCTCATCTAAAGAGATTTTAAAAAAATTTTGTTTTGTTTTACTGATTTGTTGCCCATTACAATTGAGCTGCCCAAGTCAAGAGGTCAGAAGAGGAAATAATCATTAATCCTCAAAACCTTGTATTAGCAGTAGTGAAATTATTCTTTATATTTTAGAAAGAATATTCTCAAACAAAATTTCAGGTGTAGCAGTATCAGTTGCAAATCTTTCAAACCTGCTCAAGTGCAAGACTTCAACAGGTGCAAACCCACTGAAGGAAATAATCTTGCATATTACATGTTCTGGTGCTTCATCAGTTTGTTAATTCTAATCTCCTATAAAAATTATCTCATCAGAATAAATGTTCCAGTAATGCTGTCAACTTTGACTATTCACATAGAAGAGTTCACCATATGCCTGAGGTTGTCATCCCATTTCTGCACTGATCAAATGCATGATGCTATCAACCAACTAATTTTCTTTTATTACTGATCTCTCATCAACTTCAAGAAGAGGAAAAAAGATAAGACTCTATTTAAGAGAGTTAATTAACTTTTAGAGTGTATTTTGGCCAGCTTACCTGCTTATGAGAATTTTGAAGCAGAATAGGCCAAGGACTGTAAAATGAGCTGTAAAGGAACATGCTACTCCAACTCATCCAATGTACTTAAAACTGTGTAAAGGTTACATAGTGCTGAAAGCAAAATTTATAAACTGTAAGGAGCCTTTAATTCAGTATCCAGAAAAACAAGTCCAAGTGAAGGGAGACATTAACTGTTCAGCTGGAAATCCTTCATAAGAAGGCAAAGGTGTAAACACAATCCTGTACATATGTTTGGAGTAGTACTAAAAGACATGCAGCCTATGATGCTTAAAGATAGACTACAGTATTATTTTGGGTGATGCCAAAGCAATTAGCTTCTCCAAAGACCTCTGGGGTCATGATAACAATGATGGAAAACAATTTATCTTAAAGCTTCAAACTGCAAGAAAAGCATAAGCAGAGTGAATAATAGAATGGAAAAGGCCATGCCACTTCCCGACTGTTAAACGTTCCCATTGTCAAAAAAGCCAATCCACCAATTTAGTTGTTCACAGTAACTACTAATCACTCATACTATAAACACTAAAGCTTTCTTAACATTAACATCCCCTCTACCCCATTGTCATGAAACCCCACCTGGAGTACAGCATCCAACACAAGAAGGGCATGGATTTGTTAGAGTGGGTCCAGAGGGCCATAAAATTAGTCAGATAGATGGAGCAACTCTTCTGTGAGAAGAGGCTGAGAGTTAGAGGAGCTCAGCCTGGAGAAGGCTACAGAGGCACCATACTGTGCCCCTCTGTAGCACTTTCAGCATTTAAAGGAGGCTTATAAAAAAATTGTGACCTTTTGACAAAGCCTGCGGGTACCAGGCAATGGTTTCAAAGAGAAAGAGGGTAGGCTTAGATTGGACATAAGGAAGAAAATCTTTACTGTAACAACGAGACAGTGGAATGGACCGCCCAGAGAAGCTGTGGATGCCCCATCATTGCAAATATTTAAGGCCAGGCTGGATGGGGCTTTGAGCAATTTGATCTTGCAGATGTCCCTGCCCATGGCAGGGGAGTTGGACTAGATGATCTTTAAAGATCCCTTCCAGCGCAAACCAATCTATGATTTTAAGTCAGTAGCTTTGCTCCAGAAGAGCAGATGGCAAGAGAGGCTGCAATTACTCAGATCCCAGAGACGCTTTAACAGGGAAGCTCAGGGGGTAAAAGAAGTGACATGCAGGGCTGGAAAGAACACTCTTGTGCCAAGGAACCCAGATCTCTTTCCTTCCTCCCAGCAGCAGCAGTGAGCCAAACAAGTTTAATGCAGTACCTCTTCCATGAATGACTTCAGTGCTTGAGACAGCAGCACATTTCTTTATAGTCATAAAAAATTTGAGACTGACAGAAAAAACTCTGAATCAAAAATGAGACACAGAAAAGGGCAAGAGGTTAAAAAAATGGTGTTGCTGATGTCCTTTCATCCTATACTAACAGGGTTGAGGAGATAACTAAGAACCTCTAGCAATTCAGCACTGAGAAAGCTTCATTTTTAGAGGAGAGAGGTAGCACCACAAACCATGAGGTATTACTAAACCACTCTCCTCTTGAAAACCACTGCTCCCTTCTTAAAGTCTTGTCCCACACTTTAAACTCTCCAATGAACAAGACCTCCTTCAGTGACTGGTCTACACGTGGTTCATAAGAAGATATGAGATCTTATCTGTTGCAACAAAATATTAGGTCACTCTTACATATGCCAAAAGGGAGAAAGACAGAAATCACTGAGTGGATCAGGCTCACTCCCACAAGAGCCAGAATTTTAACCTGATTACCAGTGAATCTCAGAGCAACTAACTGCTGAGCTATTACCTGTTCTTCACCACGGAAACAGGGCTCCTGTCATCTCATCTGTGTCATTAGTAATTTCTGCCACCCAAGAGCATGGTTCTGCTCTTGAATGGGAAGAAAACAGCATCCAAAGTTCTAATTCATTAAATTGCATGCTCCTTTTTCAAGCTGTCAGATCTCTACCAAAGAGCATGTTAGGAATTATCTTTGCACTGTTTGAAACCTCAAAAAGAGACTGCTTGACACACAAATGATGCAGCATACCCTGGTGTTATAAGGTAGCACGGAGGACATTGTGGCTTGGGGAAAACAAAAATGGAGAAATGAGAGAAGGACTCTAGTGCATGAACCAAAAATGCTTGGGCAACTGCCAAACATGCAGAGTCTTGGCTCTCAAATTACACCATGAAACTAGTAAGAAGGCAGACCACATTAAGTGGCCTGACACAATGAAGAGAAGTCAAGAGCAGCCACCTACTCTGGATCTGTCTGATCAGTAAACAGAATGCCCATGAAAGTGATAAATAGCATATGGGACAAAGATTTACATTTCAGCTCCTAAATGGTGCTTTAAAAAAATGCAACCCTAAACACCAAGTATGTCACACACAGAGAAACACCATATATCACTACAAGAATTGCTGAACCACAGGCTTCACAAATCTGTTATTGTTTCCACATCCCTTGGCAAGGCAAAGACATGTTAAAATAATTTTCCTCCTACTTAGTCACCTCCTTGTTGGTTCCACATCAACATACAGTTCTAACAAATCACATCCTACTGAGCAGAAGAAAGCTCTTAGCTTAAAAAGCGTTTTTATGACTACAAATGAAGTTCTTGAGAAAATGCTCTACAAGCTATACTGAGTCTACATATATACCAGACTTAGTTACCCACCATAGCTATGTTCAGCTGCTTTAAGGGACAATCCTAACAACTTGAGAGCTTTCCAAATTAGTATTTAATTTTGACTTGTGTATTTCCACTCGTCAACCCCCTTCTCAATCAGTAATAGCAGACATTGCAAAGAGAAAACCAATAGGTCCACTGTTGTTAATTTATTATTACAGACAGCAAAGCACACGATGCTGTGGTTACTAGTTTTAAGGCCAGAAACAGTTGCTGTCATCAACTAACCACTCTTTCCATGCAATGTAAGAGAGGACTTCAAAAGTAACTCAGACCAGAATTCTAGAATACTGCTTCCAATATTCGTCAACAGCAGACATTTAGAAAACATCTTTATCAGTTCTTCCTCTTCCACAACCTTCCTGCCTCCAAAAGTTATTAATAAAAATTTCAGGCACAAAATACTTGGTGCTCACTGAAGCTATTCACTCGAATTTCACTAATCCTTTTGGAAAGGTATACATTTATCTCCACAATATCCTATAGTAATAAGGTGCTTAAGACTTATTTTCTCTACTTACCTCTGTAACACCTTCCAATACCTCTAACATGAGGCCTAACTTCCTTCTTATAAAAGCCAAGTCAATTCTTCTACAATTACACCTTTGACAATCCAGCTGCTTCTACAATTGTCCCTTTAATTGACCTAATGGTCAGCAACAGCCTATTTAAGAGCATGCATCCAGTCTATCTTGTACATTTCATTACCTCTTGTCCTGAGAGCAAGGTTAAATGAAGCAACAGATTACAGATCACAATTAGCTATAGCATGTCAGCTTTGTAGAGGTATTCCCAGTTCTGGTATCCATTCTATAGGTTTATTGCTGTGTACACTGCCATTTTTAATAAAACTTCTTCTGTGAAAACATCTAATTCATCTTTGTAAAGAATGACATACTTCTCTTGCAACAAATGCTGATTCAGCTAACCAATTTCAGTTTTCTGAAATTCTTCTCTGAAGACTATCCCATGGAGTCTTCAGCAAGCTTCTGGATAATCTAAAACATTTTCATTAGATATATGATGCTAGTAGAAAGTTGTATTCAAGGAATTTCTCCTCTGGTATCCCAATGATTTACTATTTAACCTGCTGAGTCTGTGATCTTTCCTAACACAAGTTTCTTTTTGCTCCTTTTTTTCCCCCTGCCATCTTTTTGTTTACAGCTACCTTCCCACTGTTTTACCTACCCTATTTTCTCCACCTCTGCCCTTCAAAATCACCTGTGCTGCTGGCAACTTGCTTTATTTCAGCTGTTCCAAGTTATCCTCTTACTACTCAGATATTTTATAAAACTCCTCATCATAAAGACAATAAATTCACTTCAGGTCTTCTCTTTCCCCTTTATTTGAGTGGACTGTGGTTACTATTAATAGAATAAGATTGTTTTTTAAATACTCGTGTGTGCACTCTTGGAGACTTGAAAAATATTAGTGTTTTTTAAGCTAAAACTAACACTGTCTTAGCAGGGGGTAAATTAGATGACTCAATCAACCTCACAACTTGCCCCATTAAGGAATTCTAAAGCTTTTGGGTAGAAGCTACCCACTCTGGCCAGTTTCTTAAATAAAGTCTGGACTAAATAACCACAGGTTAACTATTGCAGTCACCTTTCTTGTTGCTATTTGCATGGGGAGATTGTTTCACCAGTAACTTCAGGCATCCAAAGTACCAAAAAAAGATCCACGCAAGAAACAGATGAAGTTACATCTCTAGAGACCGAGGCTTCTTTTTTGACCATTATGGCTTTGCATAAGTCTGGAGTTAGCAACTAGCCATTAGCAGAGATAGAGAGCTCATTTCCACAGATTGTCCACAAAGGAAGACTTTAATACAAAACAATTGCATATGTATATGCAGCAGAATAAATGGCATTAAAATTCTTCCCAGGTGATTTACAGGGTTCTTACCGACTAAATACTTTGAATTTTAATTGCATATTTCCTCACTCATTCTTGAAGTCTAAGAAGAGGTGAAACTTTCAGCAAAGTCCGAAGAGTCAAAAAATTTTGGGGGGTTGTTTTGTATTGCTGTTGGGGGTTTTGCTGCCTGTCTTTTACTGAAAGAAAATAAAAATAAAATCACTGCTACTCACCCATAAATCTTTAAGCTCAATTGTGGATGACCATATGATCTTTTTCACAGGCCAGTTTATTTTCTCAAAATCTCACAGATAAAATACCTTGTAATAAAATATTTATTCATTTCATGACAAAAGTTGCCTTTGTTGAATGTGTATTTTCAACTCCTTTGAACATTAATGGGGGGACACAATGATGGTAGGAAAACTGAATAGAGATTATGTGAGCAAAGAACATATTTGTATTGTGGCAAGGAATGTTGGCTGTAATAGCAGATTTTCCTTCTCCTTTGGAGTCAGGACTGTGTGATCACTTAGTTCTGCATGGGTGACCGATGGGCAAAAGACTCTCATCTTGTCACATCATTTAACAGGCAACATTTCTGAGTGCAGACCTCAACTGTCCTATCAGTATGATTACTGAGTCTCCTAAAGCAGTGTAAGGTACCGACAGTAAGACACTACTCACCAAGATATATAAATCACCTCCCCTTTTGTTCCATCACCCTTTGCCTTAAAAAAACAAATATAACAAGATTCAAGACACTTGGGCTTCTACAAAAATGTAGTTTGCTACGATTTTAAGAAAAAGCCTCCAGGCTTTCAGATTTCCACTTATTAATGTCACATAATTTACATTAGCAGAAACTGTGATTCAGAAGGGGGATTTATCATATAATAAATATATACATCTATACATAAGCTTTCTCCTGTAACATAAGGGTGGCTGTACACACTGAATAATGTGCACACAATTTTTTGCACCACTGAAGCTTGAAGCATCTCTGATGTGATGACTTATGCCCCACACTTTGTACAACCTGTACAGCAGTTAGCACAATGAAGCCTAATCATGACCAGAACTTCGAAGTCTGCTTCAAAACACAAGTGTCTCACTGACGCAAAAAATTTCTAAATCAAAATTTCCATTTTAAGTAATACTGAAAGAAATCAGAAATGCTTCCTCATTTGAACTGTTCGAAATCTGAATGTTCACAAGGAAAAAAATAGTGCACCATCTTCATATCTGTGATTTCAGTGTGCAGTTATTTAGATAAGCCTCTCTGGAAGAATGAAACTGCTCAGTGCTACATCTCCAAAAAACAATTACCATAAAATTCAAAACATGCCTGCCAATATCCCTCTTCTGAAGCTTCAGGTGGGGAGAAAGGTACATAATATACTCTGAAGCAAAGCACACAGCTACCTTTTGTCAACTGAAAGCAGTCAAGATCCTACACAGTCAATCTCCTCACTGTTTTTTCACTTCTAAAGCACACAAGTAATATGGAAAAGACAAGGTTGTGACCGGATGTTGCAATAGTGTATGGTCAGCTTCCTGCATAATAAGGTATAAAAATAGGCAGAAGACTGGAAAAGTGGATGAGAGACAGTGAGAGACAATGGTCCTTTGCCATGCAATAAGCATTGTTTATTTGAAGTTGCTGCAGGGTAAATAAAACAAAAAAAACCCACCAAAAACCAGGAAACACCTCTCAGAGAAATCCAAGACCTAACATCATCTGATTGCATAAGCATGTGACATCTGCAGGCTACAACTGTCACTGTTATCCTAGCTACTTTGCAAACCAAGAGGCCAGAAGACTAACATCATTTCATAAGATGAGGAACTGAAGCACCAAGAGAATAAATTATTTATCTAAGACCACACAAAAACTTCTGTCTCTCAGACTAAAGACTTCATGGCCAGAACATCTCTCCCTATCTCTCAACCTCAAATATCAAACACCAGCAGGGCAGGCAGTAGAGAAGCCTGCCTTCCTACAGTGCTCTCAGCATTCAGCACTGAGCATCAATGCAGTCTCTCCCACACAGATTCTCAGACATCTAATAAAGGTTCATGACACAGACAGAGCCATATCAAGAGTTTCTTCTGTTTAACCCCCACATGTATGCTCCAGAAAAAGAAAGGTACAAATCCAATCATCCTGAGCATGTGCCTCACCACAGCTCTTGCTCAGAAAACAACTCACTTCAGTAAAACCACAGGAAACTTTTTCTTTTTGCTCTAGGGTAGCAAAAGGATTTAGAGCATCAGGAAATCAAGAAACAGAGCTAGTCCCAGGAGAGGCTGGAGAGAGGGAAGGAAAGAATAGAGGGAGACTTCTCAGTTTTATCAACAGCTAAAAAGCTGTTGCGTCAAGTATTTTCTGCATGCAAAGCAATGACAGAGTCTCAACTTTACCTTGAAACATCTTCCTTGAAATAATAGGACCTCAGTTACTTTTCATATCTCTCTCCTGCTGCAAAGTTTGGTTGACATTTACCAGTAGTAGCAAAGTTTTTTCTAGGCTGTAGGTGAAAGAGAAAAGGTAGAGCAGAAACAAATAAACTATTTCTTTTATTTATTTGTTTTTTAAACTAGCAAAAGTGAGAAAGATTCTCCTCATAAGAACTGGTACTTGATTTTAGGCAAAAGAGCATGGATATTTATCCAAATACCAACATAGCACATACTAGCAGAAAAAATCCCCCCAAAACACTGCTCAGTGTTTTAATGGGAAAATGACCTCTAAAGCCACCTTTGAGCACAAGGGCACCCATGTGAAGACAGGGCACATTTGCTATTCTACAATAAGCAGGTTGTGTACACACACTAAGCCCAAGTAAATTCCGTGGGGATAGAGTACACTCTGCTACTTTTATGAAGAGGGACAAGCACCAACAGGCAATTACTACAGCATAGCTGAAGTGCTGCAAGCCTGAGTTCACAACATAGTTTTATTCATGGTCATTTACTTGCAGGCCCTGAGACCACATTACAAGGAAGATGATTTAAGGCAAAATGCCTAGCTGTTTCAGGTTCACAGATTACATCTAAAACATGCCTATAAACAACATGCTTCTTCAACAAGTAACATCTTTTATTAGATTAACTGATATTGCTGCCTTTTGGTTTTCACCAAATTTTCAGGCACTTTCCTCAGTTCAAATGACAATTTGAAAGTTTTCTGTTTTGCACAGTATAGCAAACTGACAAACAGGCCATTTACTTACAGATTCAACAAATCCCAAGACTTCAGTTTTCTTTTCTGGAGACAGAGAAAACTGTTTTAAAAGTGGCAGAGAAAACTCTAAAGGCAGCTTCACTGAAAGAGTTCCCTTTAGAAAAGCAGAATCTGCTGATGAAACTCTTTAGCAATGCTTCATAATTGCAAACAAAGCAATTCTGGCATAATCACCATTTAGAAACCGTGTACGTCAGGTATAGATTTGGTATATACTAGCACTTTTCATGCATTTCCTAACATTTCTGTATTGTCCCAAAAGAAGCAGACACCTCTGAAATTTTCTTCCTTTTTTCTCGCAAGGACTTGCTGTATCAGACCAAAAAAAACAGTCAAGCGTTAGACTTAAAATCACTCACTTCTACTCTAGCAAACACTATACCCTCAATTACAAATGCAGCCTCAAATTTTAAGGGCTTGAGTGAAGGTATATTGCCATAGTGAAAATAACATCATGGTTAGGAGTTATGTCATGGCCCTTGTCCATTTTTCCAAGAGTGGGACCTAACATCTACATTAAAGAAGCACTGTAAAAAAAATACTCTTGACACTTTCTGGCCATAGATACTAGGAATTTCTCTCTACTATGTGCATTCATGAAAATGCAGCAAAGAGTTACTTGTAAATGCAATGGGGTTGACGTTTTCTAATTTCTAATTTATCTTCTTTTCTCACAATTGGGTTCTGCAACCCAACTTAGAACTCAGCCATTTTGCTAGCAATGTGGGCTGCCATTTCATATCCAAATTTTAATTTGGATAATATTTATTTCTTCTCTGAAGGCTTTAGCAGCATGACTTAGAATGGCTCCACTATTCAGGAATAGCAAAATTCAAATGGGGCTGATTGATACAGCCTATACAGCCAAAGCTCATACATACTTCACAGTAATTAATTGCTCCTTATGGGATTACTTGGTTTATTCTGGTAAGTGGTTATCTACTATTAAGTCCTACTACTGAGCAAAGGAGAGAGAGTTCTATCCAACACATTTCTCCTGCTTAGTACTAAACAAGGAAGAATCACTGCTGGAAACTGTATGCCCTCTCACAATTAAACTTCTTTCTTTGGCAACCATGTTACCCAAACAGCTCAAAATTATTCAGAAAGAACCATTTTCTACTTAAATGACCCTAGTATCTGATATTTCCTCTGTGAAGCCTGTTGCTCAAGCACTAACCAATACTTTCATCCTTGTCCTAGCTCTCCAACTGGTATTCAAACATTAATGTCTTGTTCCTGCCTTCCTAACTCGAGTTAGTCAAACTCAAGCAGTGATGTACATTTCAATCTCTTGGATTCTTTTGCTGCATACATAGGAATCAATTTTAGTAATAACTCAAAAGACATAATGGATTTTTCCAGCTGTGATGGTATCTAAATAACTATTAGTGTTCTGGTACTGTTCAGAAAGCTGTTTTCCCTGGCCAGAATGAAACACAGAGCTGGAATGAAAACATAACAACTAAGTTTAGGATATTGAAATTACTCAAAGTTTGAACTGTGGAGAGAAGGAAATGACAATGCACACACTATTTACTTTTGACAATGTGCATAAAAAACTAATCACTCAGTTTTGCAGGGCTTATTAAACATTCCTAAACATTCCACAGTTACACTGAAGTAAGTGGCTTGCTTTGCTCTGTATTACTTCCACATTTATCATCTCCTGACAAATGCTGTCAAGTGGCAATGTGCCTTGAAGAAAGATAAAGAATAAGGAATCCCTAGTATGAAGTGTTTTAAAATTCCCAAGGAGAGGAATCAAGTAAATTGTACCTCTACTGTTGAAGTCAGTTTACATTCCCTTTGCACTTCAGTAAAAGTATTACGAAAGAGGATCATCTTACTGTAAAAATAAGCTACTTAGGTAAGCTTTGAATACCTAATGATGTTTGCATTTTCATGTCCTTATAGGAAACCTATTGGTAAGGGTGATCTAGCAATACGTCTTTGACAGTTACAACACAGCACAGGGTTAATGAGCCTGGGGGCTTCTTTGTCCCTGGCTCCCCAAGCCATTGGAAGACAATGTGCCCCAGTGTGGCCATCAACTGGGGCAGACACATCTTTGGGGCAGACACATCTCGGAGCCAGCCCCGACAGCTTCCACATTCCATCTCCAACAAGCACACGCATCACATACAACACAAACCTATTCTCTAAGTCTGTCACGGAAAGTATCAGTCATTTCATAGCAAAACTTCACCTCCTCACCACAACAGTTCTTACATACGTTGTAGGTAGAGCTTTCCTCATCCTAAAACACATCTCATAAGGTACTTACAAGGTCTATAACAAGACATAGAGTCTTCATAGCTGGAAAGCCACAGCAGTCAGGATAAGTCCTGTGTCCCTCTTTAAGAAGGTACGCTCACAGAACTACATCAGTGCACTCTAATGCTGAAAAGGGGACAAAACTCTTCACTTTGCTATTCCTCTTTGGCATATAGGCCAGGGCCCATCCTTAATACCAGTTCTGGTTCTCACTGAGCTCGTCCACAGGTGGATTTAGCTCACTGACCTATCGGAGAACTACCAACTTGTCATTATTGGTTCCACCATCATCCCAGCAAGGCAAACTGACTCACAAGGGGGACAGAAAGTCTAAGAAACAGCACAAAACACACAGCTCTAGATAAGTATATCCTTTCTACTCTCAACTTTCAGATAGCTCTCCCACTTGGGGGATAACCTCAGGACATATGGACAACACATTCTTCCTCAGTCTAGGGTATAGCATGGCATGCAAATTTGTAAGACTCACTCTTGGAATCTTTAGACTACACAAAAAGAAGAAAAATACACCATATTATGGATGTATACAGCATCAGGATACCACCAGATAGAGTAATTATGTGTGAGGACATCCACCTACTCCTTTGGTTGTAATACCAGTAAATATACACAGAAAATGCATACAGAAAATATAATAGCCAAATATAACTATAAACACTGAATAGTTGTTACCCAGTTGTTGAGTACTTATTCTGGTGTAGCTTTAAAAATCCAAACTAAATAGATTTTCTGAGCTAGTTTACTATTTTTAAAACTCGGCAAAACCTCAGTTAACATATCTCCATTCGATAATGCTTGTGCACAAAGCTAGTTACAGCTCTTGGTGAGGCTCTGTTGCCGTAACACGTCTGAAGATTAAGAAGGGGCCTGAACTGGAGCACAGAATGGCAACACTTAGCTGCTGTGGCTTAGCTGTTGTGAAGCAAGGCTTTTTCCCCTGTCACAGGCCTACTGCCAGACTGAAGGAGAAGCACTGACCTCCTCAGACCCAAGCACCCATTTGCCATGGAATTGCTCTGACACCAGCACCCAGGGTCCCTGGATCCTGCAGCATCCCAGAGCAGTCCACGAGCAAACCACCTCTCCGACTCTGTGACATACTGCTGTCAGAAAGACATCTCAAGAAAACTACATTATTCTATATTAATACATATGCATGCCCATAAAGCTCAGTTTCTCGTCACCCATCACCTGAGACAACAAGTTCTGTAGCCTTGACAGCAGTTAATTCTTATGTCCTGTGCAGAAGGTTCTGACTTCAGATAAGAAATAAAATACCAGGAAGGGATGAGCTGCAAAGACAAAGACAGCTTTGTTCCCAGACAGATACTCTTCTTTGTCATAAAAATAGGGAGGGGGGATAAAAAGGAAAAAGGCAGAAAGCTTCCAAATTAAATGTTCAAGATTACACGTGAAAACAATTAAAGATTAAACATTTAGTGGGACACAATGAGCATTTGCTGGTATTTTTAATTGACAAAAGTGAAAAAGAGTCATCCTTTACTAGGTGTAGTATTTTAAAAGCTCCTAGTATCAAAATGGAGGGTCTCGGCATTCCTACGAGACAGCATCTAAGAATTTTTGCTTTTCAGATCACTACTGATTGAAGAAAGTAGCACATTCAATTGCCCACAAGGCACTGGTTTGTGTTGCACGTCAGCCCAAGCTGGGCTGCTCTCCCAAACCAATTTTCCACCGCAGTCAAAACAGACACAGGCTCAGTTCTTGTGATGGCACTTGCTGGCTATGGGGTGCCCAGATGGTCCCAGAAGGGGTCTCTACTCTCTCACCCACTTCCACTTCCCAAAGGGCTACGTGCTGCTCTTAACCCGAGTGGCCTTTTGCCAGGCTCAGTACTCCAGTGGCTGCGGAACATGCTAGTTCAAGCTAGCTGATTCAGCAGAACTGCTTCTCCTCCTTGCCAGCCCACCATTCAACCTTGCAGCTAGACAGCCACATATCCATCACAACAGGAGACAACAGCTGTTTTCAGCAGCAACACCTTGCAGAGACAAAGCCATGACACTGTGAAATACTCCTGGGATTTAAGTAAGAAACCTGGCCTGGATCAGGTACAGCCTGTAAGTAGGACTAGGGAAGTGATCACCCCCTGTACCAGGCACTGGTACAAGTATTTTGTTGACATTCGAATGCTGGAGCATGTACAGAGAAGGGCAACGAAGTTGGTGAGGGTCATAGAGTGCAAGTCTTATGTGGTGCTACCGAGGGAACTGTGGGTGTTTAGTCTGGAGAAAAGGAGGCTGAGGGGAAACTTCATTGCTCTCTACAACTACCTGAGAGGAAGCCGTAGAGAATTAGAGGTTGGTCTCTGCTCCCAAGTAACAGGCAACAGGATAAGAGGAAGCATCCTCAAGCTACACCAGCAAGGGATAGATTGGATACTAGGAAAAATTTTTACACTGAAAAGGTTTACCAAGCAATGGATCAGGCTGTCCCAGGAAGTGGTGGAATCTTCATCCCTGGAGGTATTTAAAACACACATAGACATAGTGCATCAAGACATGGTTCAAGCAATGGT
>VZTY01007559.1:238176-265079 GCA_013400935.1 Turnix velox
AAAAAAAAAACCCAAACCCCCCCTCCCGAAAACAAAACAAACACAAAAACCCAAAACAAAACAAACACCTACCTTAAAATGTTACCCTAAACACATAACAACTGTACTAGATCATAAAATTATTTAAAACTGATACATAAAATTACTCCCAGATGCCACCACATAAGAGGAGCCTGCTACAAGAAAGAAAGGGAAGGAGATGACCTGGCTTAAAGCAAAGTATTAGAATCCAGCGTCCAGGCAGATTAGTCAACCTGTCCTGTTCTTTCAACCTTTCCAGTTCTCAGTGATGCAGTTAATGTCACTCAGATCCAACTGCTCCTGTGAATTCACAATACCTGTTGCCACAGGGCTACCTGCAACATTCCTTACAAAACAGCAAACCCTGTCCTTGTATAGTTTTTCTTTGGTTTTTGTGTTGCTTTTACTGGTTTCTAGTTCAGACAGAAAATATTAACAAGACAGTTGGTCAACTCAGAGTCTCATTTTCTGAAGGCCTTGATTGGTCTCATAGAAGTTTATGATCATGTCATTGCCCCAGAAGTAGGCAGACTACAAGTAACAACCCTAGTCAGGTCAGGCAAGAAATAAGTTTTCAAACAGACCATGAGAAAGGCTCTCAAATACACTTCTGACAACAAATGAGACATTTTAAATCAATTTCTACTGAGAAGCTTGCCTATCTTTTAAAAAAATATTTGGCAAAATCAAGGTCTTACGTCCTCTTTACGTAACAGTTCTTTTGAAACTGTAAAATATTAGTAGCAGTTAAAAACAAAGTCAACAGCTAGTCTGCAAATACATGTTTTGCAAAGAAAGGTCGAGCAGATTAGTCTGCATACTACTTACCGAAAAGAGAGAGAGGGTCCCCATAAGACAGACATCTAAATGAATGGAATTTTTCATGCCTTGAAGGCCGAATAATATCACTTCTGCAACAGACCGCCCACAAGGCTATCCTGTCACTTTTCATGACTGAACAGCCAGCCTGATGCACCAACAATTTAAAAAGAAACAGCACTAATCTATAACTGAACATGTAATACTACTCTAGGGAAGCATGTGTAAAAACCTACACAAACAGAAACACCTCACCCAGCCTTATAATACAATTAAAAAAAACCCAGATATTTTCTAGAATACACAAAGCATGCTTTTAGCGCCAAATTCATTACAAGCATTTGCACTGAAATATACATTAACTCAGTGGTGGGAGCTTGGGTGGAAGGGAAAGGGGAGATCTTTTTTAAGATGACCAAACCCATCCATTCGATGCTACTGCATTGGTAGTTGCTCTACTGTCCCTAAAGGTGAAATAATTGTTGTTTGATAAACAGGGATACAACACAGCTCCATAGGAAAGCTGTGTGATATTCACACCCATGCTCATTTTAGTATTGAGCACTTTTCTAGGGTATTGTAATTTATGATATTCGTGAGAGTATTCCAAGTATCTGGAAAAGGGGTGTTTGGTCTCAGAAATAACAGGGAATACATTCCCAAATGACCTTGACTATAATTAACTGTCTAATTATAGTGGCATTTGGCCTACCAACACCTCTCAGGCTGCATCTGGCTGTTATGTCTCAAAAGATAGATTGACTGCAGAATTTGCCAGAGCCAGATAAAACCCTATGTAACAAGAGAGGTGATAGTTGCAATACAAGAATTCATATGACTATGAAAAAAATAAACATTTGTTTCATGTCAGAAAGAAAAAACATATAGCAATGCAGTCCCAAGGGTTTAATTAGCCGAGCAGGAACGCTGATAATAAGACATCTTATCAGGAACTTTGCTTCCAACAAAACCAATTAGTATCAATTTAAACAGAACAAGTGAGATAAATCTGTACAGAACATGCATAACCTTGAGGTTCACAATGCCTAATAATTAAGTGCTGGACCATTTCCCTTACTCAAGAGAGAAAAGTTTTTTATAAGTCAACACCAATCAAAGCAAAGTTGTACTCCTATGGGGACAAAAAGAGTTTGAATCCAGTACATTGATTTTAGCCAGTTCTCCTTGGGAAAATGAGCCATGGCAAGGCTCAAGTTTTTTCAGTAGCTTTCTGAGATCTCCAAACAAGATTGCAAACTTTCCCTTCCCACCACTTTTGAATTTCTCAAAAAAAGAGAAAAAAATCAAAATCAGTCCACTTTGTCTTACAGACAAAGGAAAAGCTAAGCCACAGCTAATTAGCATAACTCCTCTTCCACACAAAAGTATAGTTAGGCACCATTTTTTGCAGCCTCCTCTGTATCCACTTTTCCATTTTAAATCTGTTTCAGCAATATTTATCTGGGATTTTAAATTAGCAAGGTTTGTTGTACCCGTATACAGATAGAGATTTTAACCTCACACAACTTCTGGATGAGTAGAGAAAGTGAGGTGAATTGAAAAGCAGCTGAGCTGCCAGGCTCAAAAGATTGTGATAAGTGGCATTAAGTCCAGCTGGAGATCAGCTACCACTGGCATCCCAAAGAGTGATTCTGGGACCTATACTGTTTCACACGTTCATTGATGACCCACTCACATGATGGAACAGACTGTACCCTCAGCAAACTTTGAGATTATACAAAACTAAGAACAGTTGCCAACACCCTAAGATTGTGTTGCCATTCAGAGACACCCTGACATTCTGGAGAAATGCACTGATGGAAATATATCATGGAATTCAGCAACAAGCAATTCAGACTTACGCACCTGGGGAGGAATGACCCCAAGCACCAGCACATGCTGGGGGGCCAACTAACTGTAAAGTAGCTTTGTAGAGAAGGACCTGGGAGTCCTAGTAGACAAGGTGAACATAAGCCATTAGCATGCTTCTGAAGCAAAGACAGCCAACAGATCCTAGACTGCACTGGGAAGGGTTGCTAGCAGAATGAGGGAGGTGATCTTTCAATTCTACTCACCACTTGGGAAGCCACATCAGCAGTACTGTGTCCTGTGCTGGAGTTCCCAGTATGACAGATGTAAGAGCACAAGTCTAATGAAGGACCACAGAGATGATTAACAGACAAGCGATCTGTCATACAAGGAAAGGTTGAGAGAACCAGGACCACTCAGTGAAGAGAAGTAAAGAAGGTGGACTCAGGCTGGAAAGGTTGAAAATTCCACATAAACTTAAGGGTTTTTTGGGGTTTTTTTTGTTTTGTTTTTGTTTATTGTGCAGGTGATAAAACACAGTAACATTACTTAGAGACACTGTGGAGTCTCCCATCCTTCAGAGCTACTCAAAACACAACCAGAGTCCTTGGCAATCCACTCTGGCTGACACTGCTGTGAACACGGAAGAACCAGACTAGGCTGTCTCCAACAGTAAGTGCCACCCTCAGCAATCCTGAACAAAAGCGAAGACAAAAAGGCTTCATAAGGGCATCAGCATCTTGTAAACCCTGCTTATGATTCTTAAAAGCCACTAGGAAACCACTTCCCATGCTACCCCTTTAAAGTAGGCTCATACTCCTACCCTTCTGTCAGAAAGCAAGAAAGAATCACTTCAGCTTACTCTCAGCTTTCACTCAGGGCTTTCACTCACTTGATTAATGTAAACTAGTCAGATCTAGACTGAGTTAGAGAAGGAGCAGCAGAAGTACTCTGTTTGTATTCTGGCTTATGGCAATCCCTGCCTGCAAACATCAAATGCACATGTTTCGTGTAACATGAAGGAATGCTTCTGGATCACTCAGGCCAACTGAAAGTGTTTCAAATTCATTCACTGGGCTAAATTCCTTCCTTAGTTACTGAAAAACGAAGCAACATCATTGTGGTCAGGACATGAATTTAAGGTTATTGTAATTACTGTTGTATGTGTGAATGTACACATTCATCCACTTCACATGTTTAGACTCAGTGCTACTTCCACAACTACACTGCAAGTTTTGCAGCATTCAGTGGTTTTTCAAACAGCATTAGAGAAGTTATAGGACTATCCTCTGTGCTTCTAGACATCTTGGTTGGAGAGAACTTGGAAACATACTTCTTCATTTGTCTTTCAATTTCTCATGCAATAAGCAAAATTCCTGAGTGGCAACTTTTGTGGTTAGCATGCAACTCTTCAGTGCCTAAGGCTGATGGAGACAGCTTTCATTCAACCAGAACAATACAAATTCACATCAACTAAAGTAAACACAGGTGCTTGCACTTACAATTCCTATGATGCCTATGTAAGTTCTTAAAAATCATCCATGACTACCATCTATAATTGTGGCACACAGGAACTCATTACTAACCCCCTATGTGTCCAGTTCTTGTCACCATAACCCACAGGCTTCAACAATCAAGCAGAGCTTGTCTTTTGAACAGGTGCAGCTCTGTCCTCCAACCAAAGAGTCTGAAGTCCCTCTCTGTTCCTCTTAATCAAGAAGATGCTTTTAAATCTTTAGGAATAGACTTCACAAGGCCACTACCATAAAACGTGTTTTGCAGGCTTCAGTGGTTGAGACCAGAATACTTGTGATGTCTTAGTAAAATCCAAGATGAAGCAAAGACCCTACATGTTTTACAGTAGTGGCCTTGTAATGTCTTTGCATGCTTTAACCAATCTGTCCTGGCTTAACCAGCAGGAATATGAGCTGAGGAATTAGGTTTGCAGCAGGGTGCATCTTCTGAGTTTCACTGCAAGAGTCCCACTAGAGAGAAGGGTAATCTCAGAGACAAGCTGGAAGACTGCAATTAGTTTGCATCCCAGGCATTAACCTTAACCCAGTCACTGCTCAATTCCTAAACAGGTTCAAAAACCAGGAAACCACAGAGCAGAAGAACCATTGCTCTGAAGAAGCTAACCACTTCTTAACTATGTCTGAAGAACAAAAATCACAATATAAACAAATTCTTAAGTTTGCTGGTATGAACCATGCTTGATTGAAAGTAACACTTGTCCTTCAAATCATGCCACCCAAATGATTTGAAAAAACCCTCGTGTCCTTCCCTACAGACAAATAGCAACAATCATTAGATCACATGCTACAAGGTTTCACTCATCCATGGTGCTATATATACTAAAATCCTTGAAGTTTCTTTCCCTGTTATTGTCATTTCTAAGAGAATTTTTGGTAGAAGCATAGCATAAGAAGGTAATATTTAACTAGCCAGAAGTTATGTTGCTGTTAGAGAAAGAAACATTAATGAGCATTCTTTGGCAGCTTCACTGCCCTTGTTTGCACCCATTTTTTCCAACAAGCATAGGAAGGAATGAAAACTCACTAATTTTCATTTTTATCCAACAGCACAGGAATTAAACCAGGACTATAACTTTAAAATTCAGGTGGAATTTTTACCAGTTGTACCTAAAAACTGTCAGCTAAATAACCTCTTTCGAGATGGAGACAGTTAATGGAAGCCTAAGCTCAAGAATTACATTCTCTTTTTTCTTAAAAAGAAATAAAAAGGGTATAACCCCCCCAAATGTTCCTGCTTTGCATCTGGGTTTAGAATTGCAATAAAAAAATATAGTATCTCAGCATATGGAGTAACCCAATTTATATAAAATCTGCTGTCCTATACTTCCATATACAACTATTCATATCATATTGACCTTCCCTTTACATTGTCACTGGTGCTTCTAAAGATCGGTGGAAAGTTACTTCGAAGAACTGAGCAAAACCATAGAATGGTTTGGGTTGGAAAGGACCTCAAAGATAATTTAGTTTCAGATCCTTGCCACTAGACAGAGTTGCTCAAATCCCCATCCAGCCTGGCCTTGAACACTTCCAGGGATGGGGCCTCCACAGCTTCTCTGGACATCCTGATCCCATGTCTCACTACCCCCACAGTAAAGAACTTATTCCCAATATCTAATCTAAATCTCTTGTCTTTCAGTTTAAAGCTGTTCCTCCTCATCCTATTGTTCTTTAGGAAGCTATTGTTATGTTTAGAGAACGTAGGGTTAAGTTTTCAGTTGGCTTAGCTCCCTGTCTGGCATGAGAGACAGGGATAACACAAGGGAGTGGGGAAAACAAGACTGCCTTTAGCCAGCTTTAAACTCAGACTAAACTTGGCAAGTCAGCTGGAATATCAGGAGATGAAAACTGTTGTGCTCATGTCACTCTCCAAGAATCACTTCAGTGTCTGAGGTGTGCACAAGGCACACGTAAGGCCAACATGTTTAAAAACAAAAAGCTTTGAGAAGAGGTACAAGTCAACGTTAAACAAGCAGACAAAGCTACAAACCCCAATATAGTCTCTTGCAAAGGATTCAGGATTAGATCTGAGCTCAGAGATGCAAGTAATAGAATTATTAGTAAAGAATGATTCTGTCTCAGTGGGTTGGTTTGATTCTCCCCGACATCTCCTTGCACTGTCTAAAAGTCAGCCCTTAACACACACTACTCCTCACCACAGCACTTCAGATACAGGACTTCATACAGGAACAGTAGTACCTTTGAGGATGCAAGGGTCTTCCCTTACTACAAGCAGCCTATTCTATAATGCTTGAAACCAAGAGGACACCACATTGCAAGTCAAACCTACCTATGTGATGTTCCTGGTCCCAAAAGCCTTGGGTGTAATTTTCTGAACACAGAGCTGCCAAAGTGATTCACTAACTAGAAGTTTGTCTAGTCCCACATCTCCTCTGTGATACTAAGAGTCCAGAATCCACAGATGTTGGGTAATCTAACCCAATATCCAGAAACCAGCACAGACTCAAAACTATAAGGCTTGATACTCCCTCCAAAATGTTTGGTAATCATTTATTCTGACAGCTCCCTCTATTCCTAGCCCCTAAGCAAACATCCAACTCCTTTTTGAACTTTATTAAATTCCTGGCCCTGTCAACATCCTGTGGTTGACTGTTCCAGCATCTAATTGCAGTTCCTAACTCCTGGAGCCGCCTGCCGTGGTCTTTCTCAGTTGAGCACTCAGCCCACTCCACCCACGTGCAAAGAATGTTCCTGATAATCCTATTGAACACATCTGCTTCACAGCAGAGAGCTGCCTCACCACAGCTCTGCATCAGGCCTCCAAAACCCACATATTAGACCATCAGGAATTGTGGAAAAGCAAAAAATAGAATGCCTGTGGCAGACTAATTACTGTGGCAGTATTTTTAAGCAGCAATTAATTCACACTGCCAGACCAAAAAATAAAAAATAATGCAAAGACAGAAAACGGGAGAAAGCTGAAATGTGAGCAATAAAATATTCCAACATTTAATAGGAAGAAGATGCTCTTGTTTTATCAGAACATGGGGCATTCCCTAGAAAACAAATTACAAAGCACAGACTGAATTTGTCAAGCACATATACACACACCAGTGCTGTAATGTCTCCTCCCTTGCATCCTGTACATCAGGAAGCCCAACTGTACTGGCCAGTTTCCAGAATGAAATCATATAGTCTCTATCAGCACTAAGAATTTATATTTCCAGCAAATTCTGATGTCATAGCCCAAGAGCAATTATCAATGAGGAATTATTGATATTAGTGTCAAGCTGTGCAACCCACTTGAGACGAGGAAGAACAGAAAAAAAAATAGCCAAGAATGAGCAGGCTGTTCAATGGTTTTAGAAACAAAAATTAATTAGTTAAGACTTTTTGATATCCAAAACAATTTCAGTCATGGTCAAAAATAATTCTAATTTTATTTCACTGGATACTTACTGTTGGGTCCAATTTTCTTACTGTAGTTTGGCGGAACAGAAAAAATCAAACAATTCATCTGAAAAGGTCTATATACATGCAACTGACAACATAAATGGTAAAAGTACTCTCTAACCATTACACGGATTTTACCCAGCAAATGCTGCCATCAGGTGTGGAAGGCATGACTTCATCCAAATGGACAGATGAACCCAAGAGTCGTGAGCAGGATCTGGGGGTGGAGAGTGTGATATACATGTGCCATATGATGCCAGTATGTGCCTACAAGGCTAATACCAGCAGCAAGTTAAACCACTGCAAAAAATCTGAGTTCTAACAAGAACAGTAAAGTCCTCTTACAGCAACTAAGAGACAGTGGTTTCATGGCAGCATAGATACTGATGGGTTTCAACACATCACCCAGCAAGTGCTGAAGCCTGAAGAAAGGTGGGAAGGAACCAGGTCATCAAGCAGCAACTTCAAGTAAGTGCCCCAGGAGTGACACCTCAGTGTGAAGTCATATCCACTCTATCCTAATGACTGGTTCATTATCAAAAAGGAATGGTCCCTGTGCCTACCTCCTCTCCTGAACCATCTTTGACATTCGTCTAGTAGAGCAGTAAACCAAATCAGCTTATTAACAAAGGAAAACTAGCCTGGCACAAAAAGTGCTTAATGCCAGGTTAGCAAGACAGATCAACATTACATAAAGTCAGACATGCGTCAGACTCTATGAGGATGAACAGAGGGGGAATAGCATGCAGAGGAGTAATGTGATGGCTTCTATTCTCCTTTGGACAGAAGGGAGCTATTACATCATCCCAAGCAACATTGCATCACTTGACCCTGAGGAGCCAGACTGTCTCATGTTGCCTTAGAGAGGACACCAAACTTTCTCCATTGACCTTTGCATTCAGAGTTCTCCAGTTACATATAGCATAGTTTTAATGTTCTCCCATTTATCATCACAGGCAGAGGAACTACAGAAACCCCAGGTACAATCTACTAGTGAACAACAGTCTCCAAATTCTACAGGTACAAATTCTACAGGTAGAGCCCAAACCAAGCACTTCACTAGCAAAGGCAAGAGAAATTCTGCCTTCAGCAAGCTTTCGGATCACATACCCAATCTTCAGTAATCACCTCACTTTAATACAAGAGGGTTATATAATTTCAAGGCAACAAATGTCATTTTGATAGGAATCAAATGCTCATTTAAGAAGAAGGAGGAGGAAAGCAGCTTATTTCCTTATTTAACTTTTCAAAATCCTCTGTGAGGTGCTAGTTTGCGAAACAGAGCCAAAAAGCAAAACTAATGCATCATTCTGACCCCTCTATGAAGAGATTATGAAGGTAGAGCATTTCTAAACTATATTCCATGCATTCCCTTGGCAAAGCAGTTCAGTCATGTGCGGGATTGCTGCTCAGAAAACAGACATATTGTTTCCACTTTGCAGAAATAGACTTGTTTCAAAGACATCAGAAAAAAAATCTATGTAATAATTATTTATTTGCATTTGAACCAAGGGATGGTAAAAAGTTGAATTTGTGATCAAGTTGTTAACATTCACTGAAAGTGACAGGTAGTCACTGAATAAAAGGCTGCAATGGTCTTAGAACAGCATTTTTTGACTTTACATTCCCAGAAGCAGACAGCAAAGCATATCACAGGAGTTCCTTTTATGTATTTCAGCACACAGCCAGCTCTAGTTATTTCTACCTGCCAGTTAAAACCACCAGCTGAGACTGTCCAACAGTCCACAACCACCAATAGTGTCCTCTTTCCCTGCATCATCCCTGTGTTCCTAACTAGATGTCCTCATCCTTATTGGCACTTGTTAGACCCTGCCAGGAACCAACACAACGGGTTTGCTTGAGGCCAGGAACAAACCTATCTGCTGTCACTGTTTAATTTTACTCCAGGTCCACCAGGTCATGAGCAGAAGGAGGGAGGAGGGGAAGAAAGGAAGGAGGAAGAAAGGGAAGGATGGAGGAAGAGAACAATTTGGGATCTAGTTTAACAGGAGTGTAATGTGAGGTCAGCTAGGTCTGCCTTCTGCAACAGCCCTCTATGGTGGCCCTGTCCAAACAGCCATGCTACCTGAGATGATGATAAGCAGCCACCAGAAGTATAAATCACTTCAAGCTTCATGTCTGTTCCTACAGCACACATCAAGCTGCATCCCGAGACATCAGAGATGGTTTCACTACTAAGATATCACAAAAGATTCTGCTTTGGTACAGAATGTCCCTGCTTACTTCAGGAAGGTTGGACTAGATGACCTTCAAAGGTCCCTTCTGATTCTGTGATTCCATTTTGTAGAAAGAAGCTTTTATTTTAGGACTGTTAAAAGATGTCCCCCAAAACCAAGATACCAAAATCATTAATCGCTCTAGAAAATTACAGATCCTGGTGTGATAAGAAATTATTTGGTTTGACTCAAAACATCAGCAAAACTGTGGATACAGTTTTAGGCCAGTGCAAAGTAGAGCTTCTAGAACAGCACACCTCTGCTCCCCGACTGGTTTAACAACAGCAGTAGCTGCACCAGCATCCCAAGACAAGAGGACCTGGCTCCTCCAGCAGCAGCAGCCCTGCCTTTGAGTGTCCCTGGAAATACAGGAAGCTCCACTGGAAGCAGCTGCTCTTCTACCACTAAACATCCTCATGCAAAGTATTATTTCTAGGATAAGGTCTTTCAGTTAGGCAAGATCTGTCACTGTGAAGAAAAATACAGAAAGGAAGATCACATATGAACACAAAATTCTTTCAGTTCTCTGATCCTTATGGATTCAAAGAATGTTTATTCCTCTTGCAAGAAATGAAACAGACAAACATGAGCTGAGGCCTAGTATAAAAATTAGATCAGGCACTATTTTAAGGTCATTTATTACATTTCTTGTGGTGGAAGAATTAAAAATTTTTCTTTCAGGTTTTAAAGTTTCTTAGCCCTGTATTTCATGATTAACATGTTGGCTAGAAGAAGTCTAGCATGCTATATGTAGAAAATAAGATAGGTACAGCAAATTCCAAACTTTGATAACTGAGACTCAAGGGAAAAAAAGGCATTTGCACACAGTCCATGCAAGTGATCACATCCTGGCTGACTTTCAGGAGAAAATGTCTCACAGCTGAGAATGTACAGTGGGATAGCAATGGCTCTGAGCAAAATAGCAACATTGAATGAAACAGCACTTAAGTTCTCACCAGCAGAACTCTTGCCCCTCCCTTAAATTACACTGACACAGTTTTAAATCAACAAGAGAGTAGATGGCGCAGTGAGTTGGTGACTGCAGACACCTGATTTTACCATTACACAGAGGGAGTGGAAATGCATTTACAGAATAGCCAACATTAAGGTATATCACTGCCAGGCACAAATTCTTTCCCTTGGGATTAAAAAAGGGATCTAGTCCCCTCTTCCATTGTATCCCACCCCATCCTACTTTTGTTTTGTTGCTGTCCTTACTCCCCAGAATTATGGCAAAAGCCATGCATATAGCTCTGGCTCAGGAGACAGCAACCCATCTGCTTCTTGGCAGCTTCACAGGGAACACTCTCAGTGCACCTGGAGAGTTGCTCCTGTCACAGATGCTCTCCAGAAACTGCTCTGTTAGTGAGGAGGGTGAAGCAAGTTGGGGGATGTGTGTGTCATTAAAAGTAAATATTATTGCTCAATGAAAGCAGTCAAAACACATCAATGAACACACATGCTAGAGATTTGCTCATTGGAAAATTACAATTTCTCAAATGCTTTGGAGAAACTTGCCTACTTCATTAAAAGTTCAGGGGAAAAGTTATCTAAGCATTACACACATGCTCACATAAAAATTATTACACTGAAGTTCCAAGACTTTTCAGCATATATTTCAAAGAAAAGTGACATCATTCTCATCTTTACTTTAATAAGCTATCCACAAGTACCAAGCATCTACTTGGTTTATATCCTGACATATTAAGCTGCCACTCTTCTGGCCAATGGGAATTACTAGACTACAGCAAATTGTCCCTTGCCACCGTGATCCTACTGAGACACTGGCTCCACCTACAACTAATATAAAATGAGTAATAAAAACACACGAGTTTAATTTCAAGAAATAACCCAATAACTGGTCTTATACAACAAAAAATAATAGCTTTACCATGATGCACTTCATTTAGTATATTATCTGTAAGACTAACTCCCACAACCATTCATGCTTCAGTAATGCCTCGGCTTCTAAGAATTCACATAATAGAAAATCTCTTTATTATTTTTAATTGAATACTATCAAGTGAAAGCCCTACCATCTCATGCAAGGGAGCATTTGTGGTTTCATTTCATAAAGGAAGTATTTCAAAGGGGAAGTAACTGGTGTAGGAGGCCAAAGAAGGAAAAAAGTACTTGGAGATCACATTTCTTTTGTTCTCACATGCATGAAGACAGAGACAGGAGCCCACACACACTTCAATTTTCATTTAAGGCATGGTAGCAACAACTAGCAACTGGGAAAGTGATAGAGGAGATTTTTCTGTGATTTTTCAACTGCATTGTAAGATCTATTTAATTTTATTTTATGATATTCAGAGCTTGAACAATACAATAATTTGCTCCTATCTTAGTTTCACTTTACCTTATTTTGATAAGTGAGAAAAATAAGCCTAGCAAATCTGTGAAATAAAGAGGTACCTCAGTATGGTATAGTCTGTGACTGATCTCTGAAAACTTCGGTAGGGTTAAAAATTACAAATAGTACAGATTTTGCCTTCCTGTAAAGCAAGCCAATTAAGGTAAAGAAGAGGGGAAAAATATCACCAAAAACAAAGCATCAAAATAGTCAGCATTAAAACAGATACAAAACAAAAGGTTTGTAAACAGTCTCAGCACCTTTTATCTTTTGCAACCTCAGTACCTTCCAATGGGTGTTTTCCAAAGAAAAGATCAATTCTTTAGTAGAAAAGCTCAGAAATCATTAACTCAGCCTGTTCTGCTCGTATCTGTTTTTGGGAAAATCTCAAAGCTGAACAGGGAATCAAAGAGCACAAAATATTTGTAGAGAAAACCACAGAGGTGCAAATCTACTTCATTCCTGCCACTGTGCCACCACACACTGCCACTGCTCAGCTGCCATCCCACTGCTCCACACTTATGAGGGGCTAAGCCAGTCAGCAAAACAGAGGCAAATCCAGTTGTGATGCTTCATGAAAAAACCAAGCGTCTCAATAAATTCTGTTATCTTCTCAGCAAGAAGTCCAGAACCTGATTTGGCCTGAAAATCTCCAAGATAAGTTTCTTCTTAGGTTTTAAGTACCTAGGATGAGACAGTTTGAACCAGCACAATGGCAGATGTTCCCAGATGGAAATCTCTGTGATGGATTTATGAGAATGACGTAGCAATTGGAACTGTAAGTCTGCATGTTCCTCAATTGCATGAGGTTGGGGCTCCACAACTGGCAAAGCTAATCTCAGCTGGCCTCAATGTGACCCCACTCAGCTACCTGTAGAATTTTTCCCTACACCAGCAGCCATGGCACCTGCCAGATCCCATGATGAGCCAATTCAAACTCCTAGCCTGCTAGAAACCGTTTCTGCTTTTCATTTCACAGGTAACTCCTTGATTATGCTGATCACCTTACTTGTCTTTTATCTTAAAATAGCGTTAACAAGGTACAGATAATAGAGATGAGTTCTCCATAATCACTGGTTAAATATTAATTGATTAGCGATCAGAACACAAGCATCCTTAGTTTCTCTCCTTTTTCCGAAAATGTACCTGGATTTGTCAATATTTAACAATCTTTTCTTTTGGACTATCCTCATCTTTCCTTGTTGCACATTGACCATGTGGCAAACAGGAACATAGCCCAGTTTTAGCCATTCAACCAGTTTTTAATATCTTTACGGACATATCAATCTTTTTCACCTCAGCCTTACTCACACACTGCATTTCCTCTATATCTGACTGACTCCTAGCAATTGGCTGAAGAGGAAGACTACTTTAATTTAATTTAGATTTTCAATAGTTGATGCAATCAAAACTTCGACCTGTACCTTTGTAGATGCTTTGCTCTGCAAATTGAGGTGCCACAATGCCACAGGTAGACACAATGCCCCAGTTTTCTTTGCACAGGTAAAAAATTATGACATGAAAAATAAGCCTACTCTTTCCACATTTTTCCCATTGCCTGGCAATGGCAGGAAGTTTCAAGCACCTCTGTAGTCCAACCACCAGTTAATATACTATGGATCATTTCAAGAGGCCTTTTGAAGAAACACAATTCAGGCAAACATTTTTAGCCAGCAGGGTTTTTTGTTGTTTAGTTTTTACTTCATTTGGTTTGTTTATTTTAAATACTTTTACAAATACCATTAAAATTTCTTAAAATGTGAAAAGTCATGCCTTTCAGAAACAAAAAGAGCAAGAGTAGCGTATTCACAATTTGATTTGGAGAAACTCAGGGACAATGTCACAGAAAGCCTCTGCCTTCCAGGTTCAGTAAACCCATTATCTGCTTTCTCGATTGCAAGAGTCAACATACTGGTATGTTTAAAACAAAGGAACCATATAAAATGGACTTCCAGCATTTTTAAAAATTAGCCCAAATCCATTACTGAAAACTGACAGTTCATCAGCCTTTGCATTTTATGTCAGAAAAAATGTGACCGTTTTCATTACAACAGGTCTTTTAATTTTTGTTTCCCACAGTATCTTTAACAGCTTAACATCTCTGTCACACATTCAGTGCTACAACATCCATTTTTTAGAAATGATCAAATTCTACAGTAGCTATAGTTGTAGTAATTACAACCTAGTGAAGACAACGCTTAAGCTTACATCAACATTCTCACCAACCTCCAGAAGTTTCTAAATTTTTTAGCAGATGGGTTCTGAAATACTTCACGTGCCCACTTCAACCATGCAGTGACAGTCAATGTTTTCAGCTGTGGGAATACACATCTTTATGCCTATAGAATTGTTTCACACTGAACAGGAACTTGTAAGCCTTACTACTCCTTACAAATATACAAACGTAAATATGCCCTTCCATTACATTCTTCTCCTTTTTGCTATTACAGATAAAACTTATCTTTACTCAAATGAAATCAAAAGACCTAATGATTAAAAAAAATTAAAACTCTCCCTTTTGAACCTAAAGGCTTCTTTTAGCTGACGGAAGTCCTCCAATGTTATTATGAGAGATGAGAATTCATTACACTCTGACAAACCCTCTGCCCATCCTCTTCCTCAGCTGGCTAAACATCCCTGACCCATGCCTTGGAAAGAGAGACCAGTCAGCACCAAGAGTGTCACCAGTGCCTTTCTGGCAGTTTTATTTGTGGTTGGTATCATATTGAAAGGTGTATTTTAAGACATAAGCAACTTTATTTAAAACTTGTAAACGTACTGTAGCAATATTACATGCTGCAACACTGATATTTGTGCTTCTTGGACCATGTCAAACCATCCTGTTTGGCTCAATCGGAAAAACTCTAAGTGAAAGGTTATTCACTGACAGACAGTCAAATGAAGGTTATTACATTTTTTAGAAGTCTCTTGACCACTATGACTTATAATGCCCCAGTCCATAAGATAATCACACATTCCAGGAAGCTATCTAGAATCATCCCATTTGCACTTCAACAACTGCAAGTGATACCTGCAGTGCAGTGGGCTCCAGGTCAGTTTCTGATGAAACACATAGAAAAGCTGCAATATGTCAAGGTACATAAGCCAGGGTCAGTGACAGAAGGATTGTTCTTGAAGGACTGCCCACACACAGAGGAAAAGACCATACCACAATAAAGACATAACACAGTAAAAGCCTAGTAAGAAGAGAACCACTGATCTGAGTCAGGTAAATTCCGAAAAAGATTCTTCAGGAGAAGGGGTTTTCTCAGCACTCTGCTTCTGTTTCACTTGAAACAAGGGTTCCCATCTCTTGTAGATGGCACAAGGGTTTATAGATAAAGTTTGCAGAAGTAATCAATTTTAAATGAGGAAACTCAGACTACAGTAATTTTGTACCAAAGTCTGAGTTCAGAAGAGGTATTCCTTGTCAGCAGTCTCACTTTGAACAACAGTGAAGGGAATGAGAACACACGCAAGCAATTTTGCACGGTGTCTCACTGAAAACAAATTCAGGCACGCATTAAGGTTGCCTATATTAGCATTTTCATTTGTAAAACTGGTTATATGCAAATATGTTGTAGCTTCAAGTTTCTGGTGAGTTGCCTCCCCAAGCACCAAAAGGCTTGAACAGCATATAGTGAAGTTGATGTCCAGATGTTTTAGTACACAACTTCCATTAATGCATTAATGAAAAGAGAGTCACATAAATCCCTTGCAAAGTCAAAGGGCTTTTAGTGGCATGATAGACTTGAGACAAGATATCCTAATGACATTTCCAAGGCAACAGAGAAGGTAGTACAAAAGATTCCCAATTCACCCTTCCTCTCCTAATAACTAACTTGGGAATTGGCAAAACATTGGATTTTAAGCTGAATAGATGCATTTGATCAATACAAATATTCTCTCCAGGAAATGTGTTCATTTGCATGAGATTATCTGTAACTCGCATGCTAGGAAGGTGGGGTAAAAGTCTGTAATTTTAGGCCTCAATTAATAGATGAATAGTTTCTTTTCCTTTCCCCGCTCTGTTGTGTCATCTTCTCTCCCTTCACCCAGTAGTTAAAGGGCCTCCAAGGATGAACAGGAAAGAACATCTGATTGAGCTGATAATTTTGTGGCTAGGGGTAGGGAGAAGGAGAGGGTGTTGCAATTATTTTCTAAACACATCAGTTCCTCAGTTCCATTCTCTATGCTGAATGAGCATTTTTAACAGCACAATGGGCCACTGGGGTAAAACTATGCACCAGTACCTTGGCATGAGAACACCATTTTTCAACATAACTATGATGAAAGGAGTCTTGTCCACAACATATTCCACATTACAGTTTGATATTCTAAGGTGAGGATCAATAGCCATAGACAGGAGACGAACCCCAAGTCTTCATATCTAAATTACTGTCCATCTGTACTTTCATTTTCTTACCATACAACTTTAGAAAAACCCCAGTATCAAAAACTGGAAAGTCACATACAAGATTTCAAGTTTTTAAGACCATAAAGATTTCCTCAAGACAATCTCTGCATCACCTCCCCATAGATCCACTAGTCATAATTATGAATTGTGTGGCTCAGCTCACAGCTCCAGCTGGTATCAAGCCCAGCTTGCCAGCAAGGTCACTTGTTACTTGGTAGAACGAATTCAACAGAACACAAATGTTCCTGAAAATATCTCGAAGAGAAAGCAGTTTCCAACTCACTGTTTCAGTAAAGCTCCCAGTCACTTTCAAACACTTCTACTACACTTTAGGTATTCCAGTGACACCCCGTGGCAGTTCCCTAGACTGCAGTTTTTCCAAGTCAACATTAACAAAGGACTACAGGTAAAGAATGGTTTGGGCTGTAAGCGATCTTAAAGATAATTTTCTTCCAACCCGCTGCCATGGGCAGGGACACCTCCCCCACTAGACCAGGTTGCTCAAAAGCCCCGTCCAACCTGGCCCTGAACACCTTCACGGATGGGGCACCCACAGCTCCTCCGGGCAACCTGTTTCAGTGCTTCACCACTCATAGAAAGCAGCGAAACAAACAAGGGAAAGGACATTGCAGCACTGAGTTCAAGGATTGCTGCTGCTACACTTCATTACTCCTGGAGTATGAAACACACAGGTTTCTCGTGCACAGCAGAGTTACCTACTAGAACCTGTGCCAGAGTAAAGTTAGATTGGATATTAGGAACAATGTTTACACTGAAAGGGTTATTAAGCACAGCAACAGGATGCCCAAGGAAGCAGCTGAGGCAGCATCCTTGGAGGTATTTAAGAGATAGGTAGACATAGTGCTTAGAGATATGGCTTAGTAACGGTTCCTGTCAGAGTTTGGCTGATGGTTGGAATAGATGATCTAACCAAGGCAATCCTATGATTCTGTGCTTTCCCATCACAAACCAAATCCATCTAAAAGGCATTTGCAATCAGCTGAGGAGGAGCCAAAGGGTGCCTTGCCCAGCACATAGAACTTGTTCCAGTTTTCATTTCAGAATGCACCTAAGTTAACATCTGAAATCTATCTAATGGGCATGAATTTATCTTCCTAATTTTTAAAAAGCCACCGTCCCTAATCATGAGTATCAGAAAATTGTCACCTTGGATAAAAACCACAAAATATTAAAGCAAGAGAAAATGCAGCACAACTGCAGAACACAGCTAAGACAGATGGTCCCGCATGCAGAACTAATTTCCAGCTAAATACAGACTCATCACATAGATACGCCTTACTTAAGTTGATACCATCCTTACGTCTACCAGAGAGAACACCTAATGCCCTGGGCTCTTCCTTCATCACAGCCTCTGACAATTATCAGACTTCTATTCAATGATGCCTCTTGCAAGCCAGCTCTGTTCACCAGCCCACCATGGAATTAATCAGTAAATGAAGACTCTGTCTTCTACCAAAGAGCTCAACAAATACCAGATCTAGACTAACAGAGGAGATGTGCCCACAAGGCCAAAAGTAACAAAGACTAAATCCTCCTTTCAACAGGGGCACACCACCATCCTGTGTATTCAAGGAACTAAAATGCAGCAAGTATCAAATACGAGAGAAAACCAAACAGTGTGAAGAACTGATCTCCAAAACAAAAATATTTTCTCTTCCCACACCAGCGTGTTACCTGAATTTTTAACTTAGTGCCAAAGAAAATGGAATACAACATGAAAGCTGCCATTTTCCATACAAGCCAAACCCCTTGGTTTTCAAATGTTCTAGAAGCATCTAAATAAAGCATGAAGCCATTCACCAAGACATTTCTTCAAACAAAAAAAACCAAACAAAAAAAAACCCCAGGTCAGAGTCCACAAATCTTCCAAGTAGCATTAAAAGGACTGATCATTGGATTTTTGAAATTACAAGAGCCAAATTTCATAATTAACAACGGATGGAGCTTGGCCAGCCAAAGCAAACAGTCACTGCCAGTCAGGATATCCCATATGCTCACAATACTACCAACATCACCAGAACAGCAATGAAATAAATTGGAGGGCATACTAATTCCACCATCCTATGGGGATGAAAGAAGGCACAGCAATGCAAAGAAGCTTATTCTGCCCACATAATGCCTTTGCAGTGAGACAGCATTTCTTTTGCTTCTCCATGCTGAAGATGTTTTATGAGCCATAAGTAGGAAGTTTATAAGAAAGAGAAACTTTTTATCAAGGTCTGTAGCATCAGGACAATTCAAAGAAGGTAGGTTTAGATCCATCACAAGGAAGATATTATTATGATGTGACTGTCAAGACACTGAAAGAAATTGCTCACAGAAGTTATGGATATGCCATCATCAGAACTTTTCAAAGTCAAGCTGGACAGGGCTTTGATCTAGTAGATAATGTCCTTTGCCATGGCAAAGCATTGATCTTTAAAACATCACTTTCAACCCAAACCACTTCATGGTTCTGTGATTCCATCTAGACTTAATTTTCTTTCAAATTACTGTTTTAGCTACATGCTTGGACGGAGCTTCTTGAAAATTTTTTGTGGCCATTTCTTTACAGTATCCTTTTGTATCTTAAGTTTCCAAAATAAATGACCACCCTGACATTAAATATCCTAAGAAACCACTGATGAAGCCCACAATCAATTTGGCACAGTTTTCTGCTGAGTAACTAAGAAGTAACAGGACTCACCTTATACAAAGTTTGTAACCTTTAGGATCTCATTTAATATACCAACAGAGAAAGTAAAATCTTTTTTCCTGCAAGACTTACTCACACTGACTTGCATATACACTGACTTGCTACAGAAAGACCCACAGGATTTACTTCGTTTAACAAAATCTACTGTATACTACTTAAAAGACAGATGTCCAAAACAAAGCCTCAGACACACAAGGCCCAGTCTAATCCCTGTCCTTCTGCCTTTCTCACAACATAGCTGTCAAAGAGAGTGTTGGTCTCAACCCATTTAAATTTGGTTATTAAATTAACAGATAACCACTCAAAGTTTTTGTTCCTACTGTCAAGCTCCCAATGCTGAGTTTGCCTTAGGTCTTTCTGACCTTGTCACAGAATAGAAATTGTATTTGCATTTGGATGACTAGTTACTTGTTTCTCCCGTATTACTAACAGGCCCCAACTCTCTTTTAACTGTAACACCTCAGTGCTTCCAGAAAGAAAGGCCTAGGTGTTTCTTGAAGCTTGAGTGAGACGCTGACACCCTCTGGAAAAATGCAATAAACCTTCCATTTTCTCAATACAAACTTAAACCTTTTGGGGTTTAAAGTTTTGGGGAAGCTTTGTAACAATGTTTAATTCTTTATCCCACTTATCATACTTTAATGGCTTTAATGACTAAGAAAAACAGCATAGAAAAAAACCCCAAGAGAATAGTCACTCTTGAACCCTGCCCAATGCTTCCTCATACAACTGCAGTCATTACTAATTTAACACCCATGTTTTCCGGTTGAGCCACCTGTTGGTAAAGGTGCTTTAACTGCACTTCATCAAGTGGATCTAGTCGTTTGCCTGCAGTCCTCAATCTTGAAAGAGGATCCCCAGGTCAGGGTGATATTTCACAGATCCAGTAAGAGCCTTTCTGAGAGAAATCCCAAACTCTAGTACGTTACCATCCTTCCATAATCATGACCAGAGAAAAAAATGGAGAAAGCATAAAAATGCAAACATCTCTAGGAGATGGGCTGGCTTTGTTCATAAACAACAGAAATATCACCGTTTTCAATTATTCAGATAAGATGACTTCAAATTAATACACAACTGGTGATGACCTTGTATTACAAAGAGTCTGCAAAAATCAGGGAAACTGAATAGAGAGAATCCTCATTTACATACAAATAACCTCATGAAGCTACCAAGGGAAGAAACAGCATATCATGTTATTTGCTTACAAAGAAGTCTCAACAGGAAATGCTTGCAACTAGGGAGAAGATCAATGACGTCCTCTCTTGTTCCCAGGAGCCTAGATAATAAACTGCTTTTGTCACTTGAAAATAAAATTAAAAAAAGAGAGACTCATTTCATCAAGAAGTGAACTCTCCTCCTAGCACTTCTAATATAAGATGTTTTATGTTTGAGAAAAAAAAAATAGCAGTTTCTAGAGATCAACAGCTGGGCATTTCACTCTCAGATATATTCTGCAAGATAGTTTTTCTCCCCTCTCAGTTTGGCCAAGACTAGGATTTGATGTTTACAAATGCCAATACAACAGGCTCTGTAATGCTTTCCTAAATTCACTATATATGGGAAGGTCTCTCCTTTCTGCCCACATGAATGCAGCACTGGAGAAGATAGTCCCTAGCATAAGAAAAAAGATATTCCAAACCACTTCAAGACTTCTTGGGTCATGGGCTTCAACTCAAAATGGGAAGGAGAGACAAGTGCTTCTATTTTTAAGTGCTTTGTCTCTCAAGAACATGCAGTCTCTTCAGGACCATGTGCTTCCTCGGTCCAACAATTTAACTATCAGTCTCCTTCCAAGACTTAAAAGTGAATCAAAACCTCAAGCCATGGAGAAACCAAAAATAATGAAGCTCACAAGGGTTATGAGTTCAGACCTCCAAGCTGGTTGATCATAAGGCTCAAGTTTTTAGGATTAACTCCTGAAAAATATCTAATATCCTTCTTCATCCACAACAGGAACATGATCTTGCATGTGACAAAAAACAGAGATCAGATCAGAACAGATCAGTCTCTTGAGCCAGCTTGTGGCAGATGAGGGGTCTCTCAAGACTCAACTCACTCAGCACTGCTTTCTGTAGTGAATTCAAGTACCTCAGTCCTGTTGCTCAAGCAATTACAAGCATTTGAGACTGAAAAAGCTGTTCACAAAATTTAACGTGATTAAGAATGCAATACCCTTGAGCAATCACCAGATGTCTCCACACCTAAAGGGAACCTGAGGGAATTCAGCAGGCGAAGTGATAGAAAAGGATTCTACCATACACCAAGAGCTTCAGGTCTGAAGTAAGACCAGCAAAAAGCAGCTCAGTGAACAAGAGGACTTCACACCAAACAACTTAATGCATGTGTGTTTAGGAGTTAAAGGACCTGGACTGGCTATCTAAAGTAGTGACTTACCACATGGCTGCTGCTCCTATTTTCTCACTTCCTGCCTCTACCTGGGTATCCCTGCTCCTCAGTCATCCATACAGGAACATCAATTTCAGAAGCAGTGACCAGTCTCACTTCCCAGGACTTCCATAGCTTTTATGCAAACCAGGTTTGCTCACTACAGCTGAGGACTGGGTGGAACTGAAACTCTTTGTCATCATGCTCTTACACATACACCACAACCTTCAAAGCAGATGTTATTGCAATTTCTAAATTTGATCTCTCACATTAAGAGCTTCTTATTTCTTTAGTGGATTTGGGATCCAGCATTTACATTCCAAACCGTTGTGGACAAGATCCTGATTATGCCTTTTGTACAAGGCAGGACTCAGGAAAGCATCTTCTGTCTGCAGCTGACATGAATACCGGCGACATAAGCAATCTTACATTCATTCTAAAACGGTAGGGTAAGCATCAGGAATAAATCAAATACAGATTTCTATATCACACCTGTAAAGGGAAAGGAAAACACAATAAAGTATCATAACTAAGTCTCTTTTCTTGGTAAGAATGCACTGCAGAACAAGCCCCAAAAACAATCAAGATTTCCTACTTAGTGGCCTCCCTATCCTTCTGTCCCTTCTGCTACAAACAGCAGTTACCACCACATGCATTTAGATCCCTGTCCAGCAGTTGCCAATAAAAAAGCAACTATTTGGCCCACTGGGCCAGCACAGGGTCCACAACTACTGTCATGCTCCAGGGTGCCCATGCAGCAGACACATGCATACGCACAAAAAGCAAAGAGCTCCTATCCAAAAAGTGATGCTGTGACCTTACATTGCCTGCAGTGCAAAGTGGCCACCGTATCTTCCCAACAGCCATGCATGAATTGGTGACACTCAGACCAGTTGTGTCTACACCTTCAGATGTATAAGACCATACTATTTCTTCCAGGAGCAGGCAGGACTAAACATCCCATTTCCATAGCAGGCCTGTGAGGGATGAGCAAGTGCTACAGCAAATACACACGTGCACAGTAGGCCCTGAATTTGCAAAAAACTTACAAACACTGTCTCACCAAATGTCCACTAAAGAGCACATTCACACAAGTTTGCTGACCTACATCATTCCAGGAAGAGAAGCCCAGGAGCAGGCTGCTTTTACCAAATTAATTTGTGCAGGCTGCTCCAGACACATTCCTTCCTGAAGGATTTCCAGATACTAAGGATGCTGCACAGCCACCAGAAAAAGAGGTAGATGGAAGTCAGGCCACAAAAAATGCTAATTTGGTAAACTGTAGGCTTGACAACTCTGATTTCAATCTCCACTTTCCTTTGAAAAGGACAGGAGGAACAAAGAATCAGTGCAGGGCAGAAGAGAAAAAAATGGGAGGAAAGGAAACAAAGAAAGAAAGGAAGAGGGGCACAGGGGGAATTTAAAAGGATCGCTGATATTAAGGGATGTTGTAAACACAGGACTTAAGGACTCACACAAACCTCAGTCCACCCCCGTCACCCCAACCCCAATAAAATCTGCCTCTTTCATTTCTTCTCTGGACTGAGTTACACAAATGAAACACTTGAAAAGGTGGTGGACCTGTGGGAGAGGGTCCAGAAGAGACCACAAGGATGATCAGGGAGCTGGAGCACCTCTTCTGTGAAGATGGGCTGAGAGATCAGGGCTGTTAAACCATGAGAATAGGAGGCTCCAGAGAGACCTTAGAGTGGCCTACCAGTACCTGAAGGAGCCTCCAAGAAAGCTGGGGAGGGACTGTCTGTTAAGGGCATGCTCCATAGGATGAGGGGCAGTAGTTTGAAAGTGGAGCAGGGCAGGGTTAGATGAGATATCAGGAATAAGTTCTTCCCCATGAGGGTGGTGAGACACTGGAAGAGGTTTCCCAGAGAGGCAGTGGAGGCCCCATCCCTGGAGACACTCAAGGCCAGCCTTGCTGAGGCTCTGAGCAACCTGATCTAGTGCAAGATGACACGGCACACTGTAGGGGAGTTGTACTACATGGCCTTTAAAGGTTCCTTCCAACTCTGTGATCCTATGAAAAGGATCAATGTCATCTCTTCTATGTTGGAAATCACAGCAAAAACAAAAAAAAAATTCTATTTCATGCAATTGAATTTCTTCTGAGGTAGCTATCACTCCAAGAGAATGATGTGCAAGCCTTTTTAAGAGCCTACAGCAAAACTGGAAACTGTGGTCCATCATGTATTAGAACAAGTTACAGCATCTCTCACCAACCAGTGGCAAGCCGAATTACATCGCACCAGATAATTCCACTCCAAAGAACATTACTTGTACTTCTCTAAACCAGTTCACCCACTGTGAAGAAGGCTGGAAACAACCATGACAGAACAAAAGAAGGTAAGATTTAAAACTACAGGGGCAGTGAAAAATACAGTCAGAAATACCTAAATGTCAACAAGTATTAAAAAAAATAGTAAAGGCCTTTAAAAACAGAGGAAGAATGATTGCTACCTTTCAAAAGAGGCTGAAAAGTTGGAATTTCCTGCAGTTTTATGACATCTGGATCATTACTGACATTCCGGGAGGACTGTGTTCCTGGGGCTACCACCACAATATCATCCATTTTCGCTCTTTGCTTGGCTGGCGATGGAGATGCTGGAAGGATAGATACAGGGGGAAAAGGAACAATCAAATTAACAGGTAGATTCAACTAGAATTCGATCCTAAGTGGAAGTCACCTTCTTCATCCCAGTCCGTGCAGGTACTTGTGCCTTACCAAGATCACTAAAGAACACAACGCTCCCATCTCACCTTCTCCCTGAGAATACACCACACCCCGCAAAGGTTTTCCAAAAGACTCAGGTAGCATCTCATTCTGCAACATCCGCGCCACTGACAGACCCCTCCTTTTTGCTCTCCCCCAGCCCCTGTATCCGGCCTTGGTGTCCCCAAGTGGGCGGAGTACGGGCCGGCTGCCGCTGCCTGGCGAAGAAAATCCTGTTCCTTTCTCTACAGCTGCCCGCCTCCGCCCCTTGCCTCCTCCGCTACCGCCGCGCCAGGGCCCTGCAGGGGAGCACGGCGCCGCGCCTATACCCACCGGCCTCGCCACGGGAACGAGGAACACACCGGCGGGACCTGGGCTCTGGTTCTCCCTCCCGTCCGTCCGTCCGTCCCTCCGCCTGCCAACGGGTGCCTCCCTCCCTCCCGTTCAGTCCAATCCCATCCCACAAACAGCGGGCACCAACCCGAGTTGCTGGGCTCGCCCAAGCGGCTGCCGGCCTCCGCGCTCTGCTCCGCTCCCATGGCGATGGCGGCAGCAGCTGCTGCTGCTGCTGCTTCCTCTTCTTCCCTCCTTCCTCCCTCCCTTCAACAGCCTCCCGCAGCGTGCCGGGAAGCACTGCCACTCGCCTGCCCGCCGACGGTGCTTCCGCCTGCGCCGGCCGGCGGCTGCGCCCGGGTCACCGGCAAGCCCCTCCCAGGTCACCGGCAAGCCCCGCCCGGCGCGGCGGAGCAGGCGGGCCTCCGCGGAGAAGTGAGGCGGAGGGAAGCGAGGGGGTGGTGACTAGGAGGGTCTGAAGTTTTTCCTCTCTGCCCCCTTTCAGTGTCTGCCGGCGTGAAGGAAGTTACTTCTGAAGCTACTCGCTGCAAGGGCACTCTCTGTATTAATTTCTCCTTCCCTTCATGCTGTGAGCAGTAATGGCTTGTGTCCTGGTTTTATCAGGTGTGATGTTGGATCTTCATGCGAGACCCCAGAGTGCTGAGGAAAGCAAGGGATCAGGGGTGATTTTAAATGATAAAAACTCTCAGCAGACCCTTGAACTTTCAGAGGCAGGAGCTGTATTTCATAGATGTCCTACTGGCGTATTGCTCTGCTTTTAATGTGAGCCAAAAACGAGAGTGCTTACCTGTCTCTGAGGCAGCTGGATTCCATCAGGTGAACCAAAGTCAAGCAGGAGGTACACCAGGATCCTAATGCAAGACCCCTGAGTGTTGAAGAAAACAGCTGTAGTGGTGGTGGTGGGACCGCACAGGTGGAACTTTCAGGGTGAAACAGCACAAATTTTTTCCTTTTTTTTTTTTAACAAATGTGTGCCCCTTCCTAGTATGTGTCAGTGCTTGAGCACTACATATTCATTATTTTCTAGGAAAATTCTGGGAAATCATTATCATAAGTGTCTGCCCATTCGGGCATGTGTATTCAGATGTAGGGTGGACATCAGCAGACTCTGGTGGTCTTTTACTGTATCCACTCTTAGTCCTCACTGTGTCCCACATCTGACCTCAGATGCTCTGTCCATCAAAGCTGCTTTGCCCCGAGCCTTGTCAGTGGTCCAGCAGGATGGCCTTCAGACCAGCTGCATCTTGCCTTGATAAGGTGCATAAGCAACACTCCCTACATTATGCCTGAGTTTTATGGCCTCCTGCTTGGGCTATTCTAACATTGGCATGATGAGTGTTTAACTAACAAAAGATATAAATTTAGTCCAAGTTATCATTAGGCTAATGAGAGTTCTACTTAATTAAAAATAACTCTACTTGATTTAGACTGAAATGTATCAGCACAATGATCCATTTTGTGGCTGTCCCATCCTTGGAGGTGTTCAAGGCCAGGCTTCCTGGGGGCTTTGAGCAACCTGGTCTGGTGGAAGGTGTCCCTGCCTGTTGCAGGGAGTTATAACCAGATTAAGATCACTTCCAACCCAAACCATTCTGTGATTCTCCAACAAAATTTGAGGAAGAAACTTTGGGTAAACCTAAAAGAACGAGCAAAAAGGAGAAGTAAACATACTTTGAGATGTCATGCTTATTTTCATATTTGACAGCCAGATCAAAGACCCACAAAGAAGCCACCCAGTTGTCTGCGACAGAAGAATTGTCTGTGAATACGGAACAGCACTGGCATGTGATAGCTTCTGAATGAGACTGTTCTCCCCCAACACGTGATGCCCAGCATCATTAAAAGCTCTGCACTGAACTCAGCTCTGTTTCTCTTGGTTACCTTTGCTAATTGCCACCAAGATTTAATCTAACACAAAAACAATGCTCCTGTCTCATGACAACTGCACCTCACAAGTAGGGCTGAGACCGAGGCTGTGAGAGAACAGTCCAAATACTTTCATTGGCTGTACTGTGTGCTTTTTGCACAGAATCACAGAATGTCAGGGATTGGAAAGGACCTCAAGGGATCATCTAGTCCAATCCCCTGCCAGAGGAGGAGCACCCAGATCAG
>VZTY01007559.1:267003-293065 GCA_013400935.1 Turnix velox
TTATATGAAAAAAAAAAAAGTTTGAAAGGGGGGGGGGGGGGGGGGAGGGGCAGGCAGGGAGGAAGAACAAACTACTGGTTTTACACATTTCATTTTACACACTTGAGTTCCTGATCTGCACTATGCACAGACGTGATTAGAGTCATATAGTGTCAAGCACCCATAGCTCCCTGCCAGCTTATCTGCTCTGTTTGGGGCATAGGCAGGGACACCTCCCACTAGATCAAGTTGTTCAGTGCCTCGTCCAGCCTGGCCTTAAGCACCTTCAGAGAGGGGGCACAGTCTCTCTGGGCAGCCTGTTCCAGTGTCTCACAACCCTCATCATAATGAATTTCTTCTGTTATCTGGCCTGAATTCCCCTCTTCCAATTTACATCCATTATTCCTAGTCCTGCCATCACATACCTTATTAAAAAGTCTTACCACTGCCATTGTATAGCCCCCCCAGGTATTGATAAGACCCATGGAGGATGTCACCAGGCAAACATTTGACTGCAGAGTTCATTTGCCCACTCATGTTTGGAAAAAATCCCTATTTGCTGCAGGTGCCACAGCCATACTTCAGAAGAAGTGATTCAAGCTAGGAGACAGAGACTGCCTAGTATAGATGTGACCTCTCTTAATCGGGAGGTCTTCTTCCAGGCCCTGCCCACCACAGGCTTCTGGGTTGATGCATGAGGCTGGTTGTAGAAGCAGTTTGAGAGAAGAAAGGGAGAGCAAGATCCAGGAGAGGAGTCTTCTAAGACATTTCAGACCACAAGACCTCCATAGAGGCACAATGCTCAAGATGCAAAAGCATTCAACACTGACCTGATGCTGATCATACTGGGGCAGTGGGAATTTCACCACTGATGTCAGTGGGCTCACACATGGACATCTTACCCATGGGGTATGAACAACAGGGAAAAATCCCCATGCAACAGTATTCACAGAGAGACAATGAAAGGAAGTATAGATGCCTTTGGGTAGAATGATGCATTTATACACAGTGGCTAATGTACAAGGATTATAAAAAGTGATGGTTTTGCCTTTCCTTTTTTCCCTACATACTGGTAGTGTAAAAGCAGTTCTGCTCTGTAAAAAAGTTATGCTGGTGATTCAGAGAGAGTACTTCCACAAAGTAGAAGGTAACTGAAATGAAAATAGACTGGACGCATAAAAAACAATCGCACTTAATAAAAAAAAATTTTTTTCTTCCTAAAACTGTGTTAAAAAGATGTGAATAAACACTAGTATAAATCCAAGAGAAAGCTCATTTCTCTGGGGATACAACATTATTTTTCAAAGTAGTTGATCCAATTTGACTATTGTGTTTGGGGGATTAGACTGAATAAGCCAGACAAGCTTCTTTTCCTTTGTTTTTTCCTGTTAAAAGCATCATAGATGGAGTCTACGGAGTCTTTGGTGAAAAAAAAACTCAGACCAACAGGGTTCCTGCTGCCTTGACTTTCCATAATTCCTTCAAGCAGATAGACAAAGGAGGTGTTTTTTATGGTGAGAGGTGAAATGGGAGGTAATACTTTCCATGATCTTCACTGATAAGCAAGCTAGCAGGCAAACCATACCTATTTCCAATCATTAGTAAGGTTGGTATTAGTACCCCTGAATTTTTTGTTTCTGAATGTAATTTTGGAAGATAAGCAAGATCTGAGTTTGAAGGCAGAGGAAAGATCAGGACAGTGGAAGGACTGGTAGCTGCTCCTTTCTGTGAATCCTCCACAGCCCTTTCAAAGGGAGGTGGTTTTCATCAAAAGCTCGACACGGTGTACTTTAAAGTGTCTCTCCTGAGCATCAGAGCTGTTCCTCCACATCCTTGCCTCTTTCGTTGTCTGCCCCATCGAGAGTAGCATTTCCTTGTATTGATCTGAGAACAACATGACATGACAACCTCCCCCCAAAACCTGCTGAAGATGTTTTGATCAGCCACAGCTTTTATTCAGAAGGAAAACTCTGAGAGAGAACATAAATGTTCTCATGCATCTGATATTTGGGGAGAGCCTTTTGATTTCCAGCAGTGGAGCTTTGAGCTATGTTGGTTGAACTGTCACCACATGCTACTGCAGCCAGCTGTCGAGAATCTCTATGCTCTGGAGAAAACCCAGGGAGAAAGTCAATGTCCTTACCTTGGCTGGGGAGCTCCCAAGCAGCAAGTCTGACTCTTCAAAGGTGCCCCTGTTGTGCAGAGTCTCTCCTCCATCAGCCTGCAAGTCTATGGGTAACCCAAGAGGCAACTGAAGGGATGTCATGAGCAACTGACACCCACACACAACATAGAACCTCTGCCCACAGCTGTGTCCCTTGCCCAGCTCTGGAAAGAGAGCCAGTTGTCTTGTCATGGCCTTGGAATGCACCGTATTTCTGAGCTTGAGAGTCCTCTGTTGACATGACCTTTAGCTTTGCAGGGGTGCAGGGTTTGCTACATGTTCTTTTTTAGTATGTTTAAATGCCATTAGCTGTCAAACATCTCACTGTTAGATAAATAGTAATTGAACTTGGGGACACCCAGTATCTGCCTCTTTAAAGCAGCATGGAGCAGTCATCCAAGGAGGCCTCTCATTGCTGACTACAACCCCATCTCTAATGTTAAAACAATCAATAATCTGTTGACTTTTTAGACAGTGTTTTTCACCTACCTGGATGCTCAAGCAACCTCTGAATTTCTGAGCTAGCACAGAAATACAGCTTCAAGTTTTAAAATCATCACATTTAGCTTCAATTTGTGTCCTTTCCCTTCTGCAGAATGGATGCCTTGCTCCTCTCTGAAGCGTTTCTGTTTGTTTTTCAAGAAAGTGCGATTTTGCGGTACATCACCACTCCAGAAAAGTTTTCGTTTTCTTATCAAACATTATCTGAGCCAACCTCCAAATAAAAGCCAACACTTGGCTTTATTAACAAAGGAAATGGGGACAGGCTGGGCATGAAGAACAAGTCAGCTCCCCAACCTTTGGCATGGGTCCATGGTGTCAGGCCCCATCTAGTGCAGGCAGCAGCAGAGCAGCACGAAGCAGGATGTGACCCCACTGCTGCCCCTTCCAGAAAAGGGTGTCAGAGAAGCAAGAAATCTCACCTCTGTTTAAATTTCTTTCTTTAAAGCAGACAGTAGATGCCTGCCAGAGGCGTGACCAGACACTATATTTTCTTTATTTCACCCTAAACCATTAGAATGTGTAAAATAACCTGCTTCTTTGGTAGCTCTTCAGATAACAGACCACTCCTAAAAAGACAGCTCCTGCATTATTCTAAGTGCTCACAGAATTCTCATCCTTCTCTCTAAGGATGAGAGACACAAAGGATTATCTCTTACAGTCTTTTTATTCCTTGCTCTCTGGCTCACTTTTACTTCTAAATGCTGCTCCAAAAATAATGATAACAAAAAAAAAATTTGGAAGAGGAAATGAAAAATTTCCCAGGGAAAAAACATTTCTTCAGTAATCAATTGCACTAAGGCTGCTGAGGAGAGCAGACAGGCTTGTTCATACAACTTCCACTCCACAAACACCCTGTTGCCTGGACAGGATTTGCACGGGATTATTCGGGCAGCAGAGAGATGATCAGGCAGCACCAAAAAGATGCACGTGTCCATTCAGACCGGGATATGCAGATGAATCTCTTTCCTGAACGCCTCCAAAAGCCGGTTTCAGTCGGAGAAGACTCGGACAAACCACATCAGGGTAGAATCGTATAATCACAGGGTTGGAAAGGACCTCTAACGGTCATCTCGTCCAATCCTCCTGCAGTGACCAGGGTCATCCTGCACTAGATCAGGTTGCTCAGAGCTTTGGCAAGCCTCGTCTTGAATGTCTCCAGCGATAGGTCCTCCACCACCTCTCTGAGCAACATGTTCCACCCTCATGGATTTCACCGGGCGGTATTCCCTTGGCGCTCGGGACCAGCTCCCTGGGCGGAAAGCGGCTGGGGAAGCGGGGCCACCACCGACAGGCAGGGCGGAGGGAGGCATGGAAGCGGGTAGGAGGGAGGAAAGCGGATGGGAAGGCAGCCCGGACCCGCCTCCCTCGGGCCCTCCTCCCGGAGGTGCGGGCGGAGCGGGGCTGCCACCGTTCCCTGACACTACCTTCTTGCCCTTGGACGGGGAGCGCAGCCTGGCCCGGTTGGAGAAGGGAGGTTTGTCTGTCTCAAGGTGATCCCCCAAAAACTTACACCCTCTCCGGCAGCAGAGGAAGGGGCTCGGAGGAGGCTTTCTCGGCTACCAGCTCTTCTGAGAAACCCGCCCTTCGTGAAATCCGGTAAGGGTCACCCCAGGGCCGACTACATCCCAGTGCCGCCGGGACCCAAGGCGAGTGACCATGGCTCTAGCTATCCCCCGGTCGCCGGTTTACCTGCTGGTGATCGTCTGCGCGACGTTCAGACCGTCCCTGAGCCAAGAGTGCTCGGTGGAGAGAATGGACAATACCATCATCGATATCAACCTTTCTCTGGCAAAAGGCATCCGGGGAGCGGAACCAGTGTTCGCCCCCAGCCCCCAGGCTTGTGTTCGCGCCTGCTGCTCGGGGGACAAGGTATCAGGTAACCCGCTCCTCTCCTATCCTTTCCGGGCTGCCGTCGTGTAGGAAATACTTCTGAAGTTGCCTAGGACAACGGCATTCTCTGCGTTAATTTCTCCTTTCCTTCATGCTGTGAGCAATAACAGCTTGCGGCTGCGTCCCGATTTTGTCAGGTGTGATGCTGGATCTTCATGCAAGACCCCAGAGTGTGAGGAAAGCAGCTGCAGCAAGGGAACAGGGGTAATTTTAAATGATGAAAACTCTCAGCAGACCCTTAAACTTCAAGAGGCAGGAGCTACGTTTCATAGATGCTCTACAAAATATCTGACATTCTGCTCTACTTCTAATGTGAGCCAAAAACGAGAGTGACTTGAACCAAAGTCAAGTAGGAGGTACACCGGTGAGCAGAAATGGCGGTGTTAAAAGTAACCCACTCAAGCAGCAACAAGCCCAGAGATTCCTGGGGTTCAATGGGAAAAGTGTATAAATAATTTCCTTACTCCTTATCAAAGAGATTTAAGAGCATTTGTAAGCGAGAAGCTATTGTATAAAGTGGTGCTAGTGTGATACTGGGTGAGTGAAGGATGAAGGATTTAGACTCATTATTTCCCCATGTTCATTCATGCAGGAAGAGGAAGGTGTGACCTTCCGTATATTGGCCCTGGGCCAGTCCTGGGTTGTTTTTCCTGTAGGAATGCTGTATGTTAGTACTTTTCCTCTTACTCATCTGAGGAACAACTAGTTCTACAGACCAGAGATTATTATCAAGATGGTATAAAAGTTCTTATTGCTAAAAATGTGTATATATATTATGTTTTGCAGGAGACAAAAATTGCAACTTGATGATTTTTGATATTCAAAGAACAAGTGCACATCCAAACTGCTACCTGTTTTACTGCCCCAGTGCAGAGGCTTGTCCAATGAAACCTGCGACAGGATATATGAGCTACAAGATAACTAGAGGTAAATAACAGTAAGAGCCAGTAGTGCCCAAACAGGATGACTTTTGCACCTTTTTCAGTAGCAACCAGAAAATGTTGGGAGGTTGTTTAGTAAAATGTTATAGTAAAATGTTTTAGTAAAATGTTCTAATCTAAGCACTGACAATTTGAAAATGCTGCTCTTTTGCTTTGTGAGTGGGCAGGTTTGTGGTGAGCCTGTGTGTAGGCCCATCTATCCAGTTGGAATAACACTCTAACCCTTCTGAAATTCCCTCACAAAATTTACAACTCCTTCTAAATTTCCTTACTTAATACAAAAAGAAGCTTCTCCCATCTTGGTATATTCGAGAAGGAAAATTTTCTGGATGTAATGCTGAAAAGCAGTACTGAGAGCAACAGAAATGCAATGCCCTTGTTGCCATCTACATATTCAAAGGATGAGTGCTACACTAATGGAAACCATAGACACATAAGCAGAAACACCGAGCAGATGTTTGGTATAACCAGAGGCCACCTCTTTGATTTTGTTGAGTAGCTGGCCACAGCAATCACTGTTTTCTGCTTTCAGTAGGAGAACCTGAAATGCAGGTGCAAAGGAACTGAGTCCAAAGCTTTATGGCATGTCAGAAATGTCTTGCTAACTGGCATGTGCCATGGGATTGCTTGTTGACTGACTTTGACTTGCACCAGACTTGTTTGAATGGCTCAGATAAGAAACTGGCATTTAGCCTGTCCTCCTGCCAAGAGTTAACAAGGTTGTTTCATTGCAGCTGCTTGAGGGAACAGAAACTTTCTGTTTCCAGAGACTGAAATTTTGCTGAAAAAGAGAGTTTTTCCAAGAGAAACTATGCAATGAGTGACAGCAGGATATGAAGAAAGATTATTTACAAAATGTTACCAAATAGTTTTGTTCAAGTACAATCAAGCAAAAATTGGCCAAATGCAATGTGCAACAAATCAATTGCATGCCTGAAAAATGATCATTAGAACAATTCTTTTCTCCAGCTCTTTCTCCATTAGAAGAACATAAGGGTTTCAAACGCTGTGCTTTTGCTTTCACCCTTCCTATAGTGTCATGTTCAGTTAGCAACTTGGTGATCACTTTTTCATTTTTGTAGCTTATGTAGTAAACATTGAATTATGGAAAAAATATGCTATGTTCCTTATAGTTTTTCAAAGGTAGCACTGGAGGGGTGCTGGTATGACAAAGATTTCAAGCTTAATTTTTTCGTATGACAGTCTGTGTGTGGTTACACTGAAAAACAAACCAAAAGGGTGGTAATAAAGCATCTTAAAATACTGATGCTATGTTAGTAAAGAAATTTTATTTCTTCTTTTTAAACTATTCTCATGTCTGCTAACTTGTGACTGTGCTTTTGTGGCACTTGCCTTTTCCATCCACTAAGATACCTAGGCATGACTTTTTTCTAGCAAAGTAGGCTCAGGGGGAGTTTAGCTTATTTTTCAAGAGTGGCAACCTGAAGTTTGGTTTCCTAATGCAGCTTATTGGATTTGATATATCAGCAGGACCACTTTGGTTTTTTAATCTCTTTCTAAAACCTGACTGATGTAGTGTCCTTGTTCTTTCTTGTCAACAAGCAGATCTATCCCACCCCAGCTGCAACTCACATTATGAGTCAATTGCATTTCGAACATTGGAGACAAAGGACACTAGAAAATCAGTGTTTGATGCTGAAAATGCAGAGTTCATTAAGGCAGGCAATTACTTTAACTAATCCAAGTGATATAGAATATCAGCAACACTTAAATCCTTCACAAGACTCATCACGTAGGCTCCCTGTGCTCCTTCCACTCATCTTTTGAATGATGGGTGAATGCTCCAAGCTTGTCTAGTTGTTGCCCAGACGAGGGAACTGAAGATGAGAGAGCATGCAGCAAATGCTTTGTAGCTGTCAGTCTACATCCGCTGTTTCTTTACATGCACAGGGAAAGAAATCTTCCATGCGAGCGCATCAGGAATGGGGAAGAAGAGCTGGAGACTGATCCCATGGTTGTCAGGACTGGCCATCTCCTCCCTGGAGTGGAAATAGGTCCAGAGCTGCAGAAGCAGCTGAAAGTTTGGGTGTCTTTGACCATACAGTTTCTGATTCTCTAATAACTGAACATTCTGTTACTTAGAGCCACTCTCTAAAACCAGAGTATGTCTTTTCTCTAAGTTAGACCCTTGGAGTCCCTTATTCTATTTAGGATCTTATTTTGTTTGTTAGCTGGTTGGGATAAAAACTGTTGTCTGTGACTCAAGTGAAGTATTTGCTGTGCTCTTGTTTAAAGCAGTGACAGTTCTTTTGGTTGTTATTTTGTGGGGGGTATTTTGCATTTAATTTTTTGTCGTGTCTTAAGGCTTGGAAATATACAGTAAAACAGCAGCCAACTAGGCTTCTTTGCATGTGTAATAAAAATGAAATAAATTCATCCCTCTAGATTCCTACTTGAGAAAAAAATTATAATGAAGATGTCATAGCCTTTTTCTTCTTTATTTCAGTTCCAGTGAAGTGTCTCTTAAAAAAAAAAAAAACAAAACCAGATGAGAGAGAGAGAGAAGTAGAAGTACTTGAGAGGATCTTCCCTTTTAAATGTTCTGTGTAGCAATTGAATGGTAGAGATTTTAGCCATATATATATACACAAATAACAACTAGTCTTCCCAGAGCTTCTGCTCACCCAAAATCCTTCTGTAATACCTGTGTTGAATCAGGTAGCTGCTTGGATTATCATTTGTATGAAATCTCTGTCACTTAAAGCTGTTGCCCTGCTTCGAAATTCTGCTAAAGAACATTTGCCCACCTGGTTTGCAAGGAATGCATCCCAGCTTCTGCAGAAATGATCAAATGCGCTCTGCTTCTTGTGGTGGCTTTCACTGCAAATACCTCTGAGACTCTTGGAGTGGTGTCTTTCTTCTAGGATGCCAGTAGGAGCTCAGGTCTTTCCTACAAATCAGCATGTGAATAAAATAGTCTGTAAAATGAGGTACTATTGCCATCTCATATAATAAGAGAACTTTGTATGTGAATTTTATTGTATCAACCAATCACAGGTGTATTGCTGGTGTATTAGAAGTCAAGGGAGTATGTAATCACCTTTTCTTGGTGGAAATATGTACATCTGGCAAAAGGGAGATTAATAATACCTATTTCTTTACTGACAGAGGCCAAGAATGGCTTGAGACTGACAAGTCTTATGATGTAGAATTGAAGTGTCTCTCACCCTAATTGAAAGAAAGGAAGATCCCGATGCTTCTAGTAAGAAATACAAAAAGAAAAAGCCTGTGGTAGTCAAAAATAGATTTAACAATTAAATACTGGTATTTCCTTTCTGTTTCCAGACACGCATACCCCAGAGGGTACATCCTTAAAAAGTGAGGACTTTTCTTCAGATGGCTATTCTTTGTCTTTGGATGCTGAAGCCCCTTTTTCTCGCAGTCAGACTAGTCATCAGAATCGTTCTGCTGCTTTGCAGCAATCTGTCTTTCATCAAGCATCTGAACTCCTTAACGACGTGGTCAAGCATTTAGACAATATTGAATTTCATACAGTGTCTCCTGAATCTCAGAAGGTGAAACGTCCTGAGAGCTTAGACCCTATCCTTAAGCAGCAAGTAATTAACCTGCCTCCAAATACATCTTCTGCTGTTCAAATTGGAAACCACTCTGCTTCATTCCCCACCACTCAGCCTAGTGTTCCTGAATCTAGGAGCACTACCCCTACTCCTCTGCCTACAAGAGCCATCCAACTGGAGTCTCATCCTGGTGGTGCTAAACTTATTACTGTTACTAGCACCACCACCACCATGGCTACCTTTCCACCTCCTGCAACCACCAGAGCTAAGCCTGGTGTCCCTGCCAATAGCATCACTGCTACTCCTATTCCTCTTTCCAGTACCACAGCGTCTGCTTTTATTTCTGCAACCAGGTGGGTGACCATGAGTTCCAGACCTACTCCTGCTCCATCAGGGCTAAGAACATCATGCACCCCTCCTGAGCCAACAGTTGACTCTTCTAATGATACCAGCCATGTTACCTTCATGTTTGATGGTCACAATTCTCCCACGTCTTCCCAGAACAACCATCAAGCTTATGACCCATCTGATTCAGAAAGCTACCTGCCAGAGGGTGTTCTGAGAGGGAGTGTTATTCAGCTGATGGAAAAAAGCAGCCTTATAGCAGCTTTGTTGTTTGGGTTGATATTTTTGTTGCTAGTTTTTGTGCTGACAGGAAAGAAAATACATGAATCACTTCAGAAGAAGCGTTATACTAGGCTGGATTACTTGATCAATGGAATGTATGCTGATGTATGATGGGGAGAGGGAATAAGATTGTGAGAAGCATCTCTCATCTGTTGAGAGGACAACTCTGAAATGGAACAGCAGCTATTGAAATCTCAGGAGGATGGGTTCCCTTTTTTGCCTCCAGTGGGAAAAGCAGCAGGTGGCCTTGGTAGGGAAGGGAACTGCTTTTTCTACTCTGAACTGTAATGCCTGTTGGTTTTGATTTATTACTAAATCTGGAAAATAAACACTAAAATCCAAGTTAAGCTAAGAAGATCTTGTATTTAAGGAGAAAGAGCACTCTTAATGTGTACTGTGATGAGATTAGTGACATAGAAATACACTTAATAAATTTAGTACCTATGCAGTCCTTGAGTGTTTTCAATGCTCTTTGCCCCCAAATGCCATAGTGTTACATGACTGTCTGTCCATCCTATTAATCTGCAGCCTTGAGCGGGTACTTGGTAGTAGGGTTTTGCATTCGTATGGTTTTAGGGACAAATGGTAGTACACATAACATAGTTGGCTTAATTTTCCTGAGCTGTATGTAGTTTATAGAGATGTAACTTTAATGCTTTTTTTGATTTTTTTCTTCTTCTGCTTATTTGTTTTATCACAAGCTATCCTTAAATTCACATGCTGCAAAGTTTGCCTTTCCCAAAGAGCTTGCCACCTTATAGCACATTGGTTTTTTGGCAGGATGTTGCATAGAGAAGGAGATTTTTATCATATCAAAATAAAGCAGGCTACAATCCAGCTCTTTTGAGAGCTCCATGATAAACAGCACAACCAAGTGTCTTGGCATATCCACAAGAGAAAATGTATTTTAATTCACTTAAATCCCTAATGGTTGAGACTGAACACTTGACTGTGGCGCAGGCACAAACCTGTGAGGGGGTTTAGCAAAGACAACATCTATATTATTAGCAGAAGACACACAGAGAAAGATGTGGTCTCCATTTGCTGAACCTCTAAAGGGAGGTAAATGAAATTTTGAGGAAAATGGTGGCCGTGTTATTAGGAGGGTGACAACTTCAGAGAAGTTTCCTAAGGTCAGCAGGGGCAGATGAACAAGTTTCCATTACCTTCATGCTTCTGGTGTTCTCCTACTTTCCTCGTTCAGCTAGTGGCTCTCAAAAGAGCTCCTTGCAATGGTGGTGAACTTGCTGTCCGTCCTGAGCACACAGAGCTCTTGCTGGCTCTCAGTGAGCACTCTCCTAATTTCTAGGGTCATCTTTGTGTGTGACTGGCAATAAGCACAGTTGCTGCATATGTTTCTCTGACTGCAGTTAGAGGCAACTGATAGTGCGTGTGACTATTTGCTGCTTGCGATACACCTTCCAGTTTGTGTTATTCACATTTCCTTCAACACATGCACAGTCTAAAACTGGTTTTAGAATGAAAGACTAGACTTCACAGTATCAGCATGGCAGGCAGCATAATCAAAAACATCACAAGAAACAAGGAAGGGTGGGTGTCTTGTGAATACAAGTAAATAATTCTATTACAAAATATGAAACTCACATCCAAGAGGTTCTTAGAACTGTCAAGCTTAGTGTGGTGGGAAGCAGGCAGGCTTTTGGTGGGAACCAAAAATGGCCTCAAGGCAAATTTTCTTAGAGCTCTGACAATAACTTTATGTAGATAATTCTCCACAAAATCCATTATTCAAAGATCAAAGAAAATTCAGTGTTTATTATGTCGAGAAGTTGAATTCTTACTATATGTGGGTTACAAATTGGTTTATAGAGACCAAACCAGCTGGTCTTCTGTGCTTAATCAGACAATGCTTAAATAAAATCCTGGATATCCTCTGAGAAGTGAACAAAATTACAAAAGTATTTCATCAGTTTATCTGTTGACTGCACTTTAACTTTTTTCAATATTTTTTTCCTCTTTTTTAATAGCTATTTTTCAAGGAATGTGATGAGAGGGAACAACATTTCTGGGAAATTATTTAATGAAATAGTAAGCCCAGTTGTGGGACGCATTTACAAGCTGTGTTTGAACACCAGAGGGCAACAACAGTTTATTAAATAGAACTGACAAGTTTTAAGTATGAAATGATGTTTTAATTAGCTCGGGTTTAAACTTTCCAACAATTTTCTATTGAAATTATTATATATTTTCTATAGAAAATATTTATATTTTCTGTTATTTTGATATTCCATTGAAAAAAAGTTTTGCAGTAAAGCTGTTTTGTTCATTGGAAGGATCTGAGTGGAGAATCTTATATACACACTTTAAAAACTACTATATCATGTAATAGTTGTAAAGAGCTGTAGAAGACAACAAAACTAAACCTATTATTTTTTCTGTTTTAATAATATTCAATCTAATAGCATTAGTCACTTCCTGGTATTGCCAGTTAACAGAATGGGACAGAGAAATTTCTCATCATTCTTTCAATAATGATAGTTTATTATATTGATTTATGGAGCTTATTTATTTGTCTGATTAATGCTCTTGTATTATGAAACAGAAATGATACAGAGTGACTGTATAAAAAAATCTGTCTATTCATTATGTAGTTCAGCACTTCCGATAGAAAACTTCCCTATGTTCTCTTTTTCCGTTGACATCTGCTGTAGTCTTCACTGCGCACCATACTCATGTCACCAGATCATCAGCCATCACAACCTGATCACAACTTGTGCAGTTGGAGTGGCTCTTTCCGAAGGTATCCAGTTATGTTATGACTCAAGGCCAAAAGCTGATTGACTTTAATCACCTGGAGTGTGTAATAACTTCTGTAACTGCTTGCTTTCATGTTGTTGCTTTATGGCACTGAAGGTGTGTAAAGGTAGACTGTCATGAACAAAACTGTTATGTAGCATTGACATCCAATGATAAGATAAGGGGCAACAGGTGCAAGCTGGAACACAGGAGGTTCCACGGAAATATGAGAAAATACTTTTTTGCAGTGAGAGTGACAGAACACTGGCACAGGCTGCCCAGAGAGGTTGTGGAGACATTCAAAGCCTGCCTGGACACGTTCCTGTGTGACCTGATCTAGGTGTTCCTGGTCCAGCAGGAGGACTGGACTAGATGATCTCTCAGGTCCCTTCCAATCACTGACATTCTGTGATTCTGTTTATTGTACAGTAGGACAAATACCCTAAATTGTATAATCACTGCAAACAATCATAAAGAAATAAATTCATATCTATTTGACATGGATAATAAGTGTGCATAGTCCTTACTTCAAAGGGCTGCAAACCCAGTACGGCATGTTCTCTTCAAATAGTTGTTCAGTGTATTGTTCGTAATTCCTGTAAGAGTAGGAAATGCTTATACCCAACATTCTTTCAAGTAAACTACTAAGCAACTTACAAAGCAAAACAAAAAAAAAAAGAACACAAATTACATGAGAAGACAGTTTCAAAACTAAATTTTATTTTCTGTCCTCTCATAAAACCATCTGAGTGGATCTGAATGTGATGACATCATGGCTCTGTTAGATACTGCTTTCATCCCACTGTCCCACTCTCCAAGCTGATGCAAACACAGGGTTTAAAATGGACCTAACAGTTTCACCCAAGTACCCTTCTATACAGAGGAGCTATGCTTGGTGCTCTGTCACATTGCTGGAACTGCCCTGTACTGCTGGACCCTGCCTAGATCCAACTTATTCTCTTATACTGGTAGATGTAAACCTACTTCCCCTTTCACTTATGGGATGGCTTTCATCCTTCTCACCATTCAAAGGCCTAGCACATCCATTCAGGACTGTTTGTGCTATTCACAGAGGCCTCTTGATGGGTAAGTGGCCTGAAGGATTGGGATATATATTGAAATTTTTTTTCATCGTTGGTAAGACAAAACTCACTCTAATGTTACAGCTTTAATTTGCTTTATTCCCCTATGTCCCTGCTTCTTGCAGATATCAAAGCACAAAGTGCTTCTCTTTGTCCTCTTTGTGTTTGGTGGATATTCTAAACAAGAAATAAATATATCCTTAGGTTTCAGTACAACTATGTTGGAACAGTATTTTCTGCAGATGGGCTCATTTAATGAAAAAAATATCTGAGGGCTGAGCATTAACTTCTGTCACTGCACTCCCTCCAACCTATAAATTGTCATTGTCTTAAGGGGCAAAATAATTTAGATGTGCCATTCCCAAGATGTTCTGATTCCTCTTCTTTTTTGCTTGCTTTCCTTTGAAAATAAAAAATTGAAAATCCCATCATACTAATGACACCCAGAAGTCACCAATCAGTGTGCCTTTATTTTCACAAAGAAATTTAAGAAGCAGTTAACATCCAGAACAACTTCAAGATTATGTAGATTGGACTGGGTAAACAACAGAGATGATTTTAAACATTTGTGGTTTTGAGCAGCCACTCTGGAGACCACAAAGTTGTTCCTTCAAAATGGTAAGGGTGGTTATAAAGGGTATAAATATTTATAAGGTGCTTTGATACCTGTCACATCAGAGAAACAGCTGAGTTTTGGTGGAATGGCTAGGAAGATGGTGGAAAAACCTGCCATATGACACAGATTTCCTATAGACTTGCCCACTGTTTAATTAGTTTCCATGGAAGTTTTTCTGTAGGTTTTTATAAAAATGCCCTTTTTTCCTATCCCTAAATCCAAATGGCACTACTGAAGTCCTGTATGGCCCAAGTAAGTTGGGAATGAGATGATCCCTTTACTTCAGTGGCCATATGCTGCTGTCTTTGTGCATTCAACTCCTGTTGATGTCAGTGGGAGGTCCTCCAGCACATAGCTTATGGCTGTAAGTCAATTCCTTCACAACTTAGTGTCTCACAACTCTCCAAAACAATTGCCTTTATAGGATGACAGGACTTCTCAGCCCAGAGGTGAAATTTCTGGATGAATCCAAAGATGCTTCTCATTATTCAACTACGACAATGTTGTCCTTGTTTTCTTTCAGGGCAAAAACAAGGGAGTTCAAATGTTTTTCTGCCATGTGATAACTCATGCATTACTTCTGGAATGACTCTGTATTTGGCAGATGTTGCTGTAATGGAGCACTCCATTTTAGAAAGGGTGAAGGTATAGTTTTAAGCAAGCAACAACAGCTCGTGGTATGCATCTGCCTACTGAACAAGTTACACATATGGCTTTCCTATACCTAAAAATACATAAAGCAAGAGCATAGTCCTCTTAAGCAAATCTTGTAAAGGATGTTGGAGTTTGTATAGTGACAGGCCTGAACTCTGTCCTTGCCTAACAGAGAGAGGGCAAGCTTTTCCAGAAACACACTGGAGCTTCCATCTCAAAGGGAAGCTCAAGGGTCATTCAAGCACCATGATGTTTTTGCAGCTGCCAAAAATGAATGTGACTGGTGAATTCTCCACTGGCTATAGCCCAAACTTGTTTTAAAAAGTGGTTTGTAGGAATTCATTCACCACACACCAGCAAGAGCAAAAAGAACCAATGAAGTGCTTATGTACTATGAGTGGCTACATTGCAGTTTGCTTCCCTGTCTCCTGACTTTGTAAAACATCGGTTGCTTGGAAGAGAGAAGGTGTTTTTCCTGGGCAGCAATCCAGATGGAGTAAAAATAAGTTGATGCAGCAGCTGGGGGTCTATGACCTCACACAGCAGCTTGTCACCCTGCATCAGCTGGCAGGTGGTAATTGTCCCCCAGTGAGATCTCCATGTTCTTGTATCACTTCTGTTAATACCTACATGTAGCTGAGACTTCAGGAGTAAAGTGGGCTTGCAAGGGGAATTAAAAAGAAGTGTTTTGATAAAGGGGAAGTTTATAGCCTGATGCCTGACAATGATACATGTTTTTTCACCTGGTTGAATTGTGATTAAGTCCTAGTTGGAAATGAGTGATCCATATCAAGGACCCAGGGCTGCACAACGTTAAGTGGATTTTGCTCATGAAGTCGTCTTTCTGAATCTATTGAAGGAAAAAGGAGTTGTCCTAGAAAAATCATTTTTGTCTTTTCTTTGTCTCTAAGAGCCATGACAAGCATTCTGACTATACCATAGGCATGAGTCTCAAATGTTTTGTGTCCATGTAAGTGTAAATTGTGATATGTATTTAATATAAAGAGTAATAAATTCAACTGGCAAATGGACATCTGAGTACTCTAATTTCTGTGCAGAAGCCAGGGGACCTGCTGGGGCATTGAGTGAGACCAAGAGCTACAGCTCTTCTGCCTGTACACTGTGATCATTCAGGGGACTAAACCAAATAAAGTGAGGGCAACCACAGGTTTCCCAAACTTTGCAGTTTTGTAAAATCCATAGTATGTGCATGTTGTCCTTGTTGCTTAATTGGAGAGATATGGCTTTGAGGGATGGACTCCCTCAATGCATGAGGAACTGGCCACATCCGAGGAGGTGCAGTCAATGACTAAGTCTAGATGGAGATCAGTAACAAGAGGTCCTGGTATGGACCCTTTAGGGGTCCATACTTCAACAAATACTGTTCATTATCTTCATTAACAACATAGGCAGTGGGAGTGAGTGGACACTCAGAAAACTTGTGCATGACTCCAAGTTTAGAGGTGCAGTTGATAACCTTGAGGGACAGGATGCCATCCAGAGGGAGCTTCACAGGCTTGAGAACTGGGCCCATGTGAGCCTCATGAAGTTCAACAAGGCCAAGTGCAATGTCCTGCACTTGGGTTGGGGCAACCCCAACTTGAATTGGAGCAACTCCCAATATTGACACAGACAAAGAGATGAAGGGATTGAGAGCAGTCCAGTGGGGAAGGACTTGGGGATACTGACTGATGAAAAATTAGGTATAAGCTGGCAACATGTGTTTGCAGCCCAGAAAACCAATTGTATATCCTGGGCTGCATAAAAAGAAACATGGCCAGCAGGTTGAGGGAGTTGATTCTCTCCTTTTATTCTGATCTGGTGAGATCCTACCTGGACTACTACATCCAGCTCTGGAGTTCTGGACCTGCTAGACATGGACCTGTTAGAGCAGGTGCTGAAGGGGGCTTTCAAAAGAGTAAGAGGGCTGGAGCACTTCTCCTGTGAGGACAGGCTGAGAGAGTTTGGGTTGTTCAGCCAGAAGAGAAGGTTTTAGGTATTTGAGTTTTATTCAGGCACTTGAGTACATCAATGGGGCTTAGAAGGAAGACAGGAACAGAATTTTTACCAGGGCATGTACCAACAAGATGAAGAGCCTTGTGGTTAGAGTAGGTTCAGGTTGTACATAAGGAACAAAATCTTCAGTGTGAGTGATGAGACACTGGAACTGATTGCCCACAGAAGCTGTGAATGGCCCACCCCTGGAAGTGTTCAAGGTCAGGTTGGATGGAGCTTTGAGCAGCCTCATCCAGTAGAAAGTGCCCTTGCTCATAGCAAGGGAGTTGGACAAGATAATTTTTAAAGATCCCTTCCAACCCAAACTATTCTGTGATTTTATGTTTCTAGGACTCAAACTGGTGGGCAGTGCAATAACGTGGGAGAAACAACTAAGTAACTGATACACATCATGCTTTACAAACACTTTTTTTCTCCTATCTTTAAGTGGTCTGGTTATTTTTAAGATGGTGACTAGGACACCTTATGATACCCTGAGTTCCTGATTTACTGCCACAGTGTACCACAGGAAGCATGTATCCTCACTAATATTTCCTCCAGTTAAAGTTCCAGGATTTCTAAACCACAAATGAAGATAAGACTTTAAATCATCGTTTCTTCCAACACTTAGAACTTTACTTATCCTAAAAAAAAAAAAAAGTGTTTGGGGAAAATAGCATTTTGAATGTATTGTTCAAGGAAAGGTTTCTTAATATGCCAAGATTAAATGGGGATTTTGTTCTGTGTAAGCTCTTTTCAGATCATTCTAAAGGTATTAGATTTTTCACAATTGTAGCAAAGAAAAAAATAGAAGAAGTTGCATTAACTGCAAAGCCCTGACACTGAAAAAGGCATTGGAAGGAGCTTTATGAGTCAGGGATATTCAGACACAATTCCCTGCCTTTCATTCAGAGATCCATGTGACCAAACACCATCTTTGTGGATCTGACTGGGAAGGTGGGGGAAGGAGGAAGGATGAGGAATAGATTGGATAGCCTTAGTGTGAGACTAGAAAATAGAATCTAATCATTCCAAAATGAAATATTATGATCCTTCAATAATATCTTTATAGCAGGCACAACTATTTTAACAAATATATTTGTGGAGTGGATCTACCATGCTTTGTGTTTTCCTTTGGCACTTATCTGAATGTAGTTGCCAGCTGTACTGGAAGAGTCTTTATTGAAGCTCATGCTGGAAAGAAATTATTCAAAGAACTAATGGAGACGGAAAAGCAGCAAATGAGACTTNTTGAATTGGAGCAACTCCCAATATTGACACAGACAAAGAGATGAAGGGATTTAGAGCAGTCCAGTGGGGAAGGACTTGGGGATACTGACTGATGAAAAATTAGGTATAAGCTGGCAACATGTGTTTGCAGACCAGAAAACCAATTGTATATCCTGGGCTGCATAAAAAGAAACATGGCCAGCAGGTTGAGGGAGTTGATTCTCTCCTTTTATTCTGATCTGGTGAGATCCTACCTGGACTACTACATCCAGCTCTGGAGTTCTGGACCTGCTAGACATGGACCTGTTAGAGCAGGTGCTGAAGGGGGCTTTCAAAAGAGTAAGAGGGCTGGAGCACTTCTCCTGTGAGGACAGGCTGAGAGAGTTTGGGTTGTTCAGCCAGAAGAGAAGGTTTTAGGTATTTGAGTTTTATTCAGGCACTTGAGTACATCAATGGGGCTTAGAAGGAAGACAGGAACAGAATTTTTACCAGGGCATGTACCAACAAGATGAAGAGCCTTGTGGTTAGAGTAGGTTCAGGTTGTACATAAGGAACAAAATCTTCAGTGTGAGTGATGAGACACTGGAACTGATTGCCCACAGAAGCTGTGAATGGCCCACCCCTGGAAGTGTTCAAGGTCAGGTTGGATGGAGCTTTGAGCAGCCTCATCCAGTAGAAAGTGCCCTTGCTCATAGCAAGGGAGTTGGACAAGATAATTTTTAAAGATCCCTTCCAACCCAAACTATTCTGTGATTTTATGTTTCTAGGACTCAAACTGGTGGGCAGTGCAATAACGTGGGAGAAACAACTAAGTAACTGATACACATCATGCTTTACAAACACTTTTTTTCTCCTATCTTTAAGTGGTCTGGTTATTTTTAAGATGGTGACTAGGACACCTTATGATACCCTGAGTTCCTGATTTACTGCCACAGTGTACCACAGGAAGCATGTATCCTCACTAATATTTCCTCCAGTTAAAGTTCCAGGATTTCTAAACCACAAATGAAGATAAGACTTTAAATCATCGTTTCTTCCAACACTTAGAACTTTACTTATCCTAAAAAAAAAAAAAAGTGTTTGGGGAAAATAGCATTTTGAATGTATTGTTCAAGGAAAGGTTTCTTAATATGCCAAGATTAAATGGGGATTTTGTTCTGTGTAAGCTCTTTTCAGATCATTCTAAAGGTATTAGATTTTTCACAATTGTAGCAAAGAAAAAAATAGAAGAAGTTGCATTAACTGCAAAGCCCTGACACTGAAAAAGGCATTGGAAGGAGCTTTATGAGTCAGGGATATTCAGACACAATTCCCTGCCTTTCATTCAGAGATCCATGTGACCAAACACCATCTTTGTGGATCTGACTGGGAAGGTGGGGGAAGGAGGAAGGATGAGGAATAGATTGGATAGCCTTAGTGTGAGACTAGAAAATAGAATCTAATCATTCCAAAATGAAATATTATGATCCTTCAATAATATCTTTATAGCAGGCACAACTATTTTAACAAATATATTTGTGGAGTGGATCTACCATGCTTTGTGTTTTCCTTTGGCACTTATCTGAATGTAGTTGCCAGCTGTACTGGAAGAGTCTTTATTGAAGCTCATGCTGGAAAGAAATTATTCAAAGAACTAATGGAGACGGAAAAGCAGCAAATGAGACTTCGACCATATATAATTGCCTCTTCCATCCTCTCATCACATGACGAATGAGTTACAGAACATAAGATGGGAAACCTTTGCATGGGGGAGCCAGTGGAAGCTTAAGGACCCTCATTCATTCCTGCTCCCACAGGCAACAAAATTGCTGGGAGACACTTTAGATAATGGCAGGGTTGATTATGCACAGCGCTTTCTGCTCTCCTATGGCTGTGCAAATACCTCCTCTGGAAGCACAGGTGGTTACAGCATCACCTGCACCTGAAGCTGTTGCCAGCTGACAGCAGGTCAGGGGGAAAGATTTGACACTCTTCAACTTCAGCCGTTCCCTCCAGGTCCTGTAGCTCTGGTGTAAAGATTACCACGTTTTTTCATTAAACAGAAATTCAGTCACTAAATTAGTGGTGAGACCTCTGACAAGAGGACAAACTGCAGAATCAGCCATTGTCAATTATCTTTGGTTTTCACTAACTGAGAAGTGAGCGAGGACTAATTAATTACCTGTACTATGCCTAGTTGATGTAAAGATTTAAGAAAAAAAAGAAATTTTGCTGTTTAAGGGTAGCATTCCTCTCTAGGGCACCCATGATTATACTATTTTGGGATTGTGAAATAAAGTGAAGACTTACACTTGTCCTGCAGGCTTCCCTGACAGACCTTGAAACACGTTTCCCACAGTGAAACCTAAAATTTATTGGAAAGAGTACAGCCAATAGTTCCAAATTGTCAGAAGTATCAATTTTTCTCTGAGAAATCGTGGTTAGTGGCAATTCAATGAAAATGTTACCAAGAATATGCCTTCATCCTTATTTATAATATATGAAGCAATAAAAATTCATAAAGCAATAAAGAGGTTAAAAAATACTTAAGTTCCCTTTGAAATAATAATTGTTACAACATCTTTCATTTTTGTATCATTACTTTACAAATCTCATAAAAGCTGAGTGCTCTATAACACATCGCAGGCTCTAAAGCTAAAGACTAACCATCAGAGGGCACTCTTTTCCGCTCTCAGGCTCTCCTTTTGCTTCTCTAGCCTGTTTCCTACTGAACAGCTAACAAAAATACCATCCCTGAAGAATTATCAAGGTTGATGATTCATACCCATATTCTTGAGGTACTTAGAGCCCTGTCAGAATTGAAGATCATTTTTTGTATGACTAGAAATCGTGTAAATGTAAATACAAATGTAAGTGGGACATGAACCTGGACATAAATATAATAATAAAATATGGATGCTAAATATAAATATGAAATATGAATCTTCCTCCCCGAGTTTGAATGGGGCAGGGAACAGTCTCTTTGCTTGCCACAAGCCGCCCTCCCAGGTAACTGCATTTTAGCCTATCTTAATTTGCAAATGAACTCTTTCCTACACACAAATGGTATCACACTGTGTGCATTTAACTTATAGATTGAAAAATTGTTGTAGGAAAAACTGCTAATTACAAGAACAGGGTTCGTTTCTTGACATAAATTCTTGACATAAACTTTCTTGACATGAATACCAGGCATAAATTATAATTGTCCTTCCCCATGACTGAAAGAGTGAGAGCAAACGTAAAAAGTTTTACCAGTAACTAATTTTGAAACTTCAAAGGCTGCAGTGCAAAACAGAATTGGTAAATATTATGGATGCATATTGCAAAATGCTGGATTTCATGAAAGGGGTTTGAAAAGGAAATATTCTTAAATTGTTGTTGCTTAAAAGACATGCACGTTATGGTTAATAGAACCCAGATGCAGGCTGGTTTTGAAAGTTTGAGCAAACTAAAACAAAATAGTGTTTTGGTGTCTGTCAGCCTGAAATGTTAACTGTTTTTAAAAGACAGTTGTGCTGTATTGACCTACCATTGAAGTACTTTACAAATTATAGAACTATACCTTTCTCAAATGACTTTTTTGTAAATCAGCTTTGAAATGTAGCCATGGCTAAATATTCACAAGGAAAGCCTTGGACTTGCCCTGTGGTCTGGTGGGCAGTGCCAAATTAAAATCAGAATCCTGCATGGTTCACACTGAAAACACTACCACTGAAGAAGCATATCCTCAGGCAATGCTGTTCTCAACTCCCTGGGAGATGGAAGAGGAGAAAAGAGGAAGTAGGTAGATAGTCTGACCTTGGATGCACCACCAGCAGGAGTCCAAACCCTCCTCCAAAGGCAGAAAGAAAATGCCCAAGCCTTTCAGGTCATCTTATTTCTTATTTCCCCTTGGGGATATTGCCAGATTCCTGCTGGACTATCTTGCCTGTATGGGCTGCTGAACTCCAGCACCTTCTGCTTTCTGAAGTTTTTGTTGTAGGGATTTTTTTTTAGCCACAAAGAAAGGCTGTTCTCATCCTGGGAACCAGGCAACCTCTTCTGGTAGAGGCGATGGGAAAGAAAGAACAGGTATTATGCGTATCGGGGGGAGGGGGAATAAGGTAGTAATGAAAAGCAGGGAGAAGCAGCAGCTCTGTATGTGATAAAAAGACTTGATGGGATGTTTGATGGGAAAATTGCCACCAAAGTAGCAGGAGTGCTACTTTTTGCTGTGGTCTGGCAGACTGTTGCGGGGGGAACCCTGCTGACAGTAACTGCAAAGACAAATGAGGCCGGGAGAAAATCTCTGGAATAGAGACATGACTATCAGTTCAAGTAAACCTACCTGTGTTCTGGTGAAAAGGTACAGTATGCAGTAAAGGTACTGTATGGGAGTAAAAGTGAGGAAAGATAGATGTCTGCTTCCTACTGAACTTTAGGAAGGACTAGAGGATGTGTTACTCCATTCATCTTCACAGGAGGAACACCACAGTGAACCCACTGCACAATTGAAACAGGATAAGTCTCATCAGATGAATCTATCAAATGCATTAGAGCTGGCCTTGTTTTGGAGGAGGGTTGGATGAAGCATTTTTCTGAATAAGTATAAACTGTCTGACCTAGGATAACTGAAAAATGCTGCAACTCAGTGTGTTCTATTTCTTTCCAAAATGGTTGTAACAGGTGTCATTGATGAAGTCATCACTACTTTATGTCCCATTTTCTAAGCTGGGGGGCAAGAGAGGACTTGAGATAGAGTTTCAGTATGAAACTTTGGCACTTTTGAAGTCAGTGGAGAGTTTTGCCACTTCAGAGAGACCAGGATTTCACCGTGCCAGGACAAATAATTCTTCTTGTTGAGACATTCAGCAAGAGAGCCAATTATGACAGTGGTTTCTGTGATGTGGGCAGCCACAAATTCATTTGCTGGGTAGCCATCTTCTCCTAACAGCTTTTGCTCATTAGGGATTTCAGTCTTGGTTCTAGAAAAGACCCCATTGACTCCATTGGAACTTGAGGGACACTTCAAAGCTAGAATGACTTCAGCAGTTGCTGCTGATTCCAGGAACTCCAGCTGCCTGTCCCTCACTCTCCTGTGTGCTGACACAACTGCTTGTGAGTCTGGCCCACCAACCAAACCAGGGAATTAAACCAAGTGTAAAAAAAACCCCAAACACTTTGAAGTCTCTTGTGTTGTTGAACCATCATCGAGGTCCAGAGATAAGGGTAAGGCTGTGTAGGTCTCTTAGCAGTTGCAGCCTTTGACTGTATTTGAGCTGGCAAACTCATGTTTTTCTCTCTAAGGATAATGAAAGTAACTATAACCAACAAGGGAAGCTTCTAAGTACAATAAAAAGAGATGTTCTCTCTCCACTCCCATTTACTTAGACTTTAAGCTCAAAGGAACATAATCACCTCAGAGAAACCCTCTTTTCTTTCCTATTTTACTTTGTGTGATAATCTTGCTTTCTATTTTACTCTGTAAAAACCTCTGCCACTTGCATTAATTCTTAGAGTATGATTTAGAAGCAAGGCTGAGAAACAGACTGAATTGGCAGCTTGGTCTTGAATCCTAAGCACAGATGGAAAAATGGATTCATAAAAGTCTACCTGGCCTGGAAGGCTGTGGGAAAAAGGGGCTAGGCTGAGGGGGCAAAGCCAATAATCATTAAATGGCTCAGAAGAAATCTTATCAGGAAAGGAGAGGGTTCAAATTATGCACGAGTGCAAGGGGGAGACAGACTATAATGTTCAAAAGCTAGAAATAAAACCAGTCAGCCTGGACAGCAAGGAAGATATATTTAAGAGTAAGAGGAACCAGGCAGGGAATCACACTCCCAAGGGAGATAGTCAAGACACCCAGAGTGTTTTCAGCAAAACAGATAAGATGCAAAAGGGAACAGCATCTAAAGAAACATGTGCTGTGATGCCTCAGCTGTGCACTGTGAGATTAAGATAAGAAGAATTCATCACAGATCAGCCATAGCCCATAAGAGGTTAATCACAGGTTGTGCAGCATTATGAGAGTACAGCATAAGGAAAATAAACCCACAAACCTCTTTTTCTTCCCCGATTCCAATTGAAGAGTAAAAATAAACACAATGGCGTGCTCATTCTGTTGGCTCCTGCTAAAACTAGGAGAGACAGCGATGGTTAGATGTAGTTTATCTATTACATGGGTACATTTTTCATGGGAAGCCCTTGCCCTCCACTATCCATGTTTACCTTGGTTGAGTTTGCTAATCTTCCCAGCTGACAGCACAGCAACAGAGGCAGCTACTTCATCCAATGTCTGAGAGTCGAGGACTACATTTGGTAACACAGACCTGGCCTCAGGCAGGTATTGGTGTTGAGCTGTACTGTTTACATTTTAAAAATACTTTTTTTGCAATATTGAAGGTTGGAAATATGCTTTTTGTAAAAAGCTCTGGATTTTGAAATTTCTTTTTCCTTGGTGAAACCTGAGAGTACCATATTATCATAGGATATTACCAGGAATTTGATGTTAAGAGTCCAGGCCTTTAATCTGGCCCAGATGTTATCTCCTACTGTAAACACAAGAAAAGCAATGAAAATACACGTTCTACAGATACAAAAGTTAAATGTTTCCATAATTTCTAGTAATCCTGAAAATAACGCAGACAACTGAATGCAAGTATCTTAATTTTTGTTGTAGGTTGCTCTGCCTTGTATCATTATCCTACTACCCGGCTGTCAGTCTATGGAGAAGAACATGCTGTAGGCATTTAGACTTAATGTCCCTTATAGGAAAGGTAATTTTCTAATTAAGAGGTAATGCAAGGAAGCTGTATTTTGAATTATTAGGGATGAACAAAGAAGAAAAGGAGGAAAGCAAATGCAAAGATGTATTACAAAATCCCAACTTTTAATCTACTTTTGAGAGAAAATACATGCAGTAGGGGAAGCAAATAAGTTGTGTTTAAACACAGTACATTGGCTGCTTTTTTTTTTTTTTTCGGTATTTCTAACTACAGATCCAAGCACCAGAAACCCACTTAGTTCAGCAACAGGGACAAAAATGCCCAAACCATTCTCAAAACTGCTAGGAAATAAATCACGCACCATCACGTGAGCCAAGCAGCAACCCTTACTGATAAGGAACGTCTGCTGGCTCGGCTGTGGGATCAAGCTTACCACGACGAGACTATTAATTGCCACATACCGTGTGGGGGTTCCCACCCCATTCCAGGAAAAGCTCTTAGCATTATAGCCTCCTGATTTGTTCCCAGCTCAATCGCTGGGGCGGCACAGGCCGACAAACGTTTAAATACTGAAGTAACCCTGCCGCCGTTCCCAACAGTGGGTCCTGGGGAAAGACCCTACAGACCAACCCGCATTATCAACGTGCCCCTCGTAGCTTAAAGAGGAAGAAGGCAGCAGGTCAGAGGCGCCAAGTAACGCCATCCAAGCCGTGACGACTTCACCTGGTGCAGGAACAGCCCCTGCCTTTGTGCCGCCGCTTCTACTCTGTGGCAGAAAGTAGTTCCGTCCCCCCCACTCCAGCGCCGCTCCGCGGGCCGCATCGCAGGCGGCGGAGGGGTGAAGGGAGAGCTAAAGTAGTCCCGCTGGAACGTGACAGCGGCTGTCCCCCCCCGCCGCGCTGCGCCTCCCCCCGGCGGGCACCTCGGGGGACAGCACCGCCACTTGCCCGTCCTCCGCCCCGCCAGGGTTTTGCCAGCCGTGGGGTGGCTAGGCGTGTGCGTGAGGCTGCCCGTGTGCGGCAGCCTGCGCGTCCGTTCCTTCCCTCCCTTCCTAAGAGGTGCCGGGGTAGGGCGGGCTCTGCTCCGGGAGTCGTGCGGCCTCTGCGCGGGGAGGCGAGGCCGGGCCGAGGGAGGAGAAGGAGGAGGAGAAGGGGGAGGAGAAGGAGGGAGGATCGGATCGAGGATCGGATCCCTGCGCCTGTGCGCGCCCGGCGGAGGCGGAGGCCGGGCAAGCAAGCGAGTGGAGGGGGTGGATGGGGGAACGGCGGCGACGGTTGCGGTGAGGCGGCGGCCGGCATGGAGGGCAGCGCCCGCTCCCGCGGCGGCTTAGCGGGGCAAGTGGCCTGATAGGGACCGACGAGGGGGGGGAAAAAAGGAAAATAGTCGAATCTCCGCCGC
>VZTY01007565.1:0-118626 GCA_013400935.1 Turnix velox
ACTATTCTATGATTCTTTGTGTTTTGATCACATCTGATTTGTGGGCAATTTGGTAATTTAGTAGTTGAGTCAGAACTGTGTCATGAGAGGGGTAATGGTTTCAAAGTGAAAGACAAGGAAGAAATTCTCTGCTGTGAGGGTGGTGAAACATTGGAACAAGTTTCCCAGAAAGACTGTAGATGCCCCATCCCTGGAAATGTTCCAGACCTGGTTTAGTGGTTGGTTTCCCTAATGGTAATAAGGGAATTAGATGGTCTTTTAGGTCTCTTCTGACCCAAACCATTCTATGAATCTACTTAAGCCTGAGTTTGCCCCCCCTACTGTGCTCCCTCCCCAGATCCTCCAACCAGTAACTGTCAGAGTTCCTGCAGACAGGTGTGCATCTATGTTGTCCATCTATACTGTGCTTTGGCAGATGGTGGGAAGCTCTTGCTGTCAAGAGAACCTGCTGAATTGCCCTATAGGCTTCTGCTTTTGGGATGGGCACATAGCACACAGGGCTGCTTCTGGGATTCTGCTCCTGCCTCACCCATGAGTGAACAAATGAGTCACTATGGTGGTGGGTGCTCAGTATTTAAAAACAAGCTAGGGTGGGACCCTGAAATCTGTGGAGTGAAAGATGAGTGAGCCTTCAAGTGATTTTACATCAGCTCTATTATAAGGCATATCAGAGTTTCCACCATTGTGCTGTAGTACTGATGCTAGATTTGCCTTAAAGACCAGGTGACTGGAGAAGAAATTAGAGGCCTTCATCAGTCTGCAAAGGATAAGGGATCATGTATATTCTTTTACAAAAGGCCATTTAGGCCTGATTTTAGAATCTGATGGAAAAGGAAAAAGCAGAAAAGACTCAAAGAGGATGCGGCAAATATACTGTCATCAGGAGCTGGAGGACATAGCAGTCTGACCCAGATAGGCTGGTCCTTAGAAATGGAAATTAGATGTGGTGAGAAACAGATGGCTGAAAGCAGAGTGCTATAGAACATGGAGATGCTTTGAAGAAGGACAGAGTTCCATGAGAGATGGAACAGGTTTCATTGATGTTTTGTTCAGAAGTTATTGCAGATGTTTTTAATTCTGTAATATCTTCCACAGCTGCTCAAAATCTTCATACATCTCACTTAGAGAGAGGACTGTGCTCATTCTTCTCTGGCAGAGGCTTGCTCATGGAGTAATGCACACTTCCCTTACCTGAGCTGTTGCATGGGCAACATCTGGAACTTCTCATGTGGCTGCTGCTTGCATTCTGTGGAAATACACACTCTTGATACCCTGGTAGATAGCCAAGGGTGTTGATATTGTATTTTAAAGCTAATAATGCTCTAGGGACTAAACAGGCATGCCTTACTGTTTAATGGTACCTTTCAATGTCACTGACCTGGTGGCAATTAACAGTAATAATAATAACCCGTAGGTCTTCTGATGAAAGTGACTGCTTTACACTGACCTGGGGACAGTCAGGTGAGAGATGCCCATGGATCTGGGTAAGGGACACGCAGCAGTAGCAGGGCAGGCACATATTATGCCAGAAACATGACAAATAAACTTTTTTAAGACCTGAAAAATACTCTGTCTTTCTCTCCACTCTGCAGATATAAAAACTTAGCAAGTCTTCCAATGGCCATTTAGCCCAAAAAAACTATTTTACAGTATTCTCCACTCCCTTCTCAGAGTCTCCTGCAGAAAGCAGTTTATGGAGCATGAGACCTTGGAAAGCTTCTTTTGATGGCCACCTCTCTCCTCCACCCCTTTCATGCTATTTTTAAGTCTTTGGATTAGAGATGACAGAAGGGCAGCCTTTCCTGTATATGTTTTTACAGCAGTTTTGGGAGCTGAGGGAGTGCTTAGGCAGCCCACGTTGGCATTACTGCTGTATCTCCATTTCCTTCCTCTGGAAACATGACTCCTCTTGGTGGCAGAGTACAGATTCCTGCCAAGGTGTCCCTGCATGACCAGCTTCAGAACAGAAGTGTGCTTCTGGCCAGCCTCTCCTTTGTTACTCACATTCTCTCTTCTGATTTCATCTGGAAGTTGAATTTACCGTATTGTCAAAGTGGCTGACATCCACTGTGGGATGCACACTGCAGCTTGCAGTGCCTGGGGATTAGCAGGTCAGCTGGGTCCAAATAGGTCTTTCTCCATCCTCCATCTTCCCAGATCCTTATAATCCTTCATGGCATGTATTGGGTCAGTGTTAGATACCGTCTCCTGAGATTTTTCTTCACCTGATTCTTCACACAGACTTTGACAAAACTAGGTGCCTGGACACTCAAAAAGTGTGAGATCGTGATGAATTTTTTCATTCTTTCTTTTCATCATTCCCTGCTTGCAAAGCCTTCTTCCCTGTAGGAGTAGAAGCAGGTAATGTGACCCCTACTCCCTCTTACAGACCACCTTTTTTCCTTGCTCAGTGTTTCATCCCAAGTTACTTAACTTACTGTAATTAGTGATTTATATAATTGTCTTAATCTTTTTTTACTAATATATTCTTGTATGTTTTTTCTTCATAACAGTATGTTGCATTCCTTCAACATACATGACCCATCTATGATACTTCTTCATTGCCCTTCAGTATTTGCTTGAAATTAGAAGAGAGAGGACTGGAGGGAGAGGGTAGAAACTGTTTCTAATAGCTGGGTTTGAAGGTTTGGTCCGATTACAGTGAGGATCAAATTAATTAATAATTGGGAACAAATTGTTCTCCCTATGTAAATTAGATACCGCTGGTCTGATGTTTTCTGTTATTGCTGAGGGGCATGTTTTTTGAGGTACTCCTGGCCCCTTCCCTAATCTTTCTTCACTTAAACAACCCCTCTGCCTGCAACACCATCCTTTGGGTTGAAGAAAATCTAGTAATAAAAACATTTGTGCAGTAGAGTGCTTGCTTTTCCTGGAAATTCTGGTCTCATCCTAGCAAAAAGGTCAAATTTCAACATTTTGTATATACTGTTTTAAGACATCTAAATTGTATAAATTTCAAAAATAATAGCACAGTACAAGAAAACATAATAAAATGCATGATTGTGGTTGGAAAAGTGGACTGGTATTTGTGTATGATAGAAGCACAAAGACAAGATCAGAGCAGTCATGTTTTAAGAGATTCAGAGGTTCAACAGTGTTTTTTCACTTCAAGAAGTCCATGGCTAAGCCCTTTCTCTCCCTTTTCTCTCTCCCTCTAACAGAAACTGTGATTCTTAAATTTTAGATATATTTTTCTGTATCTTAAGGTAAAACATTTTTTAAAATTGTATTTTTTAAATATTGCCTTCTGCTTCTGTCCTGTTTTTCTCTGTGGGGTCAGATGATGGTTACAAAGCTTTCAAGCTTGCCGGTATTTGAATTGGTTCACAAGACTGTGCATCAACTGCATCTCCCTTTAGACTTCCAGCATTCTTCCTTTCGTTACAGTCATCTTGCTTTCCTTTGCTCTCAGACTGTGGGTCAGGGGGAAATGGGCCATGGCTAGGGATCATCACGGGGGATCGGAGCCCTGGCTGTAGGGCCCCCACATCCTCAATCGCGACAAATTGGGAAAGTATGCCCATCCTTTCCTTTTTGTGCCCTGGTATTCCTCTTGTCCCCTTCTCCAGTGCTTGGTCTCATCCCAGCTCTCCCTGAGGATATGCAGTGTCTTTTCCCTGGGTGCAGTCCCTGGGGAGCGTCACTGCTGATACACAGTCCTTCCTCATCTTCTTTTCTGCCTTTAATGTTCTAGATGCTTCCTTACAACCGGTCTTTGGTGCTATGGAACATGTGCTGTTGATGGTTCTGGGGAAATTACTTCCTTTTCCTTTTGCAGAGGAGGTTACAACTCTACAAACGGGTGCATAGCTGAAACTGATGATATTCCTATGGTCTCACATGAGGTACAGCCATGAGGTACTGCAGCAGTGGTACAGACATCACTGTGTGAAACTTGCTCTGCTCCAGCTTTACCATCTTCCTCCAAGCCTGCTGCTGTGTGATGTACCTCATGCACTGCTCAGCAGTTATACATCACATTAATAATGGACAATGTATATTCTTGCCCATAGGATGCATTCATTATGTGTGGCACTTGTTTTTTTTTCCTTGCCCCAGGTTTCTGCACGCTCGGTATGCTGTGGCTAGAAGAGCAGTTTTTCTGGATTAGTACTTATTACTAAAAATCCATGGTGTTTGATGACATGATCTTGATCCAAGTGGAAAAAAGACATATAAAATCAGAGCCCATGATCTCCCTTGCAAAATTGTGTGTTTCTTCCTGCACCCCCTGCCTCTGCTCAGCTAGGGAAGTAGGGAGTGACATCTGAATGACACAGGAGGCCTTCCATGCTAGCAGGTCCTGCCAACTCAATCAAATGGCTGAGTCTGTTTTTTTCGTAGGAGACATTCATTATGCTGACACCCCCACCTGAGCTCCCTACAGGCAGAAGTTCACTTTGCATCCTTGTCCAGGGCTCAAGAAGCCTATATATGTATTTAGAATGCTTCCTTTTCTTTCAAAGCCATGGATTTTTTCTTTTCTTTATGTTCATATTCAGTGTAATTTACTTTTCATCTCTGCAAAATGGGAAAGAAAAGCCTTGAAGCTCTGCTGGGAGCTGCAAGGTGGGTTCATAAGCTCATATAAGATCATAATTATCTAGGGTGGTAGGAACCTTTCAAATCAAGTCCAGCCATCAGCCCAACAATTACAAGCATTAAACCCTTGACCCTCAGATTAGGAGTCTAAATTCTCTCGCAACTGAGCTACACTCCCAGGTTAATTTTTAGCTAATGCAGTTCAAACACCTGAATAGGAACAAGCAAGTATGCCTGACTGTCCACAGAAGAAAAATCAAAAAAACCTGTATTTTCCGAACTTGCAGGCTTGAGTAGTCTGCTCCCTCCCATATCAAGATGTCTTACACAAGCTTTTCCAGGCAGTTGTCTCGGGAGAACAGTAGAGATGGTGAATTTTCTCATGACACACAAAGAAGTTGATGCAAAACCAGATGAACAGGGTGCATTTTTTCAGTGAGTAGATGCGTATTTGTGAGGGATCTAGCTGTAGGGCACAAAGTCTGTCATATAGAGGGTTGGAGAGTCATGTAGTGAATGAATCAGATTAATCATATATAACTGTATCTCAGGACACTTCCTGACAGTACATCAACTGTAGTCTGACATTTTGAACCCACTTATTGAATATCTTGCAGCAACCTTAAAATAACCATTTGTCACTTAAAACCCACCATGGACCACCCCTAGGCCAGGAAGTCACAGAGGATAAATGTAGTTGTACACTTGCTTTCCTCTTCAGGCCATCCAGAAGCACCGACTAGGTTGTTCTGCTGTAGACTAGGCCAGATCAGTCTCAGGTCTGACCTGAATGGCTAGTGGATTTTAAATCATTCTGTGGAAACCAACTGGCAATTTCTGAAAGGCTGAAAAGAAAAAAAAAGAACAAAAAACACAAAAAATATCCGAAACAAACAAACAAAAAATCAACCAACCCACAGCAATGCCACCTCTCTTACTCTCAACAAAATTCATTAAAATTACAGCAAGAAAAACCCCAAGTCATTGACCAAAAAAAGATATGTTTTTGGAATAGGAACATAGAATCATAGTATAGTTCAGTTTGGAAGGGACCTTAAATCGAGTTCCAACCCCCCTGCCAAAGGCAGGGACACATCCCACTAGATCAGGCTGCTTGGTGCCATGTCCAGACTTGTCTTGAATACCTCCAGAGAGGGGGCATCCACAACCTCTCTGGGCAACCTGTTCCAGTGTCAGTTGCCCTTCCTTTGTCCACTGATGATGTGACTCCATCATAGAAGGCCACCAAATTGGTCAGGCATGGTTTGCCCCTGTTGAAACCATGTTGGTTGCCTCCAGTCACCTCTGTGTCATCCTTGATGTGTTTCTGCAACACCTTCAAGAGGATCTGCTCCATGACTTTGCCAGGCACATACTCCTGACAGTAGTGGGTCAGGCCAAGCTCTTTTCTTCCCTGGTCTGCATCACTGTAGCTGGGCAGATTATCTCATTCTTTCTAAGCAGAGCTACTCCAGTGCTGAGGAAATGGTCTGTTGGAGGCAATAATTTGAATGAACTGCATTTTATACATTGCTTTTCACAGATCCATTGTGCCCTCTCTGCCTTCTGTTTTCAAAAGGGGTGTGAAATAACCTTTTCTTTAGTAAGAATTTACCAGCTGGATGTCTGCCCATACACCAAATCTTACGTTTGTTCTGCTGTAGACTAAGTCAGACTTTTTGGTCACTGGGGAGCTGTGCTCTGACCTCTGTTTTGTTTCTAATGTAAGCAGTAGCCGAATGAGTTTATGATCTCAAAGACCAAGAGAATAAAGAAGTGTATGCTCTTTGCCTTCAGGTTTTACTGTAGCCAACCTAGACTTGTGCCTCCATATTTGACTTGCTGGACAAGGGATGAAGTGCTGATAGAAGTTGTAGGTTATTGCTTGCATGCATGGCAGGGTATTTTTAGCCATCTGAGTTGACCAAGCTTAGAGTAGAGTCAACAGAAAATGTGTGACTTGGTGCAGGGCTCATTCAAATGTCAAGCCCTTGAAACCACAGAGTAATAATAAAACAGATGGAGCATGCAAGACAGCTGCTAAAATTTTTCTTCTCTAAATAGGATATTATGCTGTCTTTTTTGTCTTTTTTAAGAAAAATTAAGTCGTATAATGCTGGAGAATTTTTTTTTCCACTGAATGAATTCTAAAATTTGCAAAGTTTGTTTTGGCCATAACTTCTGTAATCATATATTTTCCCAGATAGAATCATAGAATAGTTTGGGTTTGAAGGGCCCTTAAAGATCATCGAGTTCAACTCCCCTGCCATAGGCAGGAACACCTTCCACTAGATCAGGTTGCCCAGTGCCTTGTCCAGCCTGGCCTTAAACACCTCCATAGAAGGGGCATCCACAACCTCTCCTGACAACCTATTCCAGTGGTTCACTGGAAGAATTCCACTGTAAATAATTTCTTTCTTATGTCTAGACTGAATCTACCCTCTTCCAATTTACATCCATTTTTTCTAGTCCTCCCATCACATATCTTATTAAAAAGCCCTACCTCTGCCTTTCTGTAGGCTCCCTTCAGGTTTTGATAAGCTACTATGAGGTCCCCCCTGAGCTTTCTCTTCCTCAAGCTGAACAACTCCTGTTGTCTTCATAAGGCAGTTGCTTCATGGTCCTCCCCTGGACCTGCTCCAACAGCTCAATGTCCTTCTTATGTTGAGTACTCCAGAAGTGGACACAATACTCCAGGTGGGGCCCCACCAGAACTGAGTAGAGGGGCAAAATCACCTCTCTTGACCTGCTGGTCACACTTCTCTTGACGCAACCCAGGATTTGGTTGGCCTTCTTGGCTGCAAGATGTCACAGATTTTTTCACAGCAGAAAACTAGATAATTATTTTCATTTTCTCCTCTTCCTGGTGTAAAGAACCTGCTAATAGAGATGCCCACCAGTAACAACCAGTGGTTGCATACTGCATCTCTTTGCTTGGCTGGTCACTCAGTTTACAGATTGAAAGATGGGGCTTCAAGGGCAATGAGTGCAAAGCAGTGACTGCAGGCTCCAGCTAGTGTTTCCCTGAACAGAAATGTGGGTCAGGTTTCAGCTGCCCAACATTTTTTTTTCATTTCTGGGGGGGGAAATTTCAATGCATGGTTAGAACCTGTTTTTATTTTGCGACATGGTTTACACTGGGATGGCCACTAAATGAACCATGTTCCTGTTTGGCTTTAGTACCACAACTGCTACTGTAAGTGAAAGTGTAGAGACATGGAGCTGAAGCCTCTAATGGTCTCTTTATGATGCTGAGAAGTGACATATTTGCATCTGGAATCTTGGTTGTCTTAGCTTGAGTTAATACCTGGTGCTATGTGGAAACAAGAAAACCGCATTTGGAAAAATCAGATGCTTGTTCAACATTTTAAAGGTGCTTCTCCTAGCTTGTAAGATGAGTATTTTGTCTGTGTTCCAGAAAAAAAAGTAAGACAGTTCGTGTCTGTAACTTTATACAAAAAGTTTTTATTTTTATCTCTCAAATTACAAGTTGTATTTGAGAAGAGGAAACAAGTGGAAATTAAATGTAACATGAGCAGAACTGCAGGCAGTGGTGGTTACAACAGAGGTAGTTGTACTGCCCGTAGTATATCAATAAACCTTTCTGTGTTCAGCCAATATGTGGGAGTGAGAAATTAGGGTGTGGGGGTAAAGGTCTTGGGGAAGAGGGAAGAGTGGGTGGAAGAGAAGCCACATGAACTTTTAATTCCCCTTGGGAATTAAATCTGCTTTCATTGGGAAAATAAAATTAAAAAAACAATCATTGTAGAGTGTTATTTGCTGCCGTTCTTTTTGTCCTAATGACTGTTTCGTGCATTTTAACCATTGAGGAGCTGAAAGCATTGCACAGTGTCTGAAGTGCTGTGAAGAAAACCACTGGTACTGCGCTGGTCTGGCTGCTGGTCTGGGACTGTCTCAGGAAATTCCAAATGAATATAAATAAATGCCCTGTAGCAACCTCTGGGCTCCCTGCCTGCTGATGTGTCAGGAATACGCATTCCCTTTAAGGCAAAGGGAAGTGTGCTTCGGACTTAAATTTCCCGAATAACTAAAGGTGGCAAGGTCCGAGGGTGTTCTGGTGAGTAAGACTTTCAGGTGGGGTGGGGAGAGAGGTGAGATGAAGCAAGCCAGCTGAGAAAAGGAATGGGAGAAACTCTGGGGTAACATAGCTGAAACCACCCCTCAATATGCTTGTAGCATATGAAGTCGTGGCAGTTTTTCTGTTTTTTACAGTGCCGTAGGTGAGCTGTCTTGCAAAGTGCTGCAGTCTCAAAAGAACTTGCACTCGTGGTTTCAGGCACCTCTGACAGCCTCTTTTTTTTGTTGTTACATACAAGAAGTTTTTTTTATTTCATCAGATGTGGTTTTTCTAGTTGGAAATCAGTAAGAACACTTCAGTGATGAGAGTGTTGCACCTATATTATTGTAAGGTATCTATAGAAGCAAGGTAGCTGTTACTCTTAAAGTTTCTCATTTTAAATACTGTTTCAGTTACAAGCCACTGGCTTTAGCTATTTAGAATGTGCATAAAGAATTCTTTCTAATAATGACCTTTTCCGTATTTTCTGTTTTTTCCCTTTTCTGATAAAATTAGTTCATTGATCTGAACTAATTTAACTGCAAAGAAAAAGCTTTCAGTGTTTTTGAAATTTGGAAGGCAACACAGGTCTTATAAAAGGAATCAGTACTAGATTAATATAAAAAGGGGTAGAAGGGAACACTTCCCGGTATTTCAAATATCACACTGATTATGCAGCATAAACCACATTCCTTATGGAAGTAAACATGTGGCAAAATAATGTCTTTTCAGGACTCATAAAAACAAATACTTGTAGAACCATTCTTGCAGAAAATGATTATTTCAATTTTTCCACTGCATGCACAGCTGTAAGACCGAACTGAAACTGTAAATCAGTTTAAATATTCTCTGGTAGGTTTATAGCTCTAGAGGCCAGGTTTTTTCCTAATGGCTACTCCTGTTACAATTGCCCTATGTATCTGTTCTCTACTTCACACGTTCTCAGAGATTTATAGGTACAGAAGGGTAATGTAATGACATTATAAATCTAAATATTTTGGGTTTGTGATTCATTCATTTGGTTTTGGCTAGAGAGCAAACACAGCTTTCTTTGCTTGGACTTCATTCAGCAGGTAACACTGGTACTTGGTTGTGTTAAAAGCCATTTTCAGGCAAACATCTGGCTTGCATCTATGACTCCTTTTGGACTCCATGGAGAGATGATATGGATGACTGGGGAAGTAGAAGAAATATTTTGGGGTTTGCTCCTTTATTTCTTTCCCAGTCCCTTATGTGCGTCTTTGTGAAGTCCATCTGGGTGCAAGCTTTAGTCTTTGTGACTGAGGTAAGGGAGCTTTGGGGGTTCTCCTGTGCAGCAGAGGACAGCAAGCTGCATTACCAATATGGGACATCAACTTCACATTCATCAGCATTGCTTGTGGAACCAGTTCATCCAGATCTACTGGGATGTATTTTCATAAAGGAAAGCAATTGGTGATCTGAAACTAAAGGCTCTTCTATGGTGGTAGGTTGAGCTCATTGAATGGCTTTCTCCCAGGCTGCAAGGAGCTTGTGATTAGTATCAACTGTTTTACAAACTTACTTTGCTATGCCTGAGCTAGTCTGATTTGGAAAGTATAAACTGAATGCTCTTCATTTGTCACAAATGTCCCTGAAGTCAGTAAGTGTGCACACAGTAGAAACTGAAAGAAATAAATGCTTCAGGGAATTACAAAGGGTAGTAACAAGTAGAAAAGTAGTGCAAGATGGAAAAAATGCACATGAAATCTGGTGCTTGCAAAGAATGAATTCGTACTGGTTTGGATTTGTCTTGTTGGCATCTGTGCTTTCAAATATCAGTAAATAGGACTGAGATGCCCTCCATTTCAAACTCAGAAGTAAAGGCCAATTGTTGATAGCTCATCGCTCTTCACAGTGACACCTGAGCAAGCAGGAGGTTAAATTTACAAGCAATTTACACTTGCTTGATGGTTTTTAGTAGTGACTCACAGAAATAATTTTTACTTGTGTCTATATGATGTTCAGATATAAACAGTGTAGGTAAGAAAACCTTTACTGGTGTAAAAAAAGGTAAAGTAACCTTGAAGACCTCCTTCTAATGCCAAAAAGATTTTATCAGATTCATATACATGTATGTATATGTGCCTTTGGGTAGCAGGCTGGTGAGCATTCTTAGAATTTAGATAGCAAAATGTTCTGGTTTTTGTAACTGTGAACAGTAGTCAGAACATAGCAAACATTCAGCAAAGGGAGAAGTGGTTTAGGAATTGACCCTTGAGGAGGAATTGACAGTGGAATGTCCAGACTAGTGCATTCATCTCGTTACTGGTTTGAAGTTGAGAGCTGGCTGGTTGTTTTGGCTGTAAAGCTAAAATGCTAAACAAGTAATTTTATATTATTAGGTTTTATTATAATTGTATTTGTAGCATAATATTATGTAACTCAGATTTTTCAAAGTCAGAGCAACACAGCAGTTTTGCTGTAGGTTGATCAAATTAATGGAAAAGCCCAGTTGATTCAATGGAAAGACTTCTGTTGCTTTTAATTGCCTTTGAGTCACGGCTGTCATTGCTTCAAATTTTTTTCCTATTTTATTAATAGTCCTATCTCTCCTAGAAAGCACATAATTTTAAGACAGCAGATCCATTCCTAAAATCCCTTCATTTTACCAGTGTTTTGTGGTGAACGTAGCATTGCAGCCCAATGCCCTTCACTGGTGCCTATGTTCATTGACTCAAACTGACTTTGGTGAGATGTGCCATTAAAAATATCTGAGCTGGAGCTTCTATATCTTGAAACCTTTTCCTTAGACAGTGCTGTAGCTTCAGCCTTTCTATGTTATTACTGTTATCAGGGAAGTTGTTATCCCCAGTTTTTTTAATACAATACCCAATTCAAATTAGTAAGTGTTTATATGTCAGATCCAAATATCAGCTCCCAAGCTGCAGTGTGGACATATGAATTTTAAAAAGTAATCTAAATATGTTATAAAAATATTTTCCCCTTTTACTGCTCCTTGTTTTATTTTGAGATTAAATTTGCAGTGAACTTACACTGTAGATTTATTTCTTAAGTAAAAAGTACAGGAAATTGAATTCCTCTGTAACAGAAGACTCCTCTGCACTTCTAGCTGTGGGGTTGGCAGTGGGGCCGTTCATCCCTCTCTGGCTGGGGCACTTTCTTATGGAGCATAGTGCCCCATACCCACAGGTGCATCAGGAGTTAACATCCATCTGCTCCAGGCACAACTGTAGCTGAGTAACAGCAAAATTGGCTGCCTTTTTTACAAAGCAGTATTTATTACTTGTTTTCCCATAGCAGAAAAAGAAGTTGGAAGATATTACCTGCTAGGTCGACACTACAGTGTGGTGTGCTGGGCAGTTAAGTATTGCTTTTGCAAGCCGAGCTGGGTCATCCAGGCACCCCAAGCTAATGCTGCAGGAAGGGTGGCTGAGGCTAGCATCATATAGTACAGTGACAGGCAGCAGGGTGGCTCAGCTTAGTGGCTCTCCTTCCAGTAGGAGCGGAGCAGCCATCTGAGGAAATCTGTGCTCCAGGCCAACAGTGTGCTTCACACAATCACTGAATCCTAGCACTATATCCTTCAGCCCCAAAGAGAAAAATAAACCATGTGGTGTTCCTGCTGTGTCTGGCAAAGTATAGAAACAACTTCCTGTTAGTTTTCCCCTCCCCATTCTTGGAATAAAATAAAAATCTGATATGTTGATTATTTGGGTTTAAGGCTTTTTTTTCCTTCCATGTTTGAAAACACTAGAGAGCTAGGCTACAATGTTGAGGAGCTAGTAATTTCATGGTATCTTGTGTATTTTTCTGGACAGAAGAAGGCTGATGAAATGACTGCTGCAAGACTAAGTTCTATTTTCCAAGTGGGTTTGTTGTTGGTTGTTTTTACATTAAAATTCCAACACTTGAAAAGCAGAACAAAAGAAAAATTGTTCAGTGTTTTATTCTTCTTTTTGTGTAAGTGCAAAGCCTCATGTGTTTTGGTTCTTTTCAAAAGGATAGGCTAATATTTATATATGCTGAAGAACGAAAGAAAAAGGAACAAAAGGTGTGAGAAAATGAGAAAAGCATCCATTTCTACTCTGTTTGCAATAAATAATCAAAAATCACTTTTTTTTTTTTAATTACCTCTTTTTCTGTCCCAGGAAACCTTTCAAACAGAAGTTAAGCATATAAAATACTGGTTCTACTCCACTTGCCTCTGCATTTTTGCTCTGCAGCATTCTTTATGAATTGTCTTATGCCATAATTCTGGAAGTAGAGTCTGTTATTCATAGTATTATTCAAGTGGAGAAGACCTTTGAATAGCACTCAGGTCCAAGATAAAAGGCAGCTTTAGATCTGATGTCTGTATTTTTCAAAACATTTTGACTTTTATCTTCAGAAATACATCTTCTGCTTCTCCTTGCTTTTGCTGGACCTTCCAAGGGACCTCTATGCAGTAAATTTTTCCAAAAATTTTATAGAAATTAAACATTTCCCCTGCTTTTCTCTTTTTCAGAAGTATTGAAGCACCTCAACTAAATGTTCTCCAGGTCTGGGAGCAAAATTTGTGGAGACTTAGGCAGGACTGACCTAAAATTTCAATATATCAATGTTCTTGCGTGCATGGGATAAGATATAATTTAAGTTGATAAGACTGGAATGTTTAGACAGAGCCAGTCCCAGCAGTGCAGGAGGAGTGAACTGAAGAGTGCATTTTTTAAATGCTGCTTGTGTGCTGCCTGTGATTATCCTGCATCAGGGTGAGGGAAATGAAGTCTTTGCATACTTCTGGAGAAATGCATTAATAACGACAGTACCACAATGAGGCCTCTGTGCTCTGCTTCACAGGTACTGGCCTATCGGCATTATCAGTTTGTGTCTTGTATTTAAAGACATTTCAGATGGAAACATGAGAACAGAAACATAAGCATTTTCACAGAAAAAAATGTGGGTTTGTGTTTCTGCACATACTGTCTGTGTAGCACAATGATGTAATTCAAATTCGTATTTGTTTGAGCTACTACAGAGTCTGGGGCACAGTTCTTCTAATTTTGGCTGTGCCCATGATCAACTAACCAAGGATGAGACAAGACACTAAACAAGAGTGTTAGTACCAGCTGGTATTTGCTGCAATACTTCTCTGTGTGTTGGAATGAATAGGGTAGGAGTTATTTACTTTTTTGAGGTCTCTGAGCATGCAGGCTTGCCTCTGGCTGATGGGCTGACAAAGCTGCCTCTGAGGCAAATCTAAGGTCCCTGCTTGTACAGTGCTTGGTGCTTGCCCACCCCAGCACCTAAGGAAAGGAAGAAGGGCTGCACTTTTATTGGGTGTTTATTAAGTTCTTTTCTATTAGATTGTATTTTTTCCCTTTGGAAAGAGCAAAACCACCCATCTTACTTTGTTCTGTGCTTGAGAGGCACACACCCATCTTGACCCTTTCTCTGGGTCAGCACAAACCACAAAGGCCTGCCATGACTCCCGCATACAACACTGCAGTCTTGGGTTGATCCTCATTTGTCAAGAAACATCTCCAGAAATTAACTCATAATATTGGGATTGTGTTGTGTTGTATTGTTTCAAGGAAAAGTAATGGCTGTTGGCTCAGGATACTGTCTCATGCTTGCAGAGTGGGAGATAGGAGCTGTGTCCAGGTGGTGCTGCCAGCTTAAGCTGAGATCCAAAAGATCAAGCTGGTGAGATGTCTGGAGAGTAAGTCTAGGAGCAGCTGAGGGAGCTGAAGTTGTTTAGCCTGGAGAAAATGAGACTGAGGTGAAACCTTATTTGCCCTCTACTAGTATGTAAAGGAGGTTGTAGAGAGTTGGGGTGTCAATCTCTTCTCTTGAGTAGGACAAGAGGAAATGATGTCAAGTTGCACCAGGGGAGGTCACACTATGTAAAAAATTTTACACTGAAAGGATTACTAAGCATTGGATCAGGCTGCCCACGGAAGTGGTTGAAGTACACATCCTTGGAGGTATTTAAAAGATAGGGATAACACACAGCTTAGAGATATGGTTCAGAGACGGTTCTTCTTAATGTTACGTTGATTGTTGGACTAGACAATACTGAGCTGACTGCACATGCTGTGGGGAGCTTTAGTGAGGGTTCCAGTGTCACTGTGATTTTTTTTATTTTTTAGGTCTTTGTTGAGCAATCTTAACCCTATTCCATGACAGAGAAAAATATACATCTGAGACTCCTGTTTGGTTCTCATGACTTAACATGAAATTTGCATGTTTTTTTAGAGGTTTTATGAATATTTTTCCAAAGATGCATTAAGTCTTACATCCTGGGACTTCCAAAGAGTCTGTTCCACCCTCCCCCCCCATCCAACACATTTATGCATTGTTGCCAGCTTAGAGGTGCTGCCTGACTTCATGGGTGTAGTTACAGGAGGAGCAGAGATGTTAACTGGGTGAGGAAGACAAGGACTAAGACAAGCAGAAGAAAGGAACTGGGGAAAATGGGAGAACAGGTAAAATTGATGCCACCTTGAATTTACATGGACTGGGTGAAGTGACTAGACTCAAGCTGCAAACAATGGGAGTACAAGCAGATTTTGGATTAGATAACAAGGAAATAGTTATCAGTAGAGAAGAAAATCATTGAGAAATACGAAGTGTGGGAAGAAGGCAGAAAGAGACCAGGAGTCTACAGAGGACATGGGCTACAGTGGGAATGGGAACAAAACTAGGGTGCAGGTGGGAAGGAAGAGTGTTCAGCTGGGGGCAAGGAGCTGTGGGGTGTGGAAAGGAGACATGTCTGTTTGCAGGGAACAGAGACAGATAGCAAGCTGGGAATACAGCACTGAATTTGGGGAGGAAGAGGAGCAGTTCAGAGAGTATGTTCTGTCTCATTCTGTCAGTGGGAATGCTGGTGACTTTTTCACTTCCTGACACTGAAGCAATCCTGCTGGAAGTTGCTGTGTGCAAGGAAAATATGCATATGTAAGCATATGTTTTAGCTTCCACTCTGGTATTTAGATAGCTATTTTGGGTGCATCTATAAGTAAACACCGCAGCATAGTGGGACTGCAATCAGTCTGGGAATGTGGTCTGGGGAGGTTGTCTGTGTCTGCTGAATGGTCTGTCCATGCTGCAGAACGTTCTGAGGTCAACCCTGCTTCTGTGACTCCCACAATCCAGTGTCACTCCAGCTTCTTCTTTTCCGTGCCAGAAACTTAGGTTTTCATGGAGCAGCGTCCTTCGTGGTCTGAAAGGTCTCTTTCAACCAAGGCGATTCTATGATTCTACTGCTTACGGTCCTGCGACAACCAAAAGTATAGAGAATTGCCACGAAAGCAGTTACACTGTCTGCAGACAACGCTTTCCTTAAAGCATGCCAAGGAAACTGGAAAAACAGGAGCTCACCCCTCCCACCCCCCTTTTCCTAAACCTTTTCAGCACAACATTAAGTCACTTCCGGTAGCTGTAGTAAGCTGAGATTTTTTTTCCTTTTTTTCTCTCTCCCTTCTCTGAGGCTTATATTCCTTTAAGAGGACGAGGCTTCCAAACCTTTTGAAAAGGAAACGAGCTAACGTCGCTTCCAGCCACGCCAGCAGCCCCCCCGGCCCTGGCCACGGGCGGGACTTAGCAGCGTGGATTTATCCGTGGGCCAGTCGGTCGGTGGGCTGGCGGGAGGGGCACTAGGCGGTTCTTCCTTATGGGCTGAAGAAGAAGAAAGGCGGGGAAGAAAGCGCGGGTGGGGGGGTTGTAGCAGCAGAGCTTCGGCGTGCGGCAGTTGAGCCTGGGACAGCCAGCCATAGGTAGCTGGAAAATTTACAGTGTGGAGGCAGAGGCATCTGGCTAATTAAGGTAACCGGAATGCTGGCTTTTATTACTCCTCCAACTCATAATTCGCAACAGTCGTATTTTCCCTTGTCTTTTTTTTTAAAAATTTACCTCAAGTGGGATGGGAACTGCACTGGATGTAAATACCAAGCAAGTGGAGCAAATGAAGTTAAGCTTTATTTAAATTGCTTTGGGGATGGGCAAATGCTGCAGGACGGCAGGCATTTCCTTAAATACGATAGTCTGCCTCCACAGTGGGATTCTGGATCCACCTGTCTAGGGTGCTGGGGGCTTCGTGCATTTTAAAATGAACAAGTCAGAGGCACTGGTGGAACTATGGTGAGACTGAACTGGTACTGCAGCTCTTGTGGTGGCAGATCCAAAGCTGTAAAAGAGCCACAGGTCTGTGTAAAGTCTCATGGCGTAAGGAGCAGGGCTGGAGGAAGTTCCCCTCACTTGCTTGAATGCACTCTGCAGAGTGCAGTCGTCCTTTGGAGGATTCATGCAGCTCATCTGAATCCTCTGGTATCTATATGATTACATGGTGCATGTGAAAGACTGGAGAGATTTGGGGAGGGCAGCCTGGAGCTACTAGCCTTGCCACTTCTGTGCCCCTTTGCCAGTGTACACATTTATTGAGGATATACATGTCTCAGTATTTGAAAACCTACTGATTAACTTTCAGAAAGTTACTCTGGATTTAGTGTTGAGAGTCAGTCAGCGGAAAGCTGATCTGCTTGCTGAGCTACAGCAGCAGTTTCTGCCTCCTGCAGGCTGTGAGCATCACACCATCTTTCTGTTCTTGTGTTTCAGCGTATAGTTTGCTGCGACAGTTTCTTTTGCTGATTCTAATTCTTCTTTTCCAGAAAAAGAAAGGAAAGACCCCTACTTTGTGGAAACACCTTATGGCTACCAGCTAGATTTGGATTTTCTGAAGTATGTGGATGATATACAAAAGGGGAATACCATTAAGAAACTAAACATCCGAAAGAAGAGGAAAGCCATACCAGCCTCAGTGGGTACCAAGAACTCTGGTAGCCAGTGCAGTGGCTGGACCTCCACAGAGTCCCTCTCTTCATCAAACAGTGATGAGAACAAGCAATCTTGTTTGTCAGCAAAGAGTCATGTAACCTTGTCCACCACTGCAAAGCCTTCAGTGTCCTTCGAAGCATCTCCTTCCTACTTAACCGTCCCTGAGAGTAAGCATCTTCCACCTCCTTCCCCCCAGCCTCCCCGATACAACCTTCATGTAACAAAAACCCTCATGGAAACACGAAAGCGCCTTGAGCAGGAGAAGATGATGCAGTTCACACCTGGTGATGTCCGCAGGCCCCGGCTTTCCAGCTTTGGAGGCATGGGCTCCACAAGCTCCCTCCCCTCTTTTGTGGGATCCAGCGGGTACAGTCATATGTCTCAGCAGCTGCAGAATGGGTATCAGGGGAATGGTGACTACGGTGCCTGCTTCAGTTCCTCCTTGAGCAGTTCCATTCGTCACAGCCCCATGAGCTCAGGAATATCCACACCAGTCACCAATGTGAGTCCAGTGCATCTGCAGCACATCAGGGAGCAAATGGCAGTTGCCCTCAAGCGTCTCAAGGAGCTCGAGGAGCAGGTCAAGACCATTCCTGTGCTGCAGGTCAAAATTTCTGTGTTGCAGGAAGAGAAGAGGCACATGATGGCTGAACTCAAAAACCATAGGAAGTTCACTCAAAATGACACGTATGGTTTCAGAAAGCGGTCCTACAGTGCAGGGAATGCAGAGCAGTGGGAACACATGTCTCAGGTGAGAAGGGGTGGAGAACTGTATATAGATTGTGAGGAAGATGTGGAGACTGTAGAGCAGAGCTCTCAGAGGATAGAAGAGTTCAGGCAACTGACTGCTGACATGCAAGCCCTGGAGAAAAAGATCCAGGATAGCAGCTATGAAAGTCCAGCAAACCTTCAGGCGAACAGAGAAAGCCTGACCAAAGAGGCCAGATCTGTTGCTGTAGGTGCTGATGAGAACATGAGCGATGTGGTTATATACAACAGATCCATAAGGCAACACAGGGAAGCAGCTGTGGGGACAGAGAAAGAAATGAGAGAGTTTGGGGTTGGGGTGACAGAGGCCATGCTTGGCTTGTCTACAGAGGTCGAGAAGGAGATAGAGCTTCAGCAGCAGACCATTGAAGCCCTTAAGGAGAAGATTTATAGACTAGAGGTTCAGCTAAAGGAAACAACCCATGATAGGGAGATGACCAAATTAAAGCAGGAGCTGCAGGCAGCTGGGTCTAGGAAAAAAGTAGACAAAGCTGTGATGTCTCAGCCCCTTGTTGTCAGCAGGATGGTGGAAGCCATTGTGCAAACAAGAGACCAAATGGTGGGAGACCACATGGATGTTGCTGATTCATCGGTAGGAAACCACCTGCAGATGAGCAGTGTCAGCATCTCTTGCAGCCCTGCCGTGCGGAGCATGTCTTCGGGACCAGAGCTGCCAATGAGCCAGTGGCTGGTGAGGGAGAGGGTAGATGTGAGAGACCAAGGCACAGAGAGGTCACTTAAGCTGCATGATAAGGCAGTGAGTGCAGAGGCAGCTGTCTGTGATACAGGTGTCAACACAGAGCAGCTGGCAGATGTACCATGCACCTGCCAGATAGTGCAGGCAGTCAGAGCAGTGAGGTCTGTGGGATGTGGTGACTGCTCAGTGGATGTGGTGGTTTGTACTCCCAAAGAGCTTGTGTCCCGTGAAACTACCACAGAACCTGTGCCCAGGGCAGAGGCAAAAGTGATGGCTGTACCTTCTACAGCTACTCAGCAAACTAGCACCACATTGGAGATGGTGAGCCAGTGCACCAGTACAGAAATGGTCTCCCTGTCAGATTGCGGGACAAACACTGCTTTGGTCAGCTGTGATAAACAGACCAACACAGAGAGTGTGGAGACACGGAGTGTGGCAGTAGGAGATGGCCGTGTGAAGGACATAAATGCAACTTCTAAAATGCGTTCAGTTGGAGTAGGTACCATGCTCTCCAGCCATCCTGTCTTTGAAAAACCCTCAGCAATAAAAACCAAAGACTGTGGCACTGGGCAGATAAACATTCATGAGAACTACCTGGTTGGTCTTAAAATGAGGAGCATTGCTTGTGGACCCCCTCCATTGCCATTTGTACCAACTGGCACCAGGAGCATTGGTGTTGGTGGAGAGTCAGTGTGTGACCCAGTGAGTGGTCTGTTGGAAAGTGATCTGTCTCCACCAGAGCTTAGGACAGGCTTGGATCACTACATTGAGCGTGTGCAGAAGCTGCTGCAGGAACAGCAGATGCTGCTTGCTGAAAGTTACAGTGAATTGGCAGAAGCCTTTGGGGAGCCCCACTCCCAGATTGGGTCTCTCAATTCACAGCTCATCAGCACTCTCACCTCCATCAATTCTGTCATGAAATATGCCAGTACAGAGGAACTGCGGAGCCTGGACCTTCAGAAGCAGTGCATGGAGAGAAGCACTGCCTCAGGTAAGCCCAATGTCCAGACATGTATTTCTTAGAAGCACAGTTATGTTTGTCCTCCTTGACAAAACCACTGGTTAGTCTCCTTCTTGTATCTTGCTTAGTCTGAAATAAGCGTGTAATCCTTCCTGATGGAGCACAAAATGGGACACTTTGCTGGATGTGCCCATTGGTATTCTTTCTGGCCCCCCACTGTTAACTGGAAACACAGGTGGTTTTACCTCTCCCAGTCCAGTAGGCTGTGAAGGGCATGATGATGATGATGGCAGTTCTGAAAGAGCGATACCTAAAATTATGTAGGGTTTTACCCATAAGTATGCAGAGTGTTAACTCCATCTTCTAACTTCAGGAGTATTCTAGGCTCAACCCTTTGTGTTTGGCGTTCTGCCCTTCCTTTAAATTTGGTGTGCACTTTTCAAACAGAGTATCAGATGTGACAGAGTGGAAAGTCACAATCAGTATCTGTTTCAGCAGAGCCAATGGCTTTCTAACAGGCAACTCCAGAGCACTTCACAGAAACCACATCTTGCATCATCTCTGTTCCAGTAACTGTTCTGATCCCTAATTACAGTCCCACATTTGAAAGATATAAGCTGTAATTACTGCTGGAGGTTCTGATGGCACTTGAGAACTGAGATTTAAATACTCCTTGCATTTTATTTAATAACTTTTAATTCCATATTATCAATTTGAGGGATTTCTTTATATGAGTTTTCTTTATTTCCTGGGGTAAAGCTGCTTACTTTTTAAGCATATATATTATTGGGAATTTGTTAGTATAGCTTAAAATTTAGCCATTTTAAAAATATTGTATTGGTGAATCCAGCCTAAATTTATAAATGTTGACTTAATGGAAACCAGAATGTAATGTCTAGTAGTGACTGGCAGATACCATCTTCTTGGTCCTGCCATACCGTGACTGAAACAGGAGGTAAAGGAAGTGGGAAAACCTTGCACAAATTCATCTGTATTGTATGTACTGAATTTGAAAAAACAATCCTGAGTAAATAATATCAGCATAATATTAGTGGCTAATGCACTTCTATATAAAGCTCTTGCAAGTTATTTACTGTCCTAAAATTTAACTATTTTTGTGAAAAGGCAGCTTTTCACTAAATATGATTGTTTTCAGCATTCATGTGGTAAATGGAACTATCCATTTAATGAGCTCAAGTAAAAATTTTAGCTTCCAGTAGTAAAGCAATAAGCAACATTTATGCAGCAGTAAAGAAAACATACGATATCCCATACATGTCCCTTACTAAATATGCAATGTCATTATCTTTCTGGTATGTACTTTATATTTTGGACTTCTTGCAAGTAATGATACTATGATAATATGCCTTTCTAGCAGATACCAGAAGTGTCTCTTAAAAGCAGTGAACCAGAATTTTTAGTAGCTGTAAATCCTGGATTCCTTTCCCTGCTTTTACTGCACAGTATCAAATGTGTAGTCTAGAGTCTTGAAAGTATTTAGACACAGGTGGGGCAGTGGATCATATTTTACTAAGGATGTTCCTACTCGGATTCAGATTTCACATTCTTGACAAAATTATTCTGGAATAATTTTATTTTAGCTTGTAATGCCATTATCTTTAGCTGTGCATGCTGAGTGTAAACTTTATTTTTAGTCACTGGTGAGAACTACATGCATGAATTAAGCTCTGGGTTATAACCCATGGAGAATGGAGTGGGAAGGAGGTCTTAAGTCTGAAATGTTTTTCCTTCTTTTTTCCTTAATTACAAAAACACAGTCTTTACTGTGGTCTGGTGGTCCTCCTGCCTGTTCCTATGCAACTCTTGATCATATGTTACTTTCTTCTGCAGAATGTTTTTTGCTGAGTGAAATACAACTTAAATTTAAGTCTGTAAGCACTGAAACTAATAAAGCCATTTTTTCCTCCCATGCATCAGTATCTGATGATGGCTTGTGAGCTCTTAATAAGGCTTTCCTCACATTTAGGTTCCTTGTATGCAGCTTTTGAGGTGTCTTCTATGTGAGTTCAAGCAGCACTCCTTTCTTCAGGCCTCACATCTCAGCCTGATTATAGCTTGTATAAATGTAGAAATGCTTCAGAGCACAGAGTCTGTAGTCCAGAGTGATTAAAATGAGCAGTCTGGTTTTAGTTACTAGAAGTAACATGACCCTGCAACTCTCTTATTCTTAGGAAAGCAGGCTGAAAATAGTGGCAGAAGTGCCGAGTTTCAGATTAGCAGCAGTAATATCATCTGTAGTATTTTATTCAAAGAGCATCTTAGGAAAAGCCTCATAGACACCAAGTGCTTTTAGGGCAAAAATACTTGAGCTGGCTTTGAGATGTGTGATTTGGATTTGCCTTGTTACAGCATTAATTGGTCCTGTTTTGCTTCTGATTCCTGAGGTAGCATATCCGACATGTTCTCAGCTCTACAGATTTTTCTCCCTGCCAGCACTGGGGAGATGCAGGTGTGCTGCAGGGTTGTCAGCTGTCTCTCAGACCCTTGACACAGCTTGTGGCAGGCAGTGGAGATGCAACTGTGAGAGCTGGAGCGTTCAGAGTGGAACACAGGCTGGCTCTTCGTCTGACACCCCCAGACACAAGCACAGTGAAATTCTGAGGTGATTTCTGAACTGGGTCTGTTAGCAATTAATATACTATTTGTTGGCAAAATAAATGCAGACACTTCTGTAACTAAGCAACTCCTATTTACATATGCACTGTCCTTTAGAATCCCTAATGACATCAGGGAAATCAGACCCACAGGGCAGACAAGCCAATTTCCACTCTGCAAAATCATATTAGTCAAAACTGGGACTCTGTGTGTGGACAGTGGAATCATAAGGATATGGGTGACAAACTTGAATGTTAACTCATTCTTAGACCAGGAGGACTGTGAGGTGCGAATGTGTCCAGGTTCCCTATTTATTGTCATGGAACTTTTGAGAAGCTTTGTAAAATTATATTTAAATGAACTTATGTTTTGGAAAATACCAGATGAAGATAAATGCCCCTTGTTTTGAGTCACTAGCAAGGAGTTTACAAGGGTGGTAGTTAAAAAGAATTGCTGTGCTATTGCAGAGAGATTACTTGTGCATATTTCAGCTGAAAACGCAGGGTTGTTTTGCCTCAGTGATCTTTGGAGTATCAGTTTTACAGTCACTTTCTGGAGCTGTTATGATGGAACACACCACTGGAAGCATTACACTGATCATCTTGTGGAAGGAGGCAAGTTTGTGAATTAAGACTGGAAGGAGTGAAAAGATGTGGGAAGCAAGTGGTGTCTGAAGTTCTTGAGCATTGGGAAAACAAGATATACTGTTTCAACTCTTCTACCCACAGCTGGGGAGGCAGCAAGAAAGACAATGGAAAGACCAATGGTAGTGTGAGAATCCCCTGGTTATCCAAAGCCAGGAATAATGAGGAGCTGTGGCCAAGATTGTCTCTCTCTTCATTTGTTAAGCAGAACCAGCAGGGAGGTGGAGAAGACTGCATTCTCCTTGTGTATTTTCTGTTTGACAAAGTTTTTATCCTTTTCTTTCAAAGACTCTGCAACTTGATGGGTTGGTACCCCTTCTCCTGATAGCATGGACCCACACTAGTCCAGTTGAAGATTTGAGGTTTGTCTGAGGCTCAGGAGCCAGTGCTCCTTTAAGGTACAGGCATGTCTGTGGGCTGCTACAAAATTCTCTAGGGGAGTGAATGAACCCCTCAGCTTCAGCTCTGCTACAGGTGCATGCTTCAGTCACCAGGTCAAGTTTCTATACTTATGTGGTTGTTTGCGTAAAAAGTGGGACCCATAGATCACTCTGCTGGGAAGAGGCTGACTGACATTTGTGAAACATTTGTCGTATTCCCTGGATTGTGCAAAATGGTCAAGTCAGTGGTCAGAAAAGGTGCTATTTATTCATGTGTATTTGGAGGGGACCTCAAAGAATTCAGTGCCTTCTCTCCATTTTTCCTGTGGCAGGTACCATCTCCTTACAAACCGCAGATGCCTATGTTTTTTCCAGAACGGTCCAAACCTCTGTTTTAGGAGTTGAGACATTTATCTTTTTTTTTCTTAACCTGTTTTTAATTCTCATCAGATTATATCAGAAGAGAAACAGACCTGATCAGCAACTGTCATAAAAAGACACTGTCCAAGTGAAACTCCATAAACCTCTTTAAAGGGATTTGACATACATTTCCTGGTCATACGTTAAGAAACCTTCTTAGTATTACCATTATTATCATTAGAAAATTTACTGCTTTCATTTTGTGTCAGCAATACATGGAGTGTTTGCTTCTAAAAGCTGTTCAGTCTCCTCATTTCTGCTTCAGTTAATAAGGTGTAGAATTTGACACAATGGAAAGAATTTTTTTTTTCAAATCTATTGTTGCTTAGAGAGTAGCAAGCTCCAGCCTGCTGCCCCATCTGTTGAGTGCCTCTAGTAAAACCTCAGTCCCTCCCCATGCTGTGGCACATGATGAGCTTCGTTCAGAGTTCAACTCCCATGGTAACAGGCACATCTATGAATATTTAATGTCAAGAGATTCCCATGTTTCCAAGGAAGTATTATCCTATTTCAGCAATAAAATAAACAAAGCATTAGCTGAGAAGGTCTACTCTTCATATATGAGAGAGCACCAAAGGCTTTGAGATGACTTTTCCTGCTCTGTCCAGCCTGCCTCATGAGGTGCTTTGATCCACTACTTACCAGATAAATTAAGGATGGCTTTCACTGAGCTTCACACACAGTTGTCTTGGAAAAGCGTTCCAGCAAGAGCTGCATTTAATTTCTCTGGCCTTGTTTGCACTTCTCTTGATTTCCAGTAGTATAGCATAATTGTCAAGCTAAATCATGTTTATAGAAATGGTTAGGTTTGCTTCCATCTTACCAAATGGAATTTTTCAAAAGCAAGTAAAGCCCAAGCTTATGTGGTCACAAGTTCACTCAAATTCAGGGGGAAAGCTACTGTGCAAAATAGGCCCGCCAGCTCCTGTGCAAAATAGACCCTGAACCAGTTTAATAAGTGACTACTCAAGTACTATTAAATGGGAGGAAAGGTCTGCAGTTAGGAAGGGAAATACCATTTTCACAATAATAAATTTAGAGGTGCTAGGAATTACATAGGTAGTCTACTGCTGGTACACTCTTGCTGTCATTCTTGTTTAAATTGTCAGTATTTTCAAAATAAGCAGAAGTAATTTAGGAGAGGAAGTTCTTCTAAAAAAATTTAAAAGCATGCTCTTTTTTGCTCTATGCACTGAGGCTAAACCACTGGAGGTGTTTCACTAACTTGTTTCCCTCAGAAATTGAGGGGAATAATTTTCTATATAAGGATTTATAAACAGTTGAAAGTCTATAAGTTTTTTGTTTGTCTTATCATACTTTTGAAACGCTTATGAACTTTTCCAAGATCACCTACTGTACTGAAAAATATGTTTAGAAATTCCTGATGACTTCATGCTGTGGTTGGCTATGCAATACCAACACAGGTAATGACATGGCTAATGACAGAGGTTGAATATACTCGATCTGTGAATGCCTGGCTCCGAGACTGGTGTTAAAGGCGGGCTTTGGGTTCTTCGATATTGGCTGGTTTATAAGACCCCAGACATGATAGGGACACAGGGGAAAGTTTTATCTCAGAGGGGCAAAAGGGTCCTTGGACAGAAATTAGCTGGGCTCATTAGAAGAGCTTTAAAATAGATTTTAAGAGGGATGGGGTTGCAGCTGGGCTTTTGTCAATGAGGAAGTGCTTTGAGATACCAGAAGTTGAGGTAAAGGAGGAGAGAGCCTGTGTTGATGAGGACAGAATTAGGGACCTATCGAACAATCTGGACATCTGCAGATGGGGTTGTAATGGCTCCATTACTGATGGCGATGGATGCCCTGGGCCTGTACTAGGACCACAGGGCTGAAAGAGGTCATCTGTAGTGCAGACAAAGGGTGTTCCAGTTGGTAAATCAGCATTGGGCAGGGGGAGACTTAAATGCTTGCATGTTAATGCATGGAGTATGGGAAATAAGCTGGAAGAGGTGCAGATGTGTGTGCACATACATGGCTGTGATGCCATTGGACTCACAGAGACATGGTGGGATAATTGTTTTAACTGGAGTGTTGGAATGGATGGGTATAAACTCCTAAGGAAGGACAGGCAGGGGAGAAGGAGAGGAGAGGTTTCCTTCTATATTAATGAGCAACTGGACTGCATGGAGCTCTGATTGGAGCGGGACAGGATCAGAGGGAAGGCAGGGGAGGGAAATGTTGTAGTGGGAGTCTGTTACAGGCCGGCTGACCCGGAAGAAAAAGTGGATGAGGCCCTCTACCAACAATTAGAAACAGCTTCATGTTCACAAGCCATGGTCCTCTTGGGTGACTTTAACCATCCTGACATCTTCTGGAGGGAAAACACGGCAAGGTACCAGCAGTCAAGAAGGTTCCTGGAATGCAGTGATGACAACTTCCTCTTCCAAATGGTACAGGAACCCATGAGAAGTCGAGCCATGTTGGATCCTGTTCTCACCAATGATGAGGGCCTAGCGAGTAATGTGGGGGCAGCCTTGGATGCAGTGACCATGAAATGGTGGAGTTTATTATCCACGGGGCATCAAAGAAGGGGTGCAGCAAGCTCATCACTCTGGATTTCAAGAGAGCAGACTTTAACCTGTTGAGGGATCTTGTTGTCAAGGTTCCATGGGAGACAGTCCCGGAAGGAAGAGTGGGCCAAAACAGCTGGGCATTATTTAAGGTCCATCTCCTCCAAGCCTAGGAGCTGTGCATCCCAAGGAAGAAAGAGATGGGCAAGAATGCCAGGAGGCCTCTGTGGATTAACAAGGAGCTTCTGGACTTGATTAGACAGAAAAAGAGTGTATCAGGAGTGGAAGCAATAGGAGGTTAGCTGGGAGGAATACAAAGAGGCTGTCTGAGTAGCCAGGGATCACGTTAGGAAAGCTAAAGCCTAGGTAGAATTAAAGCTGGCCAGGGACATAAAGGGGAATAAGAAGAACTTCTACCAGTACGTAAATGACAAGAGAAAGGCTAGGGAAGATGTGGGCCCATTCCAAAAGGACACTGGAAAGCTGGTCATGGGAGATTTGTAGTATACTGAGGTGTTGTTCTTCACCTCAGTCTTCAATGGCAAGGCCTCTGCTTGCACCACTCAAGTCTTATAAAGTAAGGACATAAACTGGGAGAAGCAAGATCCACCCACTGTGAGTGAAGACCAGGTTCAAGACATTCTGAAGAACTTGGAGGTGCACAAGTCTATGGTACCTGATGAGATCCACCCACGGGTCCTTAGAAAACTGGCAGATGAAGTTGCTAAACCACTGTCCAGCTTATTTGAAAGGTTGTATCAGACTGATGAAATTCCTACTGACAGGAAAAGAGGAAACAAAACCCCCATTTTCAAGAAGGGGAAAAAAAGAAGATCCAGGGAACTACAGGCCAGTCAGTCTCACCTTTGTGCCTGGCAAAATCATGGAGCAGATCCTCCTGAAGGTGCTGCAAAAACACATGGAGGATGGTACTGAGGTGATTTGAGGTAACCAGCATGGCTTCACCAAGGGCAAATTGTGTCTGACCAATTTGGTGGCCTTCTATGAAGGAGTAACATCATCGGTGGACAAAGGAAGGGCAACTGACATCATCTACCTGGACTTGTGTAAGGCATTTGACACTGTCCCACATGACATCCTGGTCACCAAACTGGAAAAGAATGGGTTTGACGGATGGACCACTCGCTGGATAAGGAGCTGGTTGAATGGTCGCACTCAAAGAGTTGCAGTCAATGTCTCGTTGTCCAAGTGGAAACCACTGACGAGTGGTGTTCCTCAAGGATCAGTACTGGGACTACTGCTATTTAATATCTTTGCTGGAGACATGGACAACGGGATTGAGTGCACCCTCAGCAAGTGTGCAGATGACACCAAGCTTTGTGGTGCAATTGGCATGGCAGAGGGAAGGGATGCCATCCAGAGGGACCTTGACAGGCTTGAGAGGTGGGCCCACGCCAACCTCATGAAGTTCAACAAGGTCAAGTGCAAGGTCCTGCACCTGGGTCAGGGCAATCCCTAGCACAAACACAGGCTGGGTGGAAAGTGGCTTGAAGAGCCCTGAAGAGAAGGGGGGGAGTTAAAAAGAATTGCTGTGCTATTGCAGAGAGATTACTTGTGCATATTTCAGCTGAAAACGCAGGGTTGTTTTGCCTCAGTGATCTTTGGAGTATCTTTAAGATGCCTTCCAACCGAAAGCATTCTATAGAAAATTATACCAGGTTTGCTTTTCTTGCCCACAACAGTACTAACAGAAACCAGAAGGGCAGCCCTGTATTGGCTCTCCCTGGAGGCCATGGCTGTCTGGGTGTTGAGCCTGTTGGCTGATGTACTGTAAGTGTGATGCCCTGTTACCCAGTATCACCAGCAAAGGCTCTGTGCAAGCATGCTTGAGGTCTCCATGAGGTGAGGAGTCTGTGTTAAGATATTAAGTAGGGAGATAGTGATCTTCAGCCAGGGTTTCAGTCCCTCACTTGAAGAGCATATTGTGCAGCCCTGTTGGAGAGGGAGAGAAGTTGGTTCATTCGGGTTGTTGTTTTGTGTAGTGATTGATTAATCAGTTAAATCATTCGGTAGCAAAAATGCCTCCTTCATCCATTTTTCTCAAGAGTTGTGTTGCACTGTCCAAGCACCTTGGTGTTACCTGTCTGAGAGCACATGTAAAATGATACTGAACAATAGCATTAATGATGTATCAGGCCCGAAGCTGTCTTTCTTCGAATTACAGATACTATTGGGAAGAGGAGTGTGCTGGTCAGTTTTTCTAATACACACTAACTTCTTGTGTGCCTGTTCTCAAGCCTCGACTCTCTTTTCAGGTATAAAGGGCCAAGCAGGACACCTTTTCTGTTTCTGTTGAAGGCATGGACAATATGCTCCACATTCTGAACTCGATGTGATCCTACTCAGACATATGCCGGTAGAGGGCACCCACTGAGATCTTATTGCATGGGTGGCAGGTTTAGCTTGGGGAGAATCCACGAGGGAGCTGTGATTTTTCCCTCCAGCTCTCCCCCGGGGCAAAAGGAAGACACCTGAGGAAGTCCAGACACTGGCTTTGGGGGCTGAGCATCGCTGAGGGGGAAAAGACAGGGTGCACCAAAGTCCTGTCAGTTCATGTCAAGCAGAACCCCATCAAGAGCCCCACTGGTTGCTCTCCACTCCAGCACAGACAAGTCCCCCTGTCTCCGGCACATGCTGTGGTGACTGAAGGACTTCAGCCTACAGTAAACCTGGCCAGCTTCAGAAGGTTTTAATATCTCAGGTGCTTCAGAGCAGCCTCCCCCACCCCCGTGTCCTTAGGCAAGGCAGAAGCAGAAGGAGTGGCCTGGTAAAACCACCCAAGGCAGACACCACCACCTGCAGCTGGATATAGTTACTCATTTCGATGCTCTCTAATTGTAGCTGTCACCACTCAAGCAAGTGGATGGAGAGGCTATTTTGTTGTTTTTAACTAAGGGAGTTAAAAATAATTGGTTTGGGCTTGGCTCTCAGTTGTTCTGGTGGCCCTCTTCAGCTGGTAGATGACGGATGGTACTTCCTGTCAGGAAGCCAGTACTGGTGAAAAAATAAGTGCCAGGACTTCCTTGATGATTTCTGCAGGTGCCAGTTCTGCCTAGATCATTCCTTTCTAGAGGACTTTTTCATGCACAGAAGAAAGGAGCCCTTCCCTGGGGTGGCTGCTTCACTTTCATTAAAGGGCAGGAGCTTTTTGACTGCCTGTAGTGACATGTCTGTTGACAGCCTGGCATGTGCCTTTCCCACCAGATGGCTTTGCCCCGTACCTTGGAGAAGTAATGGTGAAAGTGGACAGAAGGCCTCCTTACTGGAGAAGGCACCTTGGAAACGCATGTGGGGTGTGACTTGATTGGGAACTCAGAACTTTAGGAGAACAAGGGGCAGAGGGGGAAGGTGCTGGAAAGTGGCAGTATTTGGAAAAATCAGCTTCATTATGTTCTCTTATGGGGAAGATAAAAAACAGCAACTGAGCTGAAGCAAGAAGGAGGAAAGCCAGTCTAGCAAGAGCAATAGATATGTCTGCTGTATTTCTGAAAATGAGTATTTGGAATTTACATTACTACAGTATGTTAGCATCCTGGGCATTACCACTTGTCTATTTGAATGAGGAGGATCTGGTTTAACAATAAATGCAAAGGAAAGAAAATGTGGAGGTAGAAGTGATTGAAGCAGACTTTGAAAGAAAGAAGTGATGGTGTTTAAAGTTAAACAGTCGTTTGTTTTTTTCCTTAAATGCTAGCAAGATTATTTATGAGAGTGTGTGTGTAAAAAAGGCATGTGTTCCACAAACAAAAGCATTTGTGCTTTGTAGAGCAGTTGTAATAGCACAGCTGGAGAAACTCCATGGGAATCTGTAAAGTCTGTGCCTAATTACTCTGCCTCTTAAAATACACAAAGGGTAAAAAATGAGTGGATGCCTGCAAATTGGGGGGAGGGGAGTATAACCCAATATGGTGGTTCAACTCTAGCAAGAAGAAAGAACCACATGTCGTTCACTCTGCCTGCCCCCTTTGTGGGAAAAGCCGTGAGCGGGAAAAATAAGACAGAATGACACTCATGGGTTGAGACAAAGGCAACAGGAGCATGGCTGGAGCTGGGTCACTGCATGTACCAGGAGAGAAGGAAAAGAAAAGAGCATTCCTTTAATCTGTTTTAAAAGCAGTATCTGTATAGTGTGGAGTTCAGGACTAGGCTGGACAGGGCACTGGGCAGCCTGGTCTAGTGGGAAGTGTCCCTGCCTATGGCAGAGGGGTTGGAACTCGATGATCTTTAAGGTCCCTTCCAACCCAAACTATTCTATGATTCTGTCTTTTTTCATGGAAAAAAACCCCTCACTGCTACTTTTAAAATTATTTCCTGAAAGCAATCACACTTGTTTCCTATTGGCTTTTTCCAGTGTTGTAGAATTTAAGTGCTGCCATTTCTTCCCCCTGCAGTTTGGGGGTTTTTTTCCCCTCTGTTAATCATACTGTTCATAGAAATGCTTTGATCTGACTCTTCCATGATGCCTTCTCCAGCAGGTGCCACCTTGGAGTACATTCCTCATGGCCAACTTACAAACACCCATTTACCTTCAAATTTGCGAACGCTGAAATTGGAGCAGGACATTGTGTCTGCTCAGGAAGAGAGGAAGATTCCCCTGGTGGAAACTGTTCAGGGAAGCAAGTCCGTTTCTTCTCAGGAGGAGACTCTTGCTCCAATTAACCTGACAGATGACCAGCTTGCCTCTGGCCTCTATGGTAACAACCAGCTCACATTCACCTTTCGTGATGCAAATGGAGTTTGTATGTGAAAATACAGTTAGATGAAGTTCTCAGGGCCCACAAAATTGTGAAAGTAAGGAAAGATCCATCTGTGGGGAAAGTTGCAGTGGGAGGCCCTGTGGCTGAAGATAAAGGGTTAGTTCTAAAATGTCAGATTGCAGCACATCAGTGAAATGACATTTAGTACTGAGAAGGAAAAAGTTAATTAAATTATTCTTTTTTTAAAACTTAAATTTGTATGAATGTTTTACCTACCTTCTGCTTAGAGATTCAATTAAAAGTTGTTTCAGTGAATACTAAAATCTAAAGAAACAGCCTTGACTGAACCTTCTCACTCTATTGAATAGATTATTGCTAAATGTGCTGTCTGTACTAATGTATTAGTTCTGGCAATGAGTTCCCATCACCTGTCACTGAGAATTAAGATTTTTATAACAGAAGAGAATAACCCATTTCAATGCTAGAAGTCTTTTACAAATAGAAAAGGATAAAAAAAAATATTTTTTTCTTAAAGTTTTCTAAAGCATCATAAAGATGAGCAGCATGTTGGGGGATGGAAAAATTAAGGTAAGCTAGTTAATGGTTTCCGGAGTTGTTTTTAGAAGTGGTCTTCTATATTTTTATTGTGCATCTCACAAAAAATATGAGAAAGTCCAGCTTCATAAATTAAACAGAGAACTGTTTCTTTGGAAAATTTGTTTAAAGCTGGTGCAATGAGAACTGGCTGAAGATTTGTGCTGATGGGTGTGCTTTGTCTCACTTTTCAACAGTATGTACTAATAATGAAAACACACGGAAATCTATCATGAAGAAAAGGGACGGGAAAAAGGATTTGAGCAATGCCAAGAAGAACCTGCAGTTTGTCGGCATTAATGGCGGGTAAAGAGACCTGTCTCTAAAATGTCTGTCATTGTCACAAATCTTTCACAGTAGGAAGGAAAGGAAGCACCCAGAAGTTTATGTATGGCTTTGACCTGCCATAGAATGGTTAGAATTGGAAGGGACCTTACCCATCATCTTGTTTCAGCCACCTGCCATGGTCAGGGACACATTCCACTAGACCAGATTCTCTGGGTAACTTCTTCAGGTGTCTCATCCCCCTCACCATAAAGAATTTCCTCCCAACATCTAATGTAAATCTACCCTTCTTCAGTTTGAAATGATTACCCTTCATCCTGTCACTACACTTGCAGATAAAGTCCCCATCTTTCCTTTAGGCTCTCTTTCATTACTGGTAGGCCACTATGAAGGCTTCCTTGAGATTTTTCTTCTCCAAAATGAAATATCCCTATTCTCTCAGCCTATCTTCATAGGGGAAGCCTATCTTCATCCTTCTGAGAAGCGTTATGGCATTCCTCTGGACTCACTGCAATAGGTCCATGTACTGATTTTCTCCATGCTGTTCTTCAGGCTGATGTACATCTGCTGAGTTTAAGGGGTGGAGAGAAGAATGAAACATTGAGTCCATCTCGATTCTCTGTGAAACATCTGTGCTTGCAAGTCATATATAGTTATCCTAGTTTCAGATAGAACAAAACCAATTTTCTTTTCAGTAATTTTACTTTTCAGTTAAGTCTCTCTGAAATTAAGGACCTACTTTTCACACAGAGTTTGCTTCCAGATTGATGCAGTCTAATGTCTATAGTTAATGTCAAGCAATGATGTGCAAAGAGGCTCTTATGCTTTCTGCTATAGCAGCCAAGGTCAGCTGACTTTATTATGTGCCATGTTGAGGGGTTAGAAGTGATAAAGTGTAGAATAGTCACACTTGCAGGGAAAAGTAGACAGATGACCCATGGGAGGTTGACCAACAGGGAATTACATTCCAACTCATCTGCCCCATGCTCAGTTTGAAAGCTGAGGAATTCAAGGAGTCAGTCTATTTCTTAAGGGCCAGCATGTGAGGAGGCCTCTGTCGATTCTTCTGTCTCTCATCCTGATCTGTGCATTCCTGAATCCATTCTCCACCCAGGTATGAGACCACATCCAGTGATGAGTCTAGTTCTGAGGAAAGCTCCTCCTCAGATTCAGAGGAGGAATGTGAGGATCATGACAGGTACCCAGAAGGAGGGCAGCCCTTGCCTCACACCCCAGAGATCTGCACCATGGGGGCAGAGAAGGAGAGCAACCCTCCAGAGTGTGAAGCTGAGGAGGTGGAAATCAGAGAAAGGTAAGCTGTTTGCCCTTTCCCCAGCATCTCAGAATGGGTGTTTACCAAACAAAACAAAGTTACAACTGCCTTGCTGCTACAAGCTTCTTTGTCAGACCAAGATGGCAGAGAGAGTGCCAGCCCACATCTCTTTTTGGTGCTGCATTCTTTCCTCTTCCTCAAGTGGGTAACCAGGAGTGTTTTCATGGCAAAAACATATCTGTGGTAGGAGTGAATTTGTCAGGGGGTGTCCCTTCCAGCAGCTGACCCCTTGGCTTTAAGTGATCCACTTACAGAGGCACCTCTACAAAAGGCCCTCCCAGTTCACAAACAGAATTCATTTGGGGTGTGGTAGTACCTTGTTAACAACCTGGTCTGTAAAACAGCAAGCAGGCAAGCAAATGAATCTTTTCACTGTGCACACCAGGTCAGCAGCCTACTGGGACATCACTGCATTTGTACCTTCCACAGCATGTCAGCTGTGGCTAGTACTGTTTGGTAACACTGGGAAGCAGCAACTAGGTTATCCAGCCCCAAGACTGTATTTCATACTCTATGATATACTTTATAACTGTGACACAGTTATTCAGCATTTTGTATCTAAAGTATTTTTCAAATTGCTGGTAGTGAACAATGTAAGGTACCACTTGGTAGACAAAGCTTTTTTTTTTTATGGAAAGCAGTAGTGTGGTGAGTGTTTACTGATTCTTGATTAATGAATTGACATAAAGAAGTAAAAATATAGTCAGTGAAGGAATATTTTATAACCACTGGGTTTGCCAGTTGTTTACAAGTGTGCTAGCTTGGTAAATTAATGTAAGTGGAATAATAACAGTAAAGCGGGTAGGACAAAACAGAATAATCATGTTTCACTGGAGATAGAGCTTAGCATCAAACTTACCTGTAATTATCAACTGCCAAATAACAGAGATGCAGAAATTCACAATTAAAAGCTATTCAGTGGCCTTGGAGCTGTGAGTTTTTAAGTGTCATAAGCTTTAGTATTTATACAGTACTGCAGGATGGTCTGTGATTTTACGGGTGGCATAAAAAGCAGCAAATTGTCATAGTTCTCTATGGCACACAGTACAGCCTGAATAGCCACATGTACTTGGGGAGTATGAGAGGAAGATGCAGGCCATGTGGGATCAAGTATTGTCCATGTGATGGCAGAACATTTAGTTGTTCTAGAAGCACTAGCAGCTGGCTTGTAATCCAGAAGGTCTAAAATGCCTGCATTAGAAGGGCTAAAATGCCTGCCTTACACACACAAATGTGTTAGCCTCTCTGCTTTTTGGCAGGATTTTCCTGTAAAATTGCTGTTACCCTCTGTGGCAGGTGTAGGCGGAGGTGGATGGCAGCCTGGCATGCCACATGGTACAAGCATGAGCCTTCTAATTTCCACTTTTTCCCTGAGTTTTGAAATCTGTGGTGGAAAAGGGTTAGAAGTGAAAACATGAAAGGGGTTGTAGAAAGTAAGAAAATTTCCAGAATGGATAGGATAAGAAAATCTGATTTTGGTGAACAGGATAAAACAGGAGCCAGCAGGAAAGCACAACCCATTAATTCTGTTTCTGTCACAGCTGTGGGCATTTCCTCTTGTTAATCAAGTAATCAAAACACAGAGTTGTTAATACATGCTCTGCAATTGTACAGAAATAAGTGAGAATTTCCACTAGAAGTTCTTCCAAGTCAAAGCACAGAAGTGATGCTTTGCCTTCTCTCTGTTCCCACAGTTCCTCCCAGCCTACACCTGGGAAACATATTTTTCCTCCTTGCAGAGTTTGGTGGCTCTGCTTGCTGTGGTGGCAGTCCCCATGGAGAATAGCTGCCAGAGTAACTTCTGCTTTGCAGCAGCTGGTGATTGCCTGGAAACATTCACTCCTGCATGACTCTTAGAAAAGTAAATGTTCCTGCACCACAACATCAAGAGAAAAATTTAAATGTATTTTGCTGTCTCCCTCAGATATGAACTAAGTGAAAAGATGCTTTCTGCCTGTCACCTGCTGAGAAACAACATTGATGACCCCAAGGCATTGACCAACAAAGATGTGGTAAGCAACGCAGGGCAAAATTCTCTGTGAGCTGCAACAGAAAAACTTTAGCGAGGGATCACTTCTGGTTTTTGCAGGACTAACTCTGTGGTGGCTAGGCAGAAGAGGATTTCCTGGTTCCTGGAAGTGTTGTAAATTTCTTTTTCTGCCAGGAGACTTTTGACCATGAAATGTACTTGTGCTTTCTGTGCCAGGATGTTGTTGTCCCAAGGCACACACATGAAAATAGTAGCACAAAAGCTCAGTATCAATACATCTGTGAATTCTCATAGTATTTTTGTAAGTGTTGATTTAGCACTGCTGCAGGTGGCTGTCAGGCCTCGCTGTAAGAGGCTGCTCAGATTGAGAAGCCTGTTTTTTGACCATGACAAAGGCTCCAAGTCTGCTCTAAAAATAAACTGTCGCTGTCTCCTTCTAACTGCAGGGATACTCTACCTGTCTTATTGCACTGGTAGCTTTTACAAATACAGCAGGGAGTAAGGAAGATTCATTAATAGAAGAAATAAAGTTGTATTTGCTTCAAACAGGAATTGCCTGTACTACTTTTTGAGGGCATCTGTGTGGTGATGTGTAATTGAATTTTGTGTATGTTACATGTGTGCAGAGATGTAAGAGGCAACAATACTGTAGATCATCTGCAGGACCGTAATACTGTCTGTAAGGCATAGACATAAATACTGTGTCCAGATCTGACATTTGTGGTCCAGGGAATGTTTTTGTACATTGAATAATACAGTCCTTCAGGAGTAGTTTGGACATTCAAATGACAAATGCTTCAGGCCTAGACAAAAATGCTGTAACTGGATTATTATCTCTGCTTTGGAACTGTAATTTGAATTCATGTGTTTCTTTCTTGTGCCTGAAATGTTTGCCAGTACACATGGTACTTTGTATCGGGAAACTGCAGACTAATAAGATCTTGTTCTCTCTGTCTGCTGATACAGAAATGCTGTCCAAAAAAGGTAAAGTAGCTCAGCACAGCTAGGGATCCATATAAATTGTCCCAATGTCTTCCAACATACTCTGATCTTGTAGCTGTTTTTTTATGCCAGAAAGAGTTGTGACTGCTTATTTTGGGATGTGATAGATTCTTGAATTTAAAAAAAAATTTGCACTATTTACTTAGACATATGTGGGATGCTGTGAGTGTAAAAATAATTTCATAGTGATATTTTTGACTTAGTAGTGCCTAAAGTGCAAAAAAAAATCTTGTTACTTTTTTACCATTTCTGTATTTCATCTCAGTATATTCACAGTACACATGGTGTCTTCATTTAAATGGTTGGACCTTCTAAGTTTTTATTACAGTACCACTGATGTAGCATATTCTGTATATATTTGTATGTTGTACTGAAAGATATTTAATATTGTCCATTTACCAGACATGAGTGTCCCTGTAGAACTACTGGTGTTTTCTCTAGTGGCTAGAGAAGCATGCTGAATGTCTTCATAATTCTCCTTGAACTTTCTGGCTTCCTTGAAAGTGGAGGTTTATGAGAAGTGAGGAAGGACACAGTAGTCTTTCAAAGTTAGAGAAGTTTTTATTTGAGCTGGTGATGGTGGCAGGAGTTCCCTAGCTCACAGCTAGGTCTGCTCTACCTACACTGTTTACAGTTATTTGGCTTAAGAGGCTCTATCCTTGGTCTATACCAGTAGAAGAGTTGATAGTGAATTTCTAACCTGCATCTTCTAAGGTGAGAAGAACAGGTGTTTTCTCACTGTGAAAATGTTAAGAGGTTCCTTTCTCCAGCTGTCCCTTCAGCAGAGAAACTGCAGTCCTGTCTATTTCTAGGCCAGATTTCCTTGGCTTCTAATTGTTCTGTCTCCTTACCTTTGAAACCATTTCAGCCAAATCTTCCCTATCATTCCAAAATAGAACCAGACAAGGTAGTCCAGCTATTGCATTCATGGTGCCAGGCAGAGAGAAGGAACTGCATCACATACTTTGCAAGCCATAAATCTGTTTATTTACTCCAAAACAGTAATTGCCTTTTTCATTACAGTGTGACATTGACTTAGATTCAGCTTGTGATCCTCATAATGCTCCACTCTTCTCCTGAAAAAATGCTATCCAGCCATTTCTCGAGTACCTAGAGTCTGGACTGACTTGACTTAGCAAGCTGGTGCTTTAAATACCTGAGAATCATAGAATCATAGAATAGTTTGGAAAAGACCTTAAAGATCATCAAGTTCCACCCCCCTACCATAGGCAGCAATACCTCCCACTAAATCAGGTTGCTCAGTGCCTTGTCCAGCCTGGCCTTAAACAATTCCAGACAGGGGGCATCCACAACCTCTCTGGGTGATCTGTTCCAGTGTTTCACCATCCTCCCTGTAAAGAAACAGGCTCTTTGTCTTGGGTTCAGTGGTGGGTTACAAACTTTGTTACATATTTCATGAAAATTATTATTCCAGGGCTTCTTTCTGTTTACCAGTATTTGATACCCATTAATTCTGGGAGTAATCTAAAAATCTGTGCCCTTGAAAGTGAACCATTCCTGAATCTAAGTGAAATGAGAGGAGGTAAATAATCAGTGTTTTAAAAACGGCTTTTATCAGAGGAGAAGCTTCAGTCTGTACATCTTGTTTGTGAGCTGAATACTTTCTTCCCACATTTTACTAAAAAAGGCTTGACCTACCTCAATGATCTGAGGGTTCTAGATTATTATTATGATAGGAATTCCTTTAAATAGTATGTCCATTTGTAAATTTTTCTGTCTTGGTTTTGGCAGAGGTTTTTTTTGAATACCATCCAGCATGAGTGGTTTCGTGTCTCAAGTCAGAAGTCAGCTGTCCCTGAAATGGTTGGAGACTACATAACTGCTTTTGAAGAGATTTCCCCTGCTGTCCTCAGACATATTATCAACATGGCAGATGGAAATGGAAACACTGCTTTGCATTACTGTGTCTCACATTCTAACTTTGAAATTGTAAAGCTTCTTCTGGATGCAAGTAAGTTGGCTCTTTTACATTTTTTTAAACTGTTTTTGCAGTCCTCTTGATGAGTAAGATGTCAAGATTGGGCTTTCTCCAGCAGCTGTTTTAATTGTTAAATGATGGCTCACTTGGATAGCTTAGAATCCTTGTTTCTGGTGCTGGCTTTGAAGGAGCGTGTGAAGGCTCCCTGAAACACTGAAGTTAATTTGTGTTTGTGGAGGTAAGCAGATCCCTGACTCAAAGCTGAGCAGAATCAGCTTAGAGCAGTTTTCTCAGGAGACAGCGCAGCTGCTGCTCAGACAGAGGTAGGGTGCTGGTGGATGAAGATCTATTTGGGTATAAACATCCATGTTAAACACTGAAGCTAATCTAGCATTACCTTATTAGAGCAGTACAAAAGCTATTTCCTGCCACCCTCTCGGCACATTGATGCAGCTTTCCTGAGAAGCTAGGACAACACGGCATGCTGCCATGGGGAAGCATTTCCCTGACCCATGTCATGGCTTGATTCTCCTGATTGCTTTGCCACACACAGGCAGAAGGGGTAGTGTCAGGGAGGGGACTCTATCTACTCCTTACACGTGCTAAGCCAGAAAGCAGGCAGCAGAAAGTGACACAGGTTGGAGCTGATCCCAAACAGGATGTGATATATTTACGCCTAGTTTGCTCTCTCAACTTTCTTTCCTTCAACTACTTATAAAATCTATTACATTTAGTCATGAATCTTAACTGGACCCAATGACACAGCCTGGCAATATTTATAAATCCAGAACGGTAACATCAGATAAAATTTAATGATACATTTCTCAGCTTCTAAAATCCATCAGCTCTGTCGATGCAAACCCTTCAGGACAGGAGAGTTTGTATTTTGAAATCTCTTGTCCCGTTCAAAGGCAGCCTGCTGAGATGAGTGAGTCATGGTGCAGGAATGTGGGGAATGTCGGGAGCACGGTGATAATAAGCAGGCTGGCTCTGCGGCGGGCAGTGGGAGGAGATTGCCCCTCGGCTTCCTGAGATTACTGCAGTTTACAGCAACTGGTATATTCCTATGAATACAGCAGGTTTTAACTATAAAATGTAACAACAGTCACTGGTGCCTGGTGTGCAGGCATGTTGCATGTGACAGCACTTGGGAAATACTTGCAAACTGGCAAATTCCTTCAGGTTTCTACAGTCATCCTCTGGACTGTTTTTAAAGGGTCGCTGTAGTCAGCTTTCTATTATGGTTATATCATAGACACATTCTTGATGCAAGAACTTTATCAGTGTTTTTGGAGGGAAGAGGCGAGGCAAGAAACTCCCTCTAACGCCATTGCAGTGTTACCTAGGAGACAAATAGAAACCAGCTCTGCTTGTTAGCTATACAGAAAACAATCTGAAATGTAGCCTCAGAAAAATCACCTCTGCTGTAGTTATCTAGACAGGTAGGAGAGCATCACTTCAAATAATTACTTATGATGTAATGTGTATAGCTGAGTGTCACATTCTGTGACTTCACTGGCATCACAGCAGTGACTTACAGAAGTAAGGTTGGGCTCCTAGTTCTAAGGTAGCACAGATGAAGTCTATAAAACATGAAAAAATTGTTCATTATTGTTCATCTGCACTTGTACTGGTTTTGTAGTGTGCTTTTAACTTAAAGAAAAGCCTTTAACAATAAATCCAAATAATTTCTTGAAATATTTTTGATTGTTTAAAGCATCTGCAATGCAATTTAACACTAATCTAGAGGCTCTTTTTATAAAAGTCTGAGTCCTTGCTTTCTGGTACAGTGAGCACACTGAAGGCCCTGCTGCCTGCTGAACTAATAAGCTCTGCTGGATTTCTCCAGAATTTTAAGAACTGAGACAGTCTAACAGACTGGAGGCTAAACCTGAGTGAAAAGGAGAACTTTCGTCTGCTGCTGGCGCTCATCAGAGGACTTGACTGCATTTGTTCCCAGAGTACTTTAGTTCACACAGATACTCTGCAGAGCTGGAAACAGTCTTCTAATTGAAAGGTTTTTTCTGCAGGTTCAAAACATGTCAAAGTACACCTGCAGGTCTTAAAAATAATACCAATCACAAGCAAATGTTCATACTGAGGAGAAATTGCCTTGCCACTAACCATGTTTCTGCACTGTTTTCATTTTCCTGAGTGGATTCCCTCAGGAGAGGAGCTTAAAGACTTTCCTAGGGTTCCAACCCATGACTCAAATGGTCATGTCAGATTTCACTTGCTCTTACAAAATAAAAGAATTTGAAAAAGCCCTATATGATGACATAAAATGGCTTTGTGCTCTGCCTGTGTTGCCTGCATAGTAGAAGAGAATTCTTTTATTTCTCAGGCTCAAGAACATCCCTGTTTATGGGCTCAAGGGCACCCTTGTTTAGTTTTTTTCCTTCTCTGCTTTTCTTTGAATTGCTTTCATTATGAGAGAAATTGCTGCCTTTTCTTTTTATAGGCTGCTCTACTAACAGTTTATTCAGTTAATCAGCACAATTGCTGCTTTTTCAGTTCCTGTTTTCCAAAGAAATTATCTCATCCCTCTGCAGATGTCTGTAATGTAAATCACCAGAACAAGGCCGGGTATACCCCCATCATGCTTGCAGCACTTGCAGCTGTGGAAGCAGAGAAGGACATGAGGATAGTGGAGGAACTGTTCAGCTGTGGGGACGTGAATGCTAAAGCCAGCCAGGTCAGTCAAATGGCACCACGCCTACCCTTGGGGCTTTTTGTCTTTCCTTCCACAGTCCCATCCCTCCATCGGTTCAGCTTTTGCACTCATTCACTCTTGCCCTCTGCAGTCTTCGATGCTTGTGTGCATGCTTTTGATTGCTGTATGCAAAATGGAACCGTGGAAGAACAGTTGGATTCTAAAAATACAGATTGAATATTATATGGAAGAAACATTACTGAATTCCACCAGACTTTTACATTTTCTGTACCATTTAATTCCTTCCAAAAAAACTCCAGATGTCTGGAAATAGAACTGATATTTTCCTTTAATTGAATAGCTGTGTGAGTATGGAAGATATTGAAATAACAGCAGGCAGAACCTTAAAGGAGATGTATAAAATAACTTTTTCCTCCTCTCCTAGAAGAACAGTTTCAAAAAAATAACTGTGGATGTTTTGTCATTGACTGTCTAGTGATTTGGGTTTTCCTCTTTTTTTTCCATGCAGGCTGGTCAAACCGCGCTGATGCTAGCTGTGAGTCATGGACGGATAGACATGGTTAAAGCTTTGCTGGCTTGTGGTGCAGATGTCAATATCCAGGACGATGAGGGCTCTACAGCTCTGATGTGTGCTAGTGAACACGGTCATGTAGAGATAGTCAAACTTCTGCTGGCTCAACCTGGGTGTAATGGTACCCTGGAGGACAATGTGAGTTGCCTTTCCAGATAGTGCCTCATCAGATAGCTTCTCCATTCCAGAATGTTTTTCTGATTTTTTGATGGAGAGCTGCTGAAGCCTATTTATGTGAATCACTGACTCACAGTGATAAAGTACCAAAACATGAGTCTTCTGTTCGGGATTGTTCTGGGATTGTTGGTTTAGAACATCGACTTTTCTAACAGACCTAGACAGCTGTTATTTTTGTAGTTAGCTGTAGGTGTGCAGTGGCCTGATGAAACACACCATTTGCTAGCTCATGGTAAAAGGTCTTCCCTCGTCACATTCCTTCCTCTTTTCAGTTAGGATTTTACCAAGTCACTTAAGCACTGCTGTGTTGATTTCTGTGTCTGTGGCAGACAGCAGTTCTTTTCACAGGATGTTACCATTGTCTACACCATGAGTAGGACATGGTGCTTGGCCTCCATCATGAAACTCCATTGTCCTGACAATAAGCAGATACAGACTGTGGCTTCATTGACAAGTGAGACACTTGCATATTTCTTGTTCGCAAGAATCGTTGCAGCCTGTGCTGACAGCAGACAGTTTTATCTGTAGACAAGTCAAACTTGAAGATAGCTGGTTTCTTGCCAGTTTCCTCATTAACAGCACTTCATGTTTCCTATTCTTACTGCTTTCAACTGAGCACAGAAATGGAGCTTGGATATGGGATTTGGCAGGCCAGCGTGTTGTTATTTGTTGAATCTGTAACACAGAGACAGGGACAACATTTTTGTTCATTCACTCACGTGCTGCAGAAGCAGCTCAGGGAAAAATGTAAGAAGGCTTCAGTGTAACAGACCCTTGATGTTGTTAGCACTGTTAGCCACCAAGTCAATAGTTAAAGCCACCTATTCCTGTAGGCAATTTCCCAAGCACAACTGGTGTGCTGCTTACTCATTTTACAATGAATTTGTGCTGAGAGGTTAAGAGATTTTTAGCATTCCCCTAGCTATTCTGAATATGACAGTGATGCTTCCCCATTCAGCATGGATGGCAGTAAGCTGAGCTTCTTCCTACTGATACATGCCATTCTGACAGTGATTCAGCATCTCTCTTTAAGAACTTGACTTTTCCTAGTGTTGGCTATGGAGTTTTTGTCATTCATTTGTACTGCATTGTATTGCATTGTAGTGCGCAGCCCTCCTAGCTCCCTGTCGGGGAGGGGCAATTAAGATTAATATATTATCACTCCATGTAATCTCGTAAGAGCATGTTCCACTTGGATGCTGCCCATCACGTCCCATGCTGGAAAAAGGGGTTACAGATTTCTTAAACTGCTGCTAATCTCTGGAATACTAGTGTTATGGCAGCATTTGAAAAACCTAGTTATTCAGAGAGCTAATGTAAGAGGTGATCCCTGTGAAAGAACATATCAAATACTGTCATTATTGTGGAAAATTCCATTCACAGGAGCCAAGCAGTGGACCAGCAAACCACTGTGACATTTGTGCCAAGATTGTAGCCGCTTGCTTTGTAATTTAGATACCACTGGAGCACAGGGATTTGTAGCCATATGATGGACCAGTTTCAGGAAGGGAAGGAAGCAATGGAGGCAGAGCTGAGAATATGCCAGCATTGTACAAATGTGCCACTCTGATAGCTCAAAGCTTCACATCATTGGTTGTCTGACACCACCTTCTTCCTGGAGCGAATCAGGAGGTCAATACATCACCCTTTATGCAAAAAAGCAGCCTTTGTTTCTAGCAGCCTCAACAAATGTGGTTTCTGAAAGCAGTGTCTTCTTAGAAAGGAGGTTCCAGTATTCAACTAGGGAGGTCCATTTGGTTGTAGACTTCCACCAATGAGCATTTGGGATTATGAATGCAACCATTGTTGGTGTTAATGGGAGCTGTAACATAATTATCAACATAACAGCAATTTATATTTGATTAGCATTTTTCCCTCCCTTACCTTTTCTTCCACCCCTCACTGACATTGTAGTTTTTCCTATGCAAACCACTCTTCTGAAGTCACTGGTCTTACACATGTAAGCTACTACAGTGTAGCTACTACATTAGCTTTATTGTGATCATAGCATGCAATAATCAAGACTCCTCATTGAGAGAAATTATGAGGCCTCTGACAATTGGACAGGCTCATAAAATATCAATAAGGAAGGCTTATTGTTATTTAATAATAATAAAGTAAATTATACAAGATTCTGAATTAACCCAGCTGTCTGTTTGAACAGTGGGGCCTCCATAACTTCCCTTTTCAGTGGGCTGTTGGGGCTTTTAAGAGGTCTGTTAACACACTTAAGCACTAATTTTCTTATTTCTTCCTTCTCTCAGGATGGCAGCACAGCACTTTCAATAGCCCTGGAAGCTGGACATAAGGACATAGCAGTACTTCTTTATGCCCACGTCAACTTCTCCAAAACCCAGTCACCAGTTAGTATACAACCTCCTGCAGTTTATTTTTAACTTGCTGTTTCTGAACATAATGGTAAAACATAAACAAAAAATTGTACTGCTACCCCACATGGATTTTCAAGTTTATTCACAGGATAATCTTTATGCTGCCAAGTGGAATGTACATTTTAAACACAAGTTGTATGCAGAAGGCTGGACCCTCTGGTAAAGTGTACCTCTTCTGTTTTGTTTGGGGGTGGAGATGACACACTAGCAAGGTTCACGGACTCTGGATAGTGTGCAGAAGTGCTGTTGCATTATTGTAATGCTAATTATTGACATAGTGACAAAAACACAGCAGTTTCTGGAGTTAAAGCTGTTCTAGATGTTCTAATAAATATCCATCTCTGAGCCCTGACTCTTGCCCTTCTGATAAACTGCTGCTAAATGTTTCACCGTCTAGGCAACATGCACTCTTAGTTACAGGCTGTATCACAGCTGGCACTGTTTTTCCTAAAACAAAAACAAAACAAAAAAAGGCAGATAATCTGTGCAATTAATGCAGGGGATTGAACAGAGCGCGTGCAGGTGCTGTGGTCTCATTCGACTGGTTGGAATGATTTCCCTTGAATTAATTTTTCTTTCCTCTCTTCTAGGGCACTCCTCGGCTTAGCAGAAAGACATCTCCTGGTCCCACCCACAGAACCACATTTGAGTAGTAGTGAATGAATATCTGTAAAAATCTCTATGCCATATTTAAGCTGCTAAATATTACTGTTTTATTGAGACAGATACTGAATGTAATTGTCTTGTGCCTGAACTCACCAGCAAAGTGAACGCAGAGATCTAGCACTAAAGGCAGAAAACTGTAAACTTGAAGCAAGCAGATAGTTAAGTAGTGCTTAGCTGGGTATCTTAGCCAGAGCTATTCTTTTGCTCACCTGTGTTTTGTCTCTGCAGATTATCCTTTCCTATGTCTATCCAGGCAGGGCTGTCCTAATGGCTTGTTTTTAATCACTCTAAAGTTATATTTACTCTGCCTGGACTTTATCACAGTAACCTTTTCATAAATTTCATTCCAACATAATTTTGATGGTTTTTAATACTTGGAAATTCAGAAGTTGCAGTTGCTTATATAGTCAGCTCCATGGATCTTGAGCTGGTGGGTGAATGGGTAGGTATTGGGGATAGAGCCTTTTGTCAGGTCTGAGTTCACTGAATAAGTTGTTGCTAATTGGGGATAATGTATAACTTTTTATATGAAAGATACTAGTATCTATAAAATTAACTCGCACAGTATTTTCAGTATTTTATATTCCTTAATAATTAAAAACTACATGAAAAATTACATGTCCCGTTACCATATTTTTATTAACTGTGTCAGTCTATAAACTCCATACATGTTTATTGGAGAGTAAAATTAGAGGTACCAGCTGTATGTTCCCCTTCAGTGGATTTGAGCATAGTTCTCAGTGCTTATTTATGGAATGGTATTCCCATGTCACATTCACTTTAGTCAAGTGTATTGAAATGTTTGAAGTGCCTTAGACTCTTGCCATATTTTCAAAATAAAATCTCATTATGCTGTTTTACTCCTCTGCTTTTCTATGTGTTATTTGCCATCACCCAGATATGCTGCAAATCACAACTGCAGAGGCGAAATAAGACAGTTTGGTAAGTCAAGGCAGGGAGGACTGGGTTGCTCAACCTCTGGGGGTTGCTGATGTGCCCAGTTGCATCAGTGCCCAGACTAGATTTTTTCTGCTAACTGGCAGAGTAAAAAAAATTTGCCCAAGATCTGCCCTAGTTGGTCTCACATTCACTGTGAAGGTTGGATTCTTCACTCTCTGGGTGAGAAGTGGCCATTCTCTTGGTCATGTGTGGTATTGTGGGAATGCACCAAAGGATAGTGCTTAAGTTTGACCTCAATTTCTGCAAAGTAGTTAGCGACTAGAATAAGAGTTTTGAGTTTTTTCTTCCAAACAGTCTTGGCATCCTGATGAAGGGGGTGTTTTTTAGATATCGCTGTTGCTAGTCCTTACCTAGTATCTCAGTATCTTTGTCAGTTAGACCTAGCTGATAAGACATGGAAGCACAATCCAGCGTCTTTCTTCAAGAGACATACTCACTTTTGTTCATCTGTGCCCCTCCTTCCTTCCCCATGTGTTTACCAAACAGCTGTTCCCACGTAGTCCCTTGGCTTACACGGACTTGGTGTCTTGGACTGTGTGAAATTTCTATGAGCTTTGTCGGGTATTGTGTGATACCAGCACCAGGCTGGTACCCCAGTTCTCAAGGGTGTCCCGTAGGTAAGGGGCAGGTGAAGTCTCTGCTAGGGAGACACATGTCTTCACACAGGAATTCCAAAGAAAGCCCCTCTACACCTTGAGGTCTGTCATTTCTAATATTTGCAGTCATCTGGCCAACTTGCCTTCACTTGGCATCTGATTTTGTGTGGATACTGACTCACCACCAACTTGCCAAATTGCTGTGAAAATACAGTGAAATCAGGGTGATGTCAAACTGCAGCAGCACTTGTAAAAAATAAAACAGAAGCAAAGGTCCCTTGCTTTGGCAGACGCACTTGGTCAGAGAAAGTGGGTGCAGGCTGTCCTGTGTAGCAGGGTGCTGAGCTACACCCCATACTTGCATCCACCTGATGACCTGCAACATGGTGACACACAGCGCAGGACACCAGCACAGGCTTCCCAATGAATCCCTTACTCATTTAGGAGTTGTGTAGGTTTCTCATTCAAGAGAATGAGGACAAATTGGATCTCCCTGCTCTGGGCATTGAAAAAGAGTGGCCTATGCTTCCCCTTTAGATTTGTTATCTGCCAACAGTTCAAATAACTAAAGCAAAGTCAAGATAATGCGTTCTTGTCTTTATCATAATTACACATAGTGCCAAAGTTATTCAAATCAAGCTGATCAAAGCACAGAAAAAGGATGACTGCATTCATCTCTCTCCAGTACTTGTTCTAATTTACAGAAAGTCCAGTTACTTGTTTATACGTTTGCCTGTATCTAATTGATATAATTCTTGTTTAGTGGAATTGATACAGCTGGAATAACTCAAGTTATTCTAGAAATAGCTTTTATGTCTATTTCTCCTGGCATCTCATACTTTTGGCTGAAAAGTCTGGCCACTCAGGGCCCAGTTCAGCAGTGGTGTGAATAATGCTAGCATTGGTGTCAGTCTCTGACACAGAGGACTGGATCTGTTTGCAGGGATGGCAGTGGCCCAAAGGCTACAGACATCTTCCTGGCCTTGAAAGGCAGCAGCAGAGCTGGCCCAAAACAGTGTTCACTCTTACTGCAGCTGTGAGCAGCCCTTTTCACTGGGCTCTGTGTCTATTTGTAATTCTGTAAGCTTTATCTCTTCCTGCTCTTGTGCCTGCATTCAGCTCCACCTAAAGAAAGCTTTATTACAAGCATTTCCTCACTAAAAAGAGAGGCTTTCAGATCTTAAGTTCACATTGGGATGATTGAGCCCTGTCCCCAAGGGCCTGACATGGGACACTGGGCAGAGGGAGTAGGTTTAGGAACAATGTTCAAAAATATGCAAGGATGATTTTGCAATAAACACTCCTAGAAATTGCTATTGTGAGATCAAAGAAGGGTATCCAAACTCACATTTTTATTATATTTCAGTTGAGAATTGTGGAACTATTAGCATTCACTATTCAGCCTAATGCAACAGTGAGGGACAGCAACTGAAAAATTCCTGCCTGCTTGGTTTCATTTTGGCTGTTGTGTCTCTGCATGCACACAGTGAACAGGAGCCTAGTTGCCTGGTTGATATTATTTTCCACCAGTTGCTCCATTTTCTGTTTGGTATTACATCATCCAACATGTCAATGCCTCATCTCTTCTCAACATGTACCACTGGACGGCAAAGTGCTGTTTGGTGGAGAACTGTGTTCTACATAAAAGAATATTTTGAGACATTTATGAAGAAAATAGCCAGGAAAAGGTGCAACTTTTTTTTTTTTCAGATATGACTGCAACAACTTCTTGAAGTTGTTTGTAAAATGGCACATCTCTTTTCCTCCTCATATGGGAATAGCACATGAGTAAATAGTGCTGGACGTTGTACTGCCTTTTGTTTGTATGGTTTGGGTTGGAAGGGACCAATATATCCGATGGTTCTTTATTGTAGGTGATTAATTAATTCAGTGCCTCAAAACCTCTGCTCTGAGTGTTCTACTTCTTTAATGGTATGCACTTTCAGCTTTTCCTGCTAAAAGGAAAAGCTGTTTCCTCACACCCACACACCCACCCCATGTATGATCCCTGAAATATCTTGGGAATGAAAAGACCATAAGGGAAAACAGAAGCCTTCAGGTAGTTGTTTCCTCTTGCAAGCACCAAGCTGTGGCCTTACATGACGCAGAGAGGAGGATGGGCAACAAGCTTAAAGAGCCTTTTTCCCTGCCACATATAATATATACCAAACCTTATGAAGCTCCCAGGATGACGATCACAGCAGACACAGGGAAAGTCCCAGACTTAGGTCAATTTGGTCAGGAGCTGGATGCTAGATCTGAAGTCAGGAAAGCTCATGTCAGGGTCAAAGACAGATGGACAGAGTCTTTCCTAGATATCAGCCTTTGAAAAAAGAGCGAAGAAAAAGGACAGACCCTTTGATCCCTCAGCTTTTATACTGAACATGGGGCAGCTGGGATGGAATACTTCTGTTGGTCAATTTTGGGTCACCTGCCCTGTCCACTACTCCTTGCAGGTGGGACTCTTCTACATCTTCCCACTTCCAGCCCATGGTGGAGCAAATGACAAATTCTCTGACCTCGATCACCATAGTGATAAATAAAAATAAGAACCTCTTACATATTATTCCTTGGCATAATCAGGTCTTGCCATTGTGAGAGTGAACAGTTTCTAAACACTGTGCAGTTAATTTCAGAGTTTAGTCAGAAGAGGACTAGCTGAAAAGTGAATTTACAAACTGGAAAATTTGCTCTATTTTACCTCAAACCAGGACTAATGAACACAGTCAGCACCAGCTAAGATAAATTGCTATTGAAATAATTCTTGCTGTGCAAAACTGTCCTTCAATGAATGTGCTACAGTACAGTACTGTAAATAAGGGCATCATCATACTCTTAAATGGAATGTTATTGCATACATTTCAGCCATGAAGAAGTCAGAAATCAGTCTCTGTGTCCTCTAAACACTACTACAGCCATTTGCAGGATTATTACTTAAATAATCTAAGGGCTGACACTTTTTCAAAGCAATACACATGCTTTTGTATGACTTGTAGGTGTTTATATGAATGGAAGTAGTGAAGTCTCTAGGAGATGAAGTGGTATGGGTTTTTTTCTTCAGCTTTTCACTTAATGGCTTTAGCCCTTGCAGAATTCCTTATGAAGTTTGGCTAGTTGCACTGTTGAAGGGGTAGCTCATGTTCCTCCAGTAATACTGTCCTTCCTCGTTCAGTCATATTAATTTCTCTGAGATGAAGATAAACCATTTCTTTTAGTTTGTACGTCATGGGGAAGACGCACATTAGTAAAGATCTTTCCTTGACTTACTGGCCATGGCATCACGCCTCTCTTTGAGGCATTAGCCACCTGTTGTCTCTGGCAATTGACCCTTGGTGCCCCTGCATTGCTCTTGGGCGTTTCTGGGGGTCAGAAGAACAACTTTTCCCCAGTCCCAGGAGAGAGTAAGACTTAGCACCCCTTGGTACGGGGGAGGAGTAGGCAGGCAGGGTCTGGCCCAGGAAACAGTTCACCTCTGTAACCAAGCACTTGGTTCTTGCAAATTTATCATGAGAATTTTCCAGTCCAACCACATATATCTGCTAAGAGGCTCTTCATTGCAGTGGTTTAATCTGAATCACTAGCCTAGCAGGAGCAGCAAGAAGCATGTTAATGGATGCAGATTTGGGATGAGTGTGAGCAGAACAGCTGTACAAAGAGAGATTAGAAACACAGGATTAAATAAGACTGAAACAACTGATGGAAAATAGGAGTGAGAGAAACTTAGAAATTTGTAATGTAAGAGAACTGAATTAAAATCAAATTCAGACACTGAATTAAACAAGAATTGGCAGTGCAACAGAGCAAGAATGGACCATAACTGTGAGACTAATGACAGCAAAAAATTGGTCAATTTCAGATGTCTCAGAGGCACCTGACCCTCAAGAAGCGATACAACTTGGCATTATTCATGGTCAGTGAATCCATAGCAAGACAGCTCCAAAGACTGCCACCAATAGCCACTGTTAACAAGTTGGAACTGAAAATAAAGATTAAGTTTGAAAGGATTATTTGTTTTGCTAAGGGACAAATTCTGTAAATATGGAATTTAAAACTTCCCGCAGTATGTGACAGGTGAAATAGTAAGCCATACAGATGATTTGCAAAAAGCCAGTGAAGGCATACAGCTGAAGGCAAGAAAGTTCTGCAGGTTAGTTCTGCAAAAATCAAGTTTTAGTTCATGGGAAGCCTGTGTGAATTTTTAAGTAAATATGAGCCTGTCAACATATCTCTCTGTAGTCTCACATGATAGTCGCCCACTTTGTATGAAAACTCACATTTGGTCAGAATTGGCTCAAGAATTGAAGACAAAGGATATTCTTGTAGCTATATGAAAATGGGTGAGTATGTGTGCTAGACTCTGAGCACAGGCTACAGATACGACTGTCGATCCCGTTTTAAAACTGTGAGCAAAATTATACAGTGCCTTGCCCCGTGACCTCGAGATCTACCGGGGAGCCCAGCTCAGCCCAGCAGAGTGCTGGCTGCCCCTCTCTTCCCTGCAAACCTCTCTGTGGAGCAGGGAGCCCTCTACAGGCGGGATAAATCAAATACGGCTGCAAGCGCACAAAGCAAAACAACCAGACTGACAAAGCAGTTATTTACTGGATTTTGTTCGGTTTGGTATAGTTGTTTTCCAGTACTCTGGTATTAATTTCTTTCCTCTTTTAATAAGCCCCTTTCAACTGCTGACATTTCGGGGCAGGGCATGGTTGAGGAAAAAAATTGACGCTGGGAGGGTTTTTGAGCATTGGAACAAGTGATTGAGGCATCATCCCTGGAGGTGTTTAAGACACGAACTAACATAGATCTTAGAGATACTTTTTAATCATGGTTCTTGTCGGAGCTGGGTTGATGGTTGGACTTGATGATCTGAAAGGCCCCTTCCAACCTGGACAATTCTATGATTCTATGATACAAGTCAATATGTGCAACTCTTGTTCGTAATTGGTTATTTTCTGTAACAAACAACATTGAATTAGTACCTCACTGCTTTCACCCCAAGCTTTTGCTGACAAGGAGGCCCAGGAGTATTCTCCTGGATCAGGAGATGGAAAAATGCTGTAGCCTGTGCCCGAGCATTGGCCTTGGAAGAAGTGCTAAGTGTTGCAAAACATGTGCTAATGGAGATGCAAGCTCTGTAGACAGAGTAACTTCACTGTGTTACCTGTGCTAAACTTCAAAATACCTAAAGCTCTTCTACAAGGTCAGTATCGAAGAGCTCAGGAGTCTGAATTGCCTTCTAAGAAATCTCTTGCAGACACAGTTTTTTGGCATGTGAGGAACTGATCTACACAAAAGTTGTACTAAGATGGCTGCCCAGGCTCTCAGATCTACCTCTGCTCCAGGAATTAAAAGTTTCCCTCAAATTACAGTATGATTTCCTTGAGGATGCTAACAGACCACCTTCCACACACCCATGTGCAGAAGAAATGTTTATGGTGTCCAGGTGTGCCTTTTCCAGCTGCTGTGTGGTAAATACCCAGACATTACACCTTCCACTCCTGGTCAGCACACAGATTAAAAAGGACATTTACCCCAACTTAGAGCAGCTGAGGATTAAGGCCAAAACTCTCTTCCAGCTGCAGAAATATTTATGTATTATTCTCTTAAAATCCAAAAAGTTCTTCACAGGCAGATACCTATAAAAAAGACTAGAGGGAAAAAAAATCCAAAAAAACAACCAGATCCTAGGAAAGAGACTATTATCTACCATCATTACTGGGGGGAGCATGAAAATGAACTGGGTTGGACATGATGCTGTAGCACAGAAAAACTTGTTCTTATAAACCAACTATTCCAAAGACTTTCACCTGAAATATAACACAGACTGCCTGAAGTACCAGAAATAGCTCACAAACCTGATCCTCTTTTGCAGATGAGCAGAGCTGAACATGTTGAACTCAACATTAAACAAAAACCCAGTGCAAGGATGCCTAAATTTCCATCTTGAACTGCTACATATCTTGTCCTTGAGATGCTGGTGGAGCAGAGGTGAGAGGAGATTGCACGTGGAAGATTAGCCTTGGCTTTAAATGAAACTCTGAGCTAAATCCAGATTTGCAAGGAAAACATTTAATTCTTCTATACCTCTTTGCAGCATTGACAACTCTGAGCAACATAGTAAGCCCCTTATCATAAAGAGGTTGTGTTTTCAACTCCTATGATTGCATCAAAACAGCACATCTTGTGAAAGTCACTTTTCTTACCCCCTGCTAGAACGAGGGTTAAATTAAAGAGCATTTTGAGGCCAAGGCACTCCTGAATAACTAATGCTGTCTCTATTACCATCACCTTCACTGGTCCACTTAAGAACTATGATTAACAGTACAATCTCACATGACTTGGTCTGAGATGTTAGTCATTTTGACCATCTCTCACGAGTTGTCACATGGTGCCTCTTAGAACCTATTACTAATAACTGCAATGATTCGCGAGACTTTCTTTGAATAGGAAGAAAGGGTAATTGCAAGATATTTCTTGTAATAACATTGGCAGACTCTGAACAGCTCTTATTTTAACAAAGGGGATACCATGATATAACCAGGTGAGTACTCTCTTTTTCTTTTTTTTCTTTTTAAAAATGGGAGTTAATACAGAATTTTAATTTTATTCACAAAGTTTGCTTTAAGAAAAAATTATAGGAAACATTTTGGAGCACATATTGTGCTGCTGTCACCCAGTGGACATGAGCATTGTTCACTCTAATGGGCTATTCAGTAAGAGAGCAAGCCAGGTATATAAGGTAGATATCATTTGGCTAGTGCAAAACAGAGTGAGTCATACAGAGAGAAGTTGTGGGTTGTTGCATTAATAGGTACTCGGGCAATTTTAGAGATGCCCTCTGCCTACCTTCAGGAGCCTAATGAACAACCTTCTAAGACACTGTTATTGTGAATTCACAGAAGCTGCCTTCCAGCGTGAAAAGGCAGTCTCCTTGCCTTAGTTTCTTCAAAAGACGTAAGAAAAAAATAATAGCTTAAGCAACCACGCAGTGAAGCTACTCTTTTTTCTCAATGTTACTGTGTGTTCTCAGTCACAATTTCAAACACCAAAGGTATTTTAAAAGATTTTACTCAGTGTGAATATTTGCATCCTCTTTGCTGGGATGGCTGAGCTGGGTTCGGAACACCGTTGTTCTGGCACTGCAAGAGATACAGTTTGCACAGGGATGACAGAAAATTAAGATGCCTGACTAATTAGTTTTCACACTATGTTCCCCTCACCTGACAAGCCTAATTATAATTAATACCATGGCAGTTTAAATAATTTGCAACAATGTGTTGCCTTCCTTAACACCTTAAAGCCAGTAGAATTAAAGAAAGCTAGTTATTCCTAATTATCCAGTGTGCAAATAAGAGGTATAGAGATGATCAGCCCACCATTACTGACTGACATGCAAGTAATAGAAGAAAACTTACCTAAGGAAGCCAATCAAGTGCTCAGATTATCTGCGTTTTGATAGCACTAAGCAAAGCTGTATTTGCAAGGCATAGGTCTCTTGGACCTAGATCTTCTAGCTCCTTCCTCTGAACTGGATTCCCAGCGTGGAGAAAGCATAAGCCCATGAGGATGGGGAGATCCAATACTTTGTCTATGGCATTTGGGGAACATCTCTGAAACGCCCAGTTGCTCAGAGGGCTCCAGGACACTGAGGGGAGCTCGGAAAGGCTGCAAGAGAAGAGAGTGAGGCTGACAGGGAAGAAGAATCCCTTCCTCTCAGCATAGGAGATGCAAAACATTGGCTGCTCACATCAAGAAATTTCATAGCAGGCTGACAAAGTCACAGTCATTTGACTTGGATTAAAATATAGGGAAGAGCTCAGCTGCTGCTGGAGTCAATCCTGACATCCCTGCCTTCCTTGCCTTGCACCTCCTCAGTGGATTTGAAAGATTTCATGCAAGAAGGGAGAATAAACAGGGGAAGAACAGAAAACTTTGCTCTCAGACCCATGTGCTGCACTGACTGATTTTAATGAATTCCACAGAATGAAACACTATCCTTCGGGAGCAGAATACTATTAGGAAAAGATACTATTTGTTTAGTAATACTGGAAAAAGAAAATAAATTCAGAAGAACTTGTTGTAACAATTACTTTAGTGTCTATTAAGCATTAGGAGCAACAAATAATAATGCACAAATAACAAAGTAAATTAGACAGCAAATAAACCAACACAACAAAAACCACCCCTTCGGTTACCTCAGTCCAAAGCATCCATCAAAATCATGTTGCTGCATCAGTTTTAAGTTACAGAAGATCAAGAATGTAAAATATTATAAACTTGAAAAAGTTGAAAATTAGCTAAGTAATAACACAAGAGCTTTATGATTTGAAACGATCTATATATTACTTTAAATACTAGTGAGCTTGCTCAGTGAAGTGTGAATTTAATTGTATCCATGGAAAGATTAAAGACCATAAATTAAAAAGTAGCAATTAATTATGTTGCCTTTTTTTAAGAGTTTCATTTTTCACACTCTGGTAGTATATCAAACTCAGCTCATTACAGGTATCCTGGAGCTGAATTGATGATGATATTCAAAAATAAGGCCATTCTCTGCATTAGTCCTACCCCGATGAAGGAGTTTGAACATATAGATGGCTTATGTGATTCTATCACTCTAACAGTGTGAATCATAAATGTTAGAAATGTCAGTTTAATGAGTCATGCAAGAGTCTTCAATGTTCTAAGTAACTTAATCCAATTAATTTTCAAGTGTGCCTAAAATGAACAATGAAGACTGAGAAGAAGCAATCCAGAAGTTTCTCCATACTCACTTTTTTACTTCTATTTTTAAGTCAGACCTAATAATGCCTCCAGACAACTACCCAAGTAAATTCTTAACAATGATTGACATTTCCAAGGAGCTGACAGCATTGCTCTCTTCAGCCTTTAAATCTGCAATGAAATGATTGACTCATGTGAACAAATGGAGCAATGGAGAACATGCATGTGAGTAAAAAAATAGTAATTTTTTCTTTATCCATGTTATTAGTGAAGCTAATAACACAACAAATATAGGTCAGTTTAAAATAATTCTATTTGCTTTGTACTTGAAAACTGCTGGTTTTTTTGCTGTACTTGGCATGATGTAATTGAGTGGATATTTTAAAGTGAATTGTGTTTTTATTGAGCATTGTGAGAGCACCATTGACTGGGACAACATCAATGAAGGGAAAAAGCCATGTGTTGTTACAGGCAGGGTTTTTTTGATCTTTATATTTAGAATTTGTACCATAGCTCAGACACCGGGACCACTGAACTCTAGATTATAACAGTGCTTGTCTAAGAAACATGCACTTGCACAGAAAGGATGAACGGTGGCTTTTCTCAGCTGTAGCTCACCAGAAAATAGTAATGTGGAGTCTCCCCTTCCATGTGCCAGGCTAACACCAGCAACCAAACAGCCACTAAGACATGCTACCTGCTGTGGCAGGTCTGTTTTCTAATTTGGGACACAACTACTGCTGTTCCCTACCCCCTGCCCTCTTGCACCGTTTTTAGAACAGTCACCTGGATGGGTGTTACACCTTAACTTCTCAGTGGGTCTGGATTTGCACCTAGAGAAGAGAACATGAGCTAGGGATGCAAAAGAGCATATATATTTTGACCCACCTTGGTCTTTGCAAGATGAGTTGGGCACAGCAGCTTTTCAGACTGATGTGGAAAGACATCCCAGTGCTCAGGCGAGAGGCTGTGGACCCCCTCAATGGGGACTCTCCTAACCCTCACTGAGAAAAAGGAGCAAATAGCTGAGTGGCGGCAGCTCTATAAACTGCTTCAGATGTTCACTCAGTGAACATGAAACCCTGAGACCCCAACAGCAAAGGAAAAAGGAGTTTGAGAAGAGGATTAAGTAGCAGTACATTGGAGCCTCCTAAGACCCCTTAACCCAAGCAAGTTGAAATCTTTTTTTTATAAGGAAGATTCAGCTTGATTAGACTTTTAGCAAAATCCATCAGTAGCTTATTAGATTTCATTAATCCTGAGTAATGTTACTGGAACAAATACTATATTGCATTAGCACAGAGAAGTGTCTCAGCATCTCTAGGGCTGTTTTTAAAACATTCATTTTGGGCATTTCAAGGCAAGATTTAGATTCAAATCTGCCTGTTGTCAAAAGAAACCTTTACATTTGTTGTGGTTCAGGCAGTTCTAGGACTATAACACAAAAAACCAAACTGTTAAAATATGTATACATAGAAAGAACATGAAATCTGCAAAACAATTATACAGTGCCAGAAAATGTCAAGAAAACTCCCTGCTTGGAATACAGAACTTTGTCTGTGGAGTTGTGTTTTAAGAGGAAGAGAAGAAAACTTTGCCTTTCTTGTGAGTTAAGGGAAGTTTATAATAAGAAATAAATGAAAGAAAGAACAGTGCAAGTAAGCAATTAAAGCTGCAAAAAATGCATGGCTTATTTATGCCACCTACTGGATTTTTCCTGAAATACCTTTTTAATGGGTTTAGTTGTCACGAACATGACTGTCACTCCTGCAAATACTAATGTTTGCTCAGGGTCTACTCGCACATGTAGACCAGCTGATATCAAGATGATGACTCACAGAAGTAAATGATGTGTGTGGACCAGCACAGCTCTGGGAATGAAGAAGACAGTAGCTGTACACTTTTGTTTATTCTGCTAACTTGATGGCTGTAGGGCAGCCAAGACAGCCAAAGCTGCAGGCAAGCTCTGAATTACGGGAGTTTGACAGCCTGTCAGTGACTCAGGGGAACATGCCGGCATCACTCCGCATCTTGGCTTGACTCTGTCTGGCTGTCTTTGATTATTTGCTCTAAATGTCCAGAGTGTTCATGGGCACACTGGTGTTTTTATAGAATCACAGAATGATTTAAGTTGGAAGGGCCCTTAAAGATCATATAGTTCCAACCCCCCTGCCATTGGCTAGGTCACATGGTTTTCAAATAATACAGACTGCTTTATCTTCCATCCCTTGACACCTCTGAGCACAGGGAGTTGCTGGGAATCCATACCACCCCTATGATACAGTCTAATGACCTAGGAGGGTCATTTGACCCCCATCATTCACTCCCATAAATAGCACTCATCTACACCACTGGTTGTATACGAGAATTACTTTTTTTTTCACTAAACATTGTATTAATCTTTTGCTGGAAAAAAATGTTTTTATTGACATAAGAAACATCAGTCCCAGCAAAAAGATGTAAGGGAAAAGTTCCAGTTTCTGCGAATTCAATGCCTGTTACACCCCACACCAAGGTGCAGCTGGTGACATACTTGAAGACCATGTGACTGCTTAGCACAGGGGTTTAACAGAAGTGTTTTAACGTGGTGTGGTGTGGACAGAGGGCAATATAAATGTCTCCTATGTTGTACTAGGAAGGAAAAAAGTTCTATAAATGTAATTTAGTGAATGCTAATGGAAAGCATTGAGCAGGAGGGACCTGAGGCTTTCTTCAGACTGGAACAGGCGTTGATAGTTTCTGCCAGGGAGGCTCACTTAGAGCAGAATTAGCATGGAGATGGTTGATCTTGAGGAGGGAGAAGCTTTCCCTGCTTCTTCTAGCAGAAATAAATTTCTACCACCTGTAACATATTACCTTCAGATCTGCTGAGTCATGAAAATGGGGTTATAGAAATCTTTATGTAATTTTTATAAATCAGCCTCACAGAATCTCAGATGCTTTCTGCCTCATCTCTATTGAGTCACTCATTTGACAGTTGTCATTCATCTTAGATTGAGATATAATTTAATAGTTTCATTTCAGCATGAAGGTAGTGTCATCTGCAGTTGAGCTTGGAAAGATTTAAAGGTGTAACAGAGGAAATATTAATACTGTAAATAATATCGGTAGAGGTGCATGAGACTATAAATCACCTAGTGCCAAGTTTGAAGGGGAGCCTATGTAAAAAAAGAAAAAACATCTTCCCCTGCCTCACTCTACAGAAGAGCATCCCCACTGTGGCCGCTCATGCCTGCTGGAGGTATGATGGTTATCTGTTTGTCACCACAGCCTCACGGGCTGTGCTGGGACCACGCAGAGGTAATAGCCACAGCGAAGCAGTACCCAGTGAGAGATGAAAGCGAGCGATAACATGGAAACAGCAAACACCGTCCAGCCAGACCCCGGATGTCTGATAGAGGAGGGCAGCCGAGCTGCAGCAACCCCAGTATTGCAGTCGCGGGCCTCACACCTCTCCCTGGGACAGGCAATGGTAGCCGCCTAAGCAAACGCAGTCCACCCACCCCTGGCCAATATGGAGGGTAATTATGGCCTCCCTGCACGGCCTTACACCACGGCCGGCCGGCAACACCATAGTAGCGGACTGGCCCAGCGTTTGCTCGGAAGCCCCCACCAACCAGGACGCAAGGCACCATCAAATTGTGCCCATGGGAGCGACGGTGACCCAGCACCCACCGTCTGCCCGACGGCCGGGCTGGGCGGGAAGAAGAATTAGGGAGGGAGGGGTGGTAGCTCCCCCACGCCCAGCTCCAGCCCTCCGAGGGAGTAGAGGGCTTCGCGGCCCTAGGGACCCGTGGCTGGTTGGGGGCGGGAGGGGTGACGCCGGGATGCTGCCCGCTCGCCAAAACGCGCGGGGTGGCGGGACGGGACGGGGAAGTGTAGAGACACTCCGACACCGAGTCCGGCAACACCCTGAGATGCCAAGTGACTCTCCGGCCTCCAGCAAACCACTGGACACGGCGGGGCCGAGGGATAAGGCGGGAGGTTTCGGGAAGGCGGCGGCCCTCATGGCGGCTGCTTCGGCCGACGGGGTGGCCGTCGGCGAGGCGCGGAAGAAGCCGCCGCGTCTACCCAAGTGTTCTCGATGCCGCAACCACGGCTACTCCTCGCCGCTGAAGGGCCATAAGCGGTTCTGCATGTGGCGGGACTGCCAGTGCAAGAAGTGTTGCCTGATCGCCGAGCGGCAGCGGGTGATGGCAGCGCAGGTGAGCCCCGCAGGCCGACGGCCTCTCCGTTGGGGTCCGCCCGGGGCCCGGGGTAGGGCTATCGGCCCGGCGGAAGGGGATCCCGTCGCCGTCTCCCTTCTTGGGAGTGGCTCGGTGCCCGGGAGAGCCATGGCTCGAGCTGAAGCTGCGCCGCTGCTAACCTTTATTCATGACCCTTTTCGCTGTGTTAAGTGGATGCGTGGGGTGGTTTTTTTTGGTTGGTGGGGGTTTTTTTGTTTTGGTTTGGTTTGTTTTTTGCATAAAAATAGGAAATAGCCCGACGGAGGGGGGACGAGGTTGGCAGCGGCGCAAGTCCAGCCGGAACCGAGGCTCGCCCGCGGTCGCAACGGCGTGGTGAGCCACCGGGGTGGGAGTCCGTCTGAAGGCATCGCCGTCGGGCAGAGCTAGAAAGTGCTCGCAGCCCTGAGGGTGCGGGAGTGTGGGTTAAAGCCTCCAGAGGGGAAGACGTGATGACTTCTGGCACGGTCTTTCCACTTTTTTGTTCGGTTGGGAGTATTTTTGGGTTGGGTTGGTGTTTTTATTGTTTGTTTTGCTTTTATTGGGCATTGCGTAATCTAGATAACTGATTGGTTAATGAAAAATCTGGCGTTTACAGATTCGGTCTGTCGGCGTTTCTCAATGCGAGATGGCATTTCTGAGTGCATTCAAAAAAAAAAAACCGGCGTTTTTTTAACGGCGTCTTTCCTGATTTTAGATGGAGCGGCTCTATAAACTGCCGTATAGCTCGGGAATCTAAAACCAGAACTAAGAAACCAGACTGCATCCAGTTCCACGTAGGAATAACTTTTTTCGTTAGGCTCAGCATGCAAATGACAGTTCTGTTAATCCTTGAGGTCGTTGTCTTGAAAAACTCTTGAAAGAGAGTGCTGGGAGTGTGTAATGGCTGCGAGCTGCTTAAATTCAGCGAGTGGGGTTCCACGTCTTCGTGTCCTCTAAGTAAGTCTCTCTTCCAGTGGAACTTGTTACCAGTGTCGGTTCAAGGAAAGGCAGTGATATTGGACCCACTGACACGGTCTGCAACTGTTGTGCTTGTCATCCCACGTGAAACGAATGTCTACTTGAAAGATTTTAAAAACTGGAGCAGCATTCGATTAAAATCTTCCCCACTACTTTTTTCTTTTTTTTTAGTTGCCGAATGTAGGTATACCAAATGAACTGAACTCACTAGGAGCTTTTGTTTGTTTAAATAACTCCTCCTTGATAGTGAAATGGCAGTCCAAAAGTTGTCACCTGACTGCGCAGTGTGACCCTCAGGATAATTATTGTGGGCCTCCTTGCTGTCTGCGTTGGAGGAAGTAGAACAGAATGGAGTGTTGCACACGCAATTCTCCCCTTCTGCCCATTATGTTCCCTTGCCTGGCAGTTTTTGTCAGTGATTGGTGCCTGCTACAACATCCTGGCGGTAGCTGTCCTGGAGGGTTTTCTCTTCCCTGCCCAGTGGTTGAGATTGGCTTTGAAAACCTCCTTAACCAAGCCTTATCTGTGTAGGAGTTACACATTGAAAGTCAGTCTTTTCCCTCTTTGATGAATTTCCGGAGTAAGCCCCTTGGTGCTTGTGGAATTTTGCAGGTCAAGGTTATTGGCTTGTGAAGTCAGAACTGCCTGTGGTGTTTGCACGTCTGCACCCCCTGTTTGACTTATTTCTGTTTAGAGACCTATTACTCTTTAGCAATAATACCCATCTGTATTAGAAAAACATTGCAGGAAGGGAGCCTAGCAAGCTCAGGCAGATTGCATGTATAAGCCTTCATGAAGTGCTGCTTTATATTTATGAAGACATGGCAGACCCTTGCAGGCAGATGAATTTTTTATCCCTTTATCAGCGGCAAGGAGGATAGAGACTCTGCGCCTCTCGCAGTTTGCCCAAGGGCAGACGCCTTGGGTGAATAGCCCGCTTTAATGTCTTCACGTGGACTTGTTGCACTAGCGTTTCATAGATTTTTTTCCTGTTTGCTTGGACGTAAGAGGGGTTGGGTTTAAATGGTTTTATAACCTTGTTTATATCTTTTGCCTCCTGGATGGATTATGACCTGGACACCATCGAAAGTACCCATGAATAGCAAAAAACCAGCCCTGGGCTTGAGTTTTTCATTGTTGCTATTACAAATTGTGCTCAAGTCAGAGTGCATGCCCTACATCTGTCTTCTTGTCTGCAGGTTGCACTGAGAAGGCAGCAAGCTCTGGATGAGGAAATGGGCATTAGCCACCTGGTGCACCTTCCCAGTGCCCCTGAGACGTTTGTGAAGAACAGTGGTGGTCTCTTATTGGAAAACAGCAGCCCCACCCACTCAAATGCAGCTACATCGGCAGCAAACACAGCCACAACTGCAGTGAGCACGCCTTCAGGTAAGGAGCTGGCAGTGCAGTGCTGGCTGCAGGAGACAACGGGCTGATCTAGTTAACCTCCTGGTGCACCTCTTCCCCTGCTTGTACTGGCGAGGTTGTGGAGAGTCCTCCCTGCACGAGTAGTGCTGCATTCGTGGGATGTAGGATTAGCAAAGAGAATAAAACTGGTGTCAGTCTTTCATACTCCAGGTAGTATTTTTTGTTTGAAAATCAAATTCCATTTGACGTAGACTGGCACTGTAATTTAATTCAGCTAAGCATATACATGGAAGTAGAGGTTTTTGAGGAGCTTTCCTCCTTTATCCGCAAATAATCGCTCCTGACAGGTCCTGGCAATTGCGTGCTGGCTGGCCTTGTATCTTCTTCAGACCTGGGGAGTTTTCAACACTCCGTAGGAGCTGAGAATGTGTGTCACTGACCCCAGCAGCAGAAAGTTTCGGGTCTAGCATGACTCAAAACAACAATGTAAACCCAGACAAAACCCAAACAAATTTTGGCTGCAGATTCAGTAAAGCAGTCTGCCTAAGGGCAGTCTGCCTATAAAAAGAAAAAACTTGAAGTCATTGAATGGAAGATTCTAGGCAGAATGTTTTTTCCTGTGCAGTGTGTGTGCCTGATGGATACAGGTGACTGAATATGTGTAAAAATTAAATTATTTAACTTTGTATTTTCAGAAAAAAAACAACAAACATGGGGGGGTGGAAGGAAATATAGTTTGCTTTCAATAATATGTGCTGATGTGGCTAATAAATTAATATTATTTCATGGTTAAAAAGATTCTTCTGAAGTGAACAACGTCCTGTATTAACTAATGAAAGGTCAGTGCTTATGTGTGTCTGCCAAACATCATCACTGTGTTCTGCAGACCATTTGAAGCCTTGTCAGTTGGATTTGTTGCATCGATTGCAGATGGGCAGTTTCAAACCATTGTGGAGGAATTTCTTTTGTAAGCTTTTAGAAGAAGTGGTTGCTAAAACATTAAATAGCTTTTTATTAGCTTTTTTGTTTTCATTATTGCAGTCATGTAAGTGCCACCTTTGAATCGATGCAGTTACTCCTTTTGTATTTGGATTATTGCCTGCTTTGTCTATAGACATGGAAAAAGCCGTTTTAAGATTAAAGTAGTATATTCAGTAATATATAGCAATTGTGTGTAACTCAGGAGAACAAGAAAACCTTTGCATGTACAGAAAGCCAAAATTAAATTGTCTTGCTGCCAACAAAATTTGCATAGACTTTGATCTTAATGATTTTTAAATGTCAGTGAAGGTACTTAATATATTAATCCCACTAAAATAATTTCTTATTAATAGAATTAATTAATTTGCTTGTATAAAGGCTTGAAAATGTGAAAATGCCTAATCCTAAAGTAATTTAAATAGTCTGGAAATTCTTGATCAAAGCAGTTGTAAATGGTTTGCAGTCACCTTTTTTAGGCAGGGTTTTTCTTTGTGAGCAGCTCAAATTGTAGTTTCTCAGTTGTTTCACTAAATGCTATGTAAGTGACAGCATTTAAAATACAGAGCTTCATCTGTACAGAGAAGATGTGATTCCAGCCAAGAATCAAGGCAGGGTCAGCTTTCTTTAACAGAAATGGAAGAACCTGGGAATGAATAGCAAATTGGGTTCATAATTTAGATTTTGGGCACCTGAGTTCCTGCTTACCTTGAAAGTCACCGCACAGCATAAAATTCTGTTCTAGCAATGTGTGTGCTTGTGGGTATGGATTTGATGTCACCAGTGCCTGTGTGAAGGCTCTGAAGCTGCAGGAGATGTCTGATGAAAGCCATACCTGCAGGGTGGCTTCACTGGGACTCGGAATACAGGCTGCCTCTTGGAAAGTCTGTTTTTTTAATGTGAAAACTGCCAAAATATTCCGATGCTTTCTTCTTTTGGCATGCAAAGGTCTTTTGTTGGATGGGAAGCAACTGAGTATGATGTGACATGAAATTCTGGTTTTAAGTGTCAGGTTGTTTCAGGACCAGGGACATGAAAGATTCCTGCATTGCTGCTTTGTTTTCTTACCTGTACCCTCAACTTCAAGAAAGTGAGAGGCCCTGTTAGAGCAAGTGTCAGGGTGTTTCAATTGGGTAGACTGAAGAGCTGATCTTGCATCAATTTATGGTAGTCATTAGGGCAGGCAAGAAGAGGAAGTGCTCTGTGGCAAGGGAAGCTAACAGCTCCCTGCAAGCCCCAAGGCAGCTGGTGGCTCCTGGGAATGCAGCATGCCCTGTAGTGAAACCCATTAAAATGGGCAGGAGGTTGTTTAGGCAGTGGAAATTCGGTTCCTGCTGCAAGTTTTTGGCATCAGATGAGCAGTTTTGCTTTTGTATTCCCATCATACAGAGGGTTGTTTGCCAGCAGGGGTGTAGTGAAAGTGCCACACAAACTGGGTGTAGTGCTGGCGAGAGTCTTTCCTCACTGTATCCGTGTTATCAGCAAATGAAATACACTGTGAATCCTGGAGAGACTAGAGGTGTTTTTTCACCTCTAGTGACTTGATGTTTCTTAAAAAGGGGAAAAATGAGTAATCATCATAACAGTATAGGGGTATGTGCATCTCAGGATGGGAAACTTTTCTTTGGATGGGGAGTGTCTTCCCTAGTCAAAAGCAAATTGGGAATCTTAAGGGTAGTTGGAAGGAGCAGACCATGGCTGTGGGACATTAGGAAAACCTCTTCAAAGCAAATTTTGTACTTTCTGTGCATTCTCCCTGAAGAAGTTGCAGTTTGCTGAGACCAGAGGCCATTTAATTGTACAGAGCAGCAAAAGGTCATGATAGCAGTAATTGGCCTCCTTTTCTAGGAAAAGTACATCTTGGTGGGTTACCTAGTGTGCAGAACATGGAAAAAAAAGACTGCAGTGAGTCATTAGAAACATGGCTTTAAGACACACTCGTGTTTTAAAACCTGAATTCTTCCCTGTTCCATGTTACTTTGGTACCTCTGCCATTTTTATACTTAGAAATCACCATGGGAGTGGGGAGCATGATCACTGGGACACCTTTGAGGGAGAACAGACACATTAAATGTATAATTGTCAACAGTTGTTGTTTCCCTTTTACTATATTTATTATGCGTGACAGAAACAAAACGGATACTTTTTACATTTCTCTGAGAAGATGCTGCACTTTGAAACTTAATGAGGATATGGTTTTATCTGCTCATAAATACGAACTGTACTGGGGTCAGCTGTAATCCTGTGCCTAATGGAAGGGATGGAATTGAGATCCCTTTGAACCCAGATGGCTCTGAAAATGCTGCCTTGGCTTCTTTGCTCTTCCTTTGCTTGTTTGATGTTATTTGCATTAACCTTTCCTACAAAACTGTATATTGTGATTTCAGAAATGGATGTCGTGACCTGGCAGATGGTGTGAGGTAAAAACCCTGTTATATACCATGGCCTGATTTTAAAAAGAAAATTGATAAATTTTCTTTTTGAAAGAAATTTTTTTTTAGTCTTTACAGTATAGTGTTGTATGCTGTCAGAGTTTCAGTTTTATCAGAAAAATCTTATTCTAGTTGACTGATGTGCAACTTATGGAAGCTGCCATGGACATTGCATCGTAACAGTGCTTAAGCACTGGGAACAAGTTGTCCAGAGAGGTTGTGGAGCCTCCATCCTTGAGGAGACTCAAAATTCAGCTGCTCTAAGAAAATACTCTGTCTGTGTGTGTTTCTCCTTGGTTTAGGATAGAACTTTCCCCTAATCTGCTTTTTTAAAATTTCTGACTGGTCCAGCTGTATGTTAAATGAAGATCTTCACAGTGTAGTGGCCATGGCTTTGTAATTTTTTGTTCCTGCAGAAATGTCACATTTTCTTGAAGCTGTTTAAAAGGGCATTGCTTGTGAAACAAGGGGGGCGTTTCTGTCTTTCTCTCATGCTCTGGTTTTGCCTTTCTTGGGAAACTGCAAAGAAGCTGTGAGCACCTCATTATAAAAGGACATAGATAAATCTGAAAGGATAGAGGGAAGGGTGACAAAAATGATGTATGGCTTGTAGAAAAGGAGACTGCGGGTGGATATAACAGTCTATAAATATGTGAGAGGTGATAATATGGAGGAGGGGGAGGGATTATTTACAGTGCTTGAGACAGCATAACAAGGAGCAATGGCTTGAAACTAAAAAAGACAAAATTAAATTAGACAGTAGACACTTTTTCTTCTAACTAGAAGTGCAATTAGCAGTGGGGTGACCTGAATAAGGACAAGGGATTAAGTGAAGCATAATCAGGAGTTGTATTTAAGAGTGTGTTAGATTACAGTCTTAAGTGTTTAGTACAATGTGCAGGTTAAACTAGATCAATGTGCAGGTTAAAGTAGATGACTGAAATCTGCAGGTTTGTCATCTCCTGTATGTTTCATTGCCTCTGGTCGTTGTTTGACTGTTAAACAGATCATAATGTTACAGGGTTTTGCATTCCTGATTAGACCTTTCAAGTTAATTCACTGGTTCTGGAGCGTGCAGCTTGCAAAGCTTGCACTTTTCCATCTTCTTTCAAGCAATATTTATTCATTGTCTTTGCAGTTCTGTGTGTGTCTGAAATAGGTAGAACGAGTAGCAGTTTTCAGAGTTCAGTCTCTAGATGAAAAGGTTTTGCTTTCAGATTTTTGATTCTGTCTGAAGCTTCAGTGCAAGTGTAAAAACTAAATAGTAAAGTAAAAAGATCTGGAAAACCACAGAGAAGACTGGTTTTAAAGTGCAAGTGGTATTGTAGGGCTTGTCCAAGACTGTCTTCAGTGGGGGTAGGAGATGTAGAGACCTTCCATCATGCTGGTGAAACGCGGGTATTAGGGGACCACTGTGACCTATCCAGGCCCATTTACATGAGGTGAAGAGCTGCTTATCCCAAGGCTTTTCTGACCGCCTTTTGGTCAGAGCAGTGGAGGATGGAGGTGGATGCCCACAAGCAGCTGAGCAGGTATTTCCTTCCTTCTTTGACATTTTAGAAGGTCTTTTTCAGAGGTGAGTGTAGATTATTATTTTTTTTTTCGTTTTCCAAAATCTGACACTGTGGAACTTTCTCTATTTGCAACATCTTTCTTTCCAACTTGCCTCTCAGCTGGTGAGATTTCCAGATGTAGAGCAACTGGGGAAAGCTACGTGTCTGCCAAGCAGAGCTTGCTGTGTGCTGCTGGGACTGCATGCACTGTCCTGGTATCCAGGTGCCAGGGGTTTCTCTACCCACCAGAGGCTGACAGGGCTTACAGGCAGCCTCTGCTGTTATTTGTGCTTCAGAAGCTCTTTGACATAGGGATGCATGCATTCACAGAGAGTTACATATGCTGAGTTTTGCTTTTCATTTGTCATTATGAACACAAAGATAAGGAATGGAGCAGAAGATGTACCAGGAATTTTCTATCCATGGATGTGTTATTGCACTGTCTACAGCTAACTTCTTGTTCCTTTCTGTGTCCTTGGAACAGTTACTACAACTTATCTGAATGTGTGGGGCTTTCATTTTGTTTTTGGAAAAGATATAAGTGGGGAGTGAAGGAGTACTGCATAGTTCCTTAACTGAGCACTGGCATGATTTCTGTTTTTTTCTTTTTTTCACATGCTTTCTTGTACATCAAAGACTGCTTTTGTTCAGTTAATTTATCAACTGATATCCTAACTCAGTCTGTTGGCTCATTTTCAGTAGGTTAGTCACTTAAAGACATAGGGATTAAAATGCATTTTTGAAGGTTCCTTAGTAGGAACCCTTTTTCATGTGCTTCTTGTAATTACTTGGGTTTTTTTTTCTCTAAGCTTTGCTAAACTTTCTCCCAAGCTGAGGTGCCTGCTCATCTTGTTAACTAAGTATCACAGAATCACAGAATGTCTGGGATTAGAAGGACCTCAAGAGACCATCTAGCCCAATCCCCCTCCCAGAGCAGGAACAAAGTACAAGCATGGTTTGTTCACTTATGGACTGTATTTTCATGAAAGGCTTGTGGAGGATCTGTTAAGCACTGGGCTTCTCTTTCTTTGCGATGAGATTGGAACCTAAGTGTTTTATGGGTTTTTTTCTTTGGTTCCTGTCTCAGTTTCTATTTATGCTGTACTATGTCTGTTGCTTACAGCACAGGCCACCATTTGCTGACATAGATGCCTATAGTCACAGGTGCAGCTGAACCTCAGCTGAAGAAAGCCATTGTATTTTCAGTCATTGTGCATTTCTTTGTATCAGTTGTGCATGAGCAAGATTCATTAGTGGTGATTGTGCATTTGCATGAAAGAGTGCATATCTTGTTGCATTTGTGCAACACCGGTGATTGTGTACAAAAGTTATGTACATGTGATTTTTGGCTCAGTTGCCCAGGCACATTGGATGCCTGTAGTGGCTCTTTACCACTCTTTATATTAGTTTTTCCATAACATAATAGGTAAACCAAGTGAAAAGCCCTCCTGTTATTTATTGTTAGTCTTTTTTTAGAAACCTTTTGAGTTTCTGTGATCATACGGCTTATAACTAAGCATGAACTCCAGCTAATTCCAACTACTGCTTTACTCCCTTTATTGTTTTTAGTGTGAGCCATAGTGATTTTATCCCAGTCATATTTCCTCCAAGGTCTCCAAACTCAGAGGCTTGTAAAACCTTCCCTCCCTTCTAAAGTTCTCTTTGATCTCTTGTTAATTACTTAAATCCCTTTACACTTAATCCACACCAAGCTTCTTTCTCTTCCCCTCAGTTTGCTTCTTTGCTCTTGCAGGTGTCTGGGCTGTTTTCCAGCACTGTCTAAAATTCCGATTTTCTGTGCTAATTTCCTTTCCTCTTTATTTTCTTCTGTTTTTAATGTTTGAATGCAGTGAATTTCTTTGTAAATTTCTTTCTCAAGTTGTCTTGATGAGTAATGACATGTATACACCTGTATGCACACATAGTAGTCATGTCCTCTGCTGTTACACTGCAGATTTATTTCTCATGTTTCTTGTTTTCTGAAGCACCAATTCTATTGATCCTGATCCTGTTAGCTGTCATGCATGCTAATAAATTTAGATGAGATGTGTAAATAATCCTTCTTAGTTCAGTGTGAGCAAACATATGCTGGAAATGAAAATAACATGTAGCATCTTCACAGTTTCAAAGCCATGTTCAAAGATATTGAGTGTTTCTTTTTTACTAAAGCCACTGTTTTTTTGACAATAAAGGTTTTAAGATAATCGCTGTAAGCTGAAAGTGTAATGTAAGAAAAGGATTGCCCCCCAGCTCACATGAAAAAATCAACCATTGTGCTGTCAGTGGAAGAAGGTGTTGGAAGTGGAGTTTACTGCTGTAGACATCTTATTGAGGGCCTGTAGCTTGCATTGTGTGGAAATAAGAATTATTTTCTGTAGGTTCTATTTCTTCAGCCATATTAGGAGAATGTTTAAGTTGCATGCTGAATGTTTGCAGCAGATCATTTTTATTAAGTGTATACTAAATGTGAACAAATTGTACCCTCTCCAGTTCCACTGAAATCGGTGGTGGTATTTCAGCTCCTCTTAGCTGGAGCTGGTTTGGTACTGTGTGTATGACTGGGAAACTAATATGCCAAGTTGTAGCCTTCTGGCTGAGATTTCTCGATCCTAGTTTTTTTCTCCCAAATCATATTTTCCTTCAAAATAAGTGGTTTGTGTTAAGTTTCAAAATAGCTAAATGTCTTCAATTTGGGGAGTTTTTTGGTTGTATGTGCAAGTGTACACAGTTAACTGTCATGTGACCCATTATGAGGTAATAATTCTACGCATGGAAGAGAGGAAGAAATGCTACATGTTTTCTTCTTATTTTTGCTTTGAAGAAAGGTAGATGATACTCGTGTATGAAGATAATGACATTCTGCTTTCATTTCCTGCAGTAAATTAAATCAGCAGGATTGGATGACTTGCATGCAGTATTTAAAAAAAAAAAAAAACAACAGCCAAACAACAGAAAAGTCAACTGAAAATCACTCTGATTCATCAGAGCTGATTTTTGGTAAGTCTCTTAACACTGAGGAAATTCATAAGCCCTGGAAGAAAGGTGATGTCATGCCAGTGTTTAGGAAGAGCAAGTGTGGTAAGATGAGAGGCTGCAAACCAGGCAGCATAACACCAGTTTTTGTGCAAACAGTGTAACAGTCCACAGCAGACTAAAATATGCAGGAGGGGGAGAAATGCAGTTGTTACAGGATCTTCATGCAGCGTGAATCAACAGAGGTTTATGGGTAAATGAGTCTGTTGTATTAGTAATTTTTCTTTTGTTACAAAATTGCTTGACAAAATGGCATATTGATGGAATCAAATTCTGCAGAGCATATGATTTGATTTGATTTGATTTCTGTGTCCCTGACATCTATTTTAGGAAACTGAACTGTCAGAAAATCAATGTTTATTTGTTACAAGTTTTTAAGAAGGACCCTATCAGTCTGAAAATGTAGGTCTGAGTGGGGAATCTTAATACAGTGGTGATTTTGATAAAGTATGACAGAGACCTGCTCCTGGATGGAAGCAGTATGGTTTTGGAAGCATATGTTGGAAGCAAGCCTGAAATTGACACACCAGGATCAGGAGTGTCACTGAGCCAAAAATAATAGGAGGCAGGGAGAGGTCTTAAGGGAGGCATAATTTTTTGTTAGTACTGATGAGACCGTTCCCTTCTCTTTATCACTAATGATGGGCAGGGGATAAAACCATGGTCTGAACCAGCACACCTAGCCTTGAATTTGCAAGGCTCAGGCAGGAAATGCAGGAATGATTAAAAGAATAGAAAACCTGTCATGAGGTGAGAGATGACAATTTATTTGCTCCTTGGTGACCCCCTTGTCTAAGATTTAATTCATTCTCCATATGGTTATTCTGAGTCACTTGTGCCTTTGCCACACTAGATCAGCTCAAGTTGAAGTTTTCTTTGTCAATTCATGGGATAGGTTTTGATGTCATCAATAGAAGCACTATATGGGTGTTGAATTTTTTGAAAAACTTGTGTTGAATGCCCTGAAGCTACTGCCATGATGCCCTCTCGTCACTAGTAATGCCATCAGAATCCACAGACCAGCTGCTTTGTCTGTCAAGAGGTGTTGCAAGATACTTCAGCTCTGCCTCAGCTGTTGGACAGTAGCTGCAGGAAAGATGTAGTGATAGGTGGTTTTGTTTTAATGTGGTGGGAGAAGGTCAAAAACATGGTAGGAACTGGCAGGTGATTAAAGCCCAGGCAAGGCATAGCAGTTGTAAGGAAGTGGACTACATCAGTCCCTGCGTGCTTCAGCTACAGAGAAGAAGCCAGGAGCTTGCAGGAGGCTTGGAGCTGTTGAACTGCACTTTTTTTACTTCCCTCTTCCTTTTTTTGTTTTGTTTTGTTTTGTTTAATGCATATTTCTGCTTTGAAAAGGAAGATTGAGCAGCTGTATTCCCTGGGTACAGTCATGGTGGTACCTATGGACTAGTGTGGTAAGAAAATCTTTTAACCCTGATTTATTCTCTTTAGCCCGGAGATGTGTCTGCTTTTAGCCCATGCATCTGATAAAGCTGATAACAGATTTTTCAACCTCCTCCTCTGATACATGTTAGTCAGAGCATACCGGGGCATCCAGGGCTATTTGAGTAGGCAATCCCAAGCAAGGAGGAAAAAGAAGTGCTGGAAGGGTGATAGAGCAACTTAACTCTTGGCTCTGTTTTTAGGCACATCAAAAATAGTGGGTTATTAGGGGCAGGCAACGTGGATTCAGCAAGGGAAAGTCGTATTAGACCAACCTGATGATTTTTTATGAAAACTTAACCAGGTGGGTAGGTAATGATAAACCAGTGTATGTGATCTGTCTTGATTACAGTAAAGCATTTGATTCTGTCTCCCACAGCATCCTCAAAGCTAAGCTGAGGAGCTGTTGTCTGGACCATCAGGTAGTGAGGTGGACTGTCAACTGGCTGAAGAAAGGAAGCTAGAGAGTTGTGGTCAATTGGACAGAGTCTAGCTGGAGGTCTGTGTCCAGTGGAGTCCCTCAAGGATTGGTACTGATACCCAGTACTATTTGGTATATTCATTGGTGATTTAGCTGAGGGACTAGAGTGCACTGTCAGCAAGTTTGCTGATGACACAAAGCTGGAAGGAATGGCCAACACATCAAAGGGCTGTACTGCCATCCAGTGAAATCTAGACAAGTTGGAGAGTTGGGCAGGGAGAAATTCAGTTAATTATAACAGGGGCAGGTGTAGAGTCTTGCAGACTGTTGGAGACTGAGCTGTTAGAGAGAAATGTAGGAGAAAGGGACTTGGGGTTCCTGGTGGACAGCAGGGTAACCATGAGCCAGCAATGGGCCCTTGTGGACAGGAAGGCCAGTGGCATCCTGGAGTGTATTAGAAAGGGCGTGGTCAGTAGGTTGAGAGAGGTTCTCCTCCCCCTCTACTCTGCCTTGGTGAGACCACATCTGGAATATTGTGAACAGTTCTGGGGCCTTCAGTTCAGGAAGGACAGGGAACTGCTGGAGAGAGTCCTGTGCAGACCTGTAAAGATGATAAAGGGATTGCAGCATCTCTCTTAGGAGGAAAGTTTGAAGTCTCTCTTAGGAGGAAGTTGAAATTGTGTCTCTTTAGCTGGGAGAAAAGGAGACTGAGGAGTGACCTCATTAGTGTTTATAACTGTGTAAAGGGTGAGTGTCAGGAGAATGGAGCCAGTCTCTTCTTGGTGACATCCATTGATAGAACAAGGGGTAATGGGTGCAGACTGGAACATTGGAGGTTCTGCATGAATATGAGACAAAAAATTACATGGTGCAGGTAGCAGAACCCTAGAACAGGCTGCCCAGAGAGGCTGTGGAGTCTCCTCTGAAGACATTCGGAATCTGTCTGGACACTTTTCCTGTGTGACCTGATCTAGGTGTTCCTGCTCCAGCAGCAGGATTGGATCTTTTGAGGTCCCTTACAAACCCTGATGTTCTGTGATTATGTGAATCAGGCATTTGAATTGAAGATGGGCTAAGCATTGTTGGCAGTTTGGGGAGGGAGGAAAAAGTGTACTTTTCTCAAAAGCTTTCTGGTCAAGGAAATTAAGGACTGCAAAGGTGGTTTCCCTTAGGTGAATGTGAATAGCGTGGCCAGGTATATCTCAGAAACTGAGCTCCAGGACAGGATTACTACCATAATCTACCCTGCTGATTGTCACTTGGGTTTGTTTGCTTACTGGATTTATTGGCTCGTCTTGAGGCAGGATGATTCTCTTTTCCTTACATCGCTGTTAAGGTCTCCATCTTCCCCACTTCTTGAGAGCAACCACTGCATGGTGAGTCAGGGTTCTGGAAACCATGGAGAAACACTGAGTTGGGTTTTGTTGTCACAGCAGTGGCCATCTCTTAGGGCCTGTATTCAGGAATGCTTTACAGAGTCCACAGTCCCATTTTTTTTCACTCTCCTAAGGAGGAGACTCCCACAGGGCAGGTTAGAAAGGTTGCTTGTGCTCTAGTAATTTGTGGTATGCACTCTTATTCAGAGTGAGTATCTGATCCTTGATGCATCTTTTTCTTGTCATGATGGCAGTAAGCCCGATTTTTTTGTATTTAGGAGGTTTATTTAATGTAACAGTTCAAGAGCATCATAATTAATTTTTTTACTTGAATTATCTAAGTTATAATTTCTGTTTTCAGATAGGGAATTGGGTTGAAAGTCTTACATGTGTAAACACCTGAAAGAGAGGTTTTGAGATAAAACACCCTCTTGGGTGGGGTATATTGATAAAGAGGGCTAAGAGAATAAGAGAAATCAGGAGTAATCTCTCTTGTTTCCTTGAGAGCTCTGCTTCCCTGTAGGGTCTGACTGCAGCCAGTATCTTCTTGAAGTAGAGAGACGTAAGTGTGTGGACTCATAGTGCTTTTTGTCTGTTAGCCAGTGTAGTTGTTGCTGGGGTGCAAGTCAGTGTTTGGTCCTTCACTGTGAGGCTTTGAGTACAGTGAAGGCAAAAGGTGATCCTTTTCATGTCATGCCAGTGTTCATAAAAGAAAATTACCATGAATCTCATACTGGACCCAATTTATCTCATAGAAACCTATACTCCTTTAACAGAAACTGTAAGTTATGGAATGGATGTGTGGTGTTTGAAACCCTCTTTGTGCTTACTGAAGTGTCAGTAAGTGAGCTTCTGTGTGAAGGAGTAGGGCTTCGCAGAGTCCCACGGGTTTGAAAAGAAATTGAAATGGTGGAAGCAGACTCTGGGAAGGGATAGTAGAAAGTAAACCAGAGATAGCAGCTGGCATTGTCTCCAAAGGCTGATGTTCAGGATTAGCTGTATGTTGTTGTTGTGTTCCTCAAATTCCCATTGAGACACTCAAGCCTTTTCCTATTACCTTCCTTCCCTTACTAAAGAGGTTTCCTTTCCTCCTTTCATTCTAACTTAAGCAGGTAGAGGGAATAGGGAAGCTGTTGGCATGTAGAATTTTATCTGGTATCACTATCCTGGGTACAAATAGTAAATCACACACCACATGCTTAGAAAATCTGCTGCTGGTTTTTGTGTGTGCTGTGACGAGTGTTCAAAAGGTCAAAAAAGCTTCCTTAACAAATTTGATAAGAGAATGCAGTGAGCTGTAACAGCATAAAGTCCTGGGGGCTATAGACCAGAATAGAAGAAATAATTATGCATGGTAATGGATAATTACAGATAATGGCCTTTTTTGGGGGTGGCAGAAAATGCACAGCCCCACAACCTCGCCTGGAATGAACATTGCCTAGCATATTAACTTTATAGCAAGCTAAAAGTTCAGCACTGGATCAAAGATAATCTGCAGCTTCTAATGGGAAGAGAACAGAAATACTCCTCCCAAAAGCAGAGCTAGCATACAGGTTTTGTTCCCTGGGAGGCAGAGTATCTCAGCAGAAGGTAAGTAATTGTGTCAGCTTTCTCTGCCATCTGAAATAGCTCTCTCATGATTCTCTTGTGGGAGAAACATACTGTTCCAGCATTTCCGATTATGATGGTAGGGAGTGATTTGACACTGGCTTCTTTCAAGGCTACTGTCCAACCTCAAAGCCAGCCATGAGTTGAACTAACTTGTTGTGAGATGTAATTCTGCCAGAGCAGTTAATGGGAGTGTAGTGATGCTTTATATACTGAGCAAGGGGAAGATTGTCTCATGCACAACCAAGACTATTTTGAGGTCTAAAGGGAAGTGTTTCCTAATTGAATAATTAATTTTTTGATGTTTTAATGGCTTAGCTGTCTTCTGACACAGAGGCTGACCCACAGGAAGCTATTTACACTGCAGTGATGGAAGCAGTCACTCTGAATTGAAAACGGCGGGAAATGTGAACTACCAGAAGCTGAGCTCTGCTCAGTAGGCTATGGATGTGCCTCCCTGCTCCTTAAGTAAACGTGTTACTTGAGAAGTCACAGTTCATGCATTTTCAGTAGACACTGGAGAAATAAAAACTGCTAACCGTATGTAAGAACTCATGTCAATAAATGCATGTAGTGATACTCTCTTAGTTACCACGCTGCATATGCAGAATCCCTTTCCTGAAATTCACAATCAGATAAAGAATAAGTAGCTGTTAATGGCCACGTGAGGAAATTGAACTGTGCCCCTGCATTCTCCCAGGCATTAAAACATGACCGCATGTGCTGTACTGATATCTGTCTTGCAGTAACGAATACTATCCCAGATTCCTCAGTGTGGTCCAGTAACCATTCCAAACAGGCTATTTGGTGCTGCCACCCTGTTGAGAAGGTCTGATAGTATGGACTCTGTGCTATTTGACCTCAACATCAGAGGATTACCTAGGCATGTTTAAATTGCTATTATCAGTGTATAATAAGATATGTAGCTGGCTCTTGACAATACCAATAGAAATAGGAAATACCGTATGCTCATATACAGAATGAGTGAACATTACAGGCATATCTTCAGTATTCACACCAGGGTTGGGTTTTAAAATAATTTGCACCTGTGAAATAGAGATGAAGATAGAAATTTGTGTTGGTCCCTTGGGAAGGGAAGAATGATCTGTATACTGTCTTCTGTGTTGATTTTGACATGCATATCCACAAGTCATGTATATTGCCATAGCTTTATTGAAGTAAGTAGTGTGAGCCTGGTATATATTAGCTGAGGACTGAACCACTGTTTTTTACCATGCTCTGTTAAGTGAAGGCAGGAGCTCCCTATATGTTACTGGATATATAAGACCTATGTGTGTAACTGACCCTGAGAACTTGCCTTCCTTAAAAGAAAATCCCAGTCATCCTCAAATGAATTACTGATTAACCGCTATTAATATGCCATAGAGCTGGAGATTCATCTACAACACTGCAGGATCAATAACAGTATTTATCGTGCATCATATTGATCTTCTATGACAGAGTGGGCCATATTTCACACCATGTACACTGTGCAAAAAAGTAGCATTGGTTCTCTATAGACAGAGCAGAGCTTAGAGATCCAAGGGCACAACTGCAAGAAGGGATACTGTTCTCTCAGTGCATGAGCACTTCCCACACCAGGAGAGCCTCGGACGGCCCTGTATTGCGTGTTTGGTGCTTCAAAATCTGAGTGAGAATTCTCACCAGCCTATTTTGTCTAGGTCTTCTAATTTTTGTTTCTTACACAGATTCATTCTCAGATTTCTAGTCATGTCCTGTTTACAACTTTGAAAATGTTAAAATTTGTGGCTAATGGCAGAGGAAAGAGCCCTTCCCGGTCTGTCTTTGCAGAGAGTCAAGGCAGCTGAAGTGTGAGCCCAGTCCCACACATTCCCTTTTCTTTCAAAGGGCAGGTGGAGGGGCTGAGTGGGAGTCTTGACAGTGTAGCAGCATTTGCCTTGTTGAGTGCTTAATCCCTCTCAAAATCACTCCCTTAGAGCAATGAACCTCATGGCTGCCCCTCATGTGCAGGTGGTGTTATGAGGCAAGCTTTGAGGCAGGGGAGGACCCTTTCCTTGACAGCAGAGCTATTCAGCAGAGTTGAATTACATTTAGAAAAAGAAAAAAAATACATCTGAAATCTGCTTTATTAACCTTGCTAGTTTCTCCTTGCTGGTGGAAAAGCAGCCAGCTTCTCTTGAGAGGGCAACTTGTCATGTGGCTAGAGGCAAGGCTGTGGGATGGTTCCCCTTTTTGGTAAGAGTCAGGAATTACAAGCCAAAGACAAACCAGAGGAACCCCAGTTTGTTAGAGCTATTACTTCCAGTAGATTTACTGTGTTCTGCAAATGATGGCCATACCTGAGGATGCTGCAGCCCAGCAGTGTGCTTGCTTGCCATTTGTTTAGCAGACTCTGCTGGCCAGCACTCTAGACCCAGCATTGTTAGGGGAAAAACTCCCTATGGCATATGTTAAACATGAAATCTTCTCTGGGGAAGATTGCTGAATGCCTTGTTTTGTACCTAAGATAATTCAGCAGGGTCCTCTGACTTTAAATTCTGCTCCCCTTGGCTCGTAGAATTTCTTTGAAGGTACCCCATAGAGATACTGACTGGTCTGACCTGATTTCTCCTTGAGCTTTCATTGCTCAGAGGAGAAGTCTTCCAGGGTTTTCTTTATTAATAACAAAACTCTTTCCCCTTCATGTGTTTACAGCTGTGTATGTTTTATACATGTTGCATATAGATGTCATATGTATTAGTAGTAGGAGGTGACATGATTCATCATGGCTGGATGGTGTATGAGCATAGAGCTGGGCTTGACCCATTGCATGCTGGGGTTGCTGAAGACGTGCAAGAGCTCAGATCTCCAGAGGCATCTTTCCCTCAGCATTGATGCATTCAGGATTTTGAGATGTTTACAGTAACCTGTGTTGGACTTTAAGCTGGTTTGACCTCACATTTTCCTTCAGTCTGTGTAGCACAAGGCTGTGTCTTGTACAAGATGTCATAGAACATAGAATGGTTTGGGTTGGAAGGGACCTCCAAGATCATCTGTTTCCAACCACCCCTGCCATGGGCAGGGACACCTCCCACCAAACCAGGTTGCTTATTGCCTCATCCAACTGGGCCTTAAACACCTCCAGGGATGAGGAGGCATCCACAACCTCCCTTCTCTCAGGTGGAACACCACATCTTCTACAGCAGAAAATTCAGAGATTTGCCCTGAAGAGTGACATCAAAGAAAAAATCATCCTCAAAATCCAGAGGAAAGTATGAGTTGAAGCATGTGGCATCATTCTTGTGGGTTTTGTTTTTTTATGTCAGGTGTTGTGAGTCTTACTGTCTTCTGGCATTGTGAAAATTAACTGTACTAGCCATCTTTCAGTGACATTACAGGAGTCCTAGTTCTATATGAAGATGTGTGTGTCTGTCCCTTTACTTCAACTTTTCCCTTTTCTATAGCACTGTCTTCTGTGGTCAGAGCTCAGAAGGGCTGTGTGCCAGAAGTGCTGTGAGGACTGTGGATTCCTTAATTCTGCTTTTATAGAAGAAAAATGCCCCAGGCTGCTGATGCTTGGGAATTTATTTGCACAAATGGCTGAATGAGCAGTTGACTCAATGCTGAGTATGGAGAGAGCAGCTAGTAGTGTTATAAAGGCTATTAGATAGTCTAGGGACAGCCACTGGTGAAGACCATTGTAGTGGATTCAAACAACCCTTAACTGCTGCTGGCAGCAGTTGTGCAGCTGGGTAAAGGAAATATGGGTGTCACTGAGTTAAGCCAAAATTTTGCAGCACTGGTGTTAGTGGGTAGGAAGAGAAAAGAGGGGTCAAAAAGCTTGCTTTTTTTCTTTTTTTCTTTTCTTTTTTTCTCATGCTACTGAAGACTGCTGCTGCTGTGCTTGCTCTTTTGTCAGGAAGGAGCTGAAGTATTACTAGCCACTGAACATCACAGAGACATCAAGGATGATTGTATAGATTTGTAGATATTTGGGGTCAGGTATCTCTTCTTGCCTTGCCTATTTTGTTGTGTGTTCAAGTGCAGTGCATGAGATCAATCCAGAAGCTCCAGTAAAGCCTCAGTGTTGCTCACCTTTTATGTGTACATGTAGAGATACTGATCTTCCTGGTGCCAGATTTCTTAGCAGAAACTATGATCTCTTAAAATACACTGCAAATTGAGTGACACTGCAGAGGTTTCAAAAGAAATTGCATACCTGTGCAGCATAGCATAGCCCTACCAGAAGTTCTGTGGCCAGCTGTGTCCCTGTGAAGTGTATATCCCAGCAGGAAATGTGTTGGAGGATTTTTCTTTGGCATTTTATTTTACAGCATGGGAAGCAGAACAGTTGTACCACAGCTTTATGTGGGAGCTAGATTCAGGGAGGTAAGCCAGGTTTGTGCTGTGATTTATTACAAGTATTGGCTTTTTAGTGTCAGTGGTATAAGTTCTGATTTCATTAAAGACAAAAAGACTTAAAGAGAGGCATGCTTAGAAGCAGAATAGTAGCAATAATAAAACTTTATGAAAATACAAGGACTGTGAAGGGTCTTTTGTGGCATTGCAGACTCCTCTGTTCTGTGTACAAATTTGGGAGGTAGTCCAAATGAAAAAAGGTCAATTATCTTGATTCTCACTGGCTAAGGGGCGGAAAAATCAGATGCAGGAGGCATAAAATATTGTGTTTATTAGTAAACGGGTACAGTTTATTGATGCCAACTAAATACCATCAAGAGCTGAATGAAAGCACTGTATAATTTAGTGATCTGGAAGGAGACTGTCCATGACTGCAGAGAGATGTCTCTTGGCCTCCTCTTGGCTTCTCTTGGTATTCTGTACATGCATCTAAAAAGGATATGTAGGGGCATGTACAGAAAGCGTCTTCCTATTTACTGGTTTTCCTCTGTCCTTAAGGAGAACTGGTAGCTTATTAGAAGGTGAAAGGTAATGATCTTCATGAAGCCTCCTGTTTCATAATGACTTTTCTTCTTTTCCAGAGGGAGTGGTGCTCATTCAAGACATCCCTTCCATCCCCAGCAGAGGGCACTTGGAGAGCACGTCTGATTTGGTTGTGGACTCCACCTACTACAGCAGTTTTTACCAGCCGTCTCTGTACCCTTTCTATAACAACCTTTACAGCTACTCCCAGTACCAAATGGCAGTGGCCAGTGAGACTTCCTCAAGTGAGACAGGGAGTGCGGCTGTGGGGTCGGTCATGAAAAACAGCCTTCGAAGCTTCCCGGCAGCATACATGCCAAGCCAGTCAGGAAAGCAGTGGCAGGTATGGTGTTACAGAGGTGTTAAACAGAAAAGTGAGGTGTACACCTCACCAAGCTGTTTTTTGGGCCTGCTTCTGACCTTCTAACTTCCTGTTTGCTGGTTTCATGGCAAACCAGAACCAGATTTAAGGTGGGATTAGGACCCATGTTAGCAAAATTATCTAAAGTGAGTGGTTGTCATGAAGCACAATTAAAGCAGTGATACAGGTAGGTTACTGCAAGCACAGATGAAGGGCACCCACTTGTTTTTGTATTCTGACTTATATCACAGTAGGTTATGGGTTGTTTTTCAGAAACAGTCTCCAACTGACTTACCAGATAGCATCTTGGAAGCTTCCAGTATCATTGTGGAAAGGCTTTGCTTTTCAGGAACCTTTTCTTTTCCATCTTTCACACCTCGAGACATTGGAAGTGACCCAGGAGACCGTGGTATTGTGCAGTAAGTTGATGGCAGTCTGTGATACTGCATAATGCTGATGATGCGTTCTGTCAGCATAGACTCCAAGGTTCACAGTTGTGGCTTGGGTAGTTCATAATATTGGCTATGTCTAAGAGGTTTGCACTAGAGCTCCTTATACTTCATTAGTTAGAATATAAAGTCATCCGAGCCCTTTCACTTTAAAACATGATAATTGTAGCTGCCAACTCAGTACTGATAGGAGACTGGAAGAAGAGGGAAGTCTGCCAAGGCAGGGTATTTTTGGCAAATTACTTACGTGGGGCCGTTTCAGTGACCCTGAGGCTGTTTAGTCTTGGGCTGTTCTGGTGCTATTTTGTCTGAGACTGAACTTGGAAGGGGTTATGTTCATCCATTGCCTTGTCCCAGAGCAGAAGAGGAACAACCTGTTCTGTAGAATATCAGAAGAGAGCATGCTGCCTTCTGGAATGGCTCTGTTGTAAAATCACTTAACGATGAGAGACTAAATACCCACCAAAACTTCACTTCTGAAATGAACAGATGAGTCATCCCCTTTGCTGACAGAGAATTCCTCTAGCAGTTCTGACATGGGGATCAACTTTGAAAAGGTACTTTAACTTCTGACAAAGGAGATGGAACAGGGTAATTAGAATTACTGTAGTAGTCCACATCATCTTCAGTGAGGCATTTTCATCATTCAACTCTTTTTTCATTGAAAGATCCTTCTAAAAGTGGTAGGGGCTTCCTGGGGTAACAGCTGGCATGTCCATGAATTACAAGATCATGGCTTTAGAGCAGTCTGCATTTAGTACTGTTCATGTCACCATGAGTGCAGCTTTAAGGAGGAAGAGTTGTACCTTGTACTCTGCACACCAGATGAGTTTTCTTGGCCCAATATATTGATAGGCTTTACAGTAGTCATTGTCACAGACATAGCTTGCCAGTTATTAATTGATAGCATCCTCTCTTACGAACTTGATCAGTAGACCAGGAGGAAAATTAGTCAAGGTGAACTGGGGATAGGATGTCATGCATGATAGCAGGATTATGTGCCAGTGCTTTTTTAGCTTATTCACTTTGATTGATTTGGTTAATCTGTCACAGCATAGTAGACTAGCATGTAGACAACTTCACTATTTTGGCAGGACCTACTTCTGGGGGACACCATCACAGCAGAAATAATGAGCAGAAACGCTGATCTTTTCAAATTAATTTTCTTGCAGGCTGCTAGTCCTACACTTCACTATTCCTCTAGCCTATAGAGTCTTACGTGATTTTACTATGTTTTGAAGAACATTTTTACATCCTAGCACGTAGTGTTTGAGGAAGAGATACATGAAGTTATGCTGAAATATATTAAACCTGGGAATGACAGCGGTGGCCTTCTACTTCTGTTGTACTGTCATTTGAAACTAGACAGTGTGTCTGTAAGAAGGCTTGGTATAGAGTATCTGTGGGATTGCCTGTTTCTTTTGGGACCTTGGACAGCCCCTAAAGAAATAAAAGCAATAGTGGTTTTCCACATGTTGTTCTCTGGAAGCCCTGCAGAATCTGTGACTACTTTCTGCTTAAGGGACGTTCAAATGAATGAAATACGGAAGCCATGATTAAGGAAAAAAGAGGTGATTGTCAAAAAGGACCATTTTTTTCACCAGCAGACTCCACATTGTGGAAAATATCTTGTGGCTCTGTTCACCTCCACGTGAATTTAGTGATTTATCTTACCTAGGATTTTAATTTCTCCAAACCTTTTGGGATCTCTCACTGTTCTGCTAAGATGTCTGCTGAGAGACTAGAAGCAGCACTTTCTTCCTGCAGAAGTGACATCTCAGCTTCAAATTGGCCTGAAGCCAGGACCCTTTTTTGGGCAGTGTGTAGTTCAAGGTCAGTGTCACATAACTTACAAGTTGTTTCTCAGAGGCTGATCTGTAGGAAGGATTGTTATTGCTGACAGGGTTATGAATGACAGGGTTTGCCTACTCTTATGACAGCATAATGTTGCACAAATAACCATAAAAAGTTTTACAGTGAGAGCTAGGCTAGATAATGCTTGGATAATGCAGGGATGCTGAGGTTGTAAAACACCGTGTGGCACTGAAGATGGTTTCTTATAAGGTAAATGAGCTCTCAACTGCTGCACATGGTTAAACATTAGTTCTGCTCATGGAGGTTTACCAAGAGAGGAAGATCACGGAAGTAAGATGCTAAATGGAGAAGGATGAATAAGTTTTTGTGTCAAACATGGTAAGAAGTTACTCAAGACTTTCAAAGCATGATCTACAAAGAGGAATCAGACTGCTCACACATTCAATGGGTTTTGCCGGCAAAATTGTTCAGTGTGGGTATCTCCAGAGGAAATGCATAGCTGTATCTACATAGGGGTTTATGTTAAACTTAATCCATTTGATTTGGTTTTATTTTTTGCATGCTCAGCTTTTCTTAACCGGTCTTCCAGTATGACTGAGTCTGCTCATGTGACTGGTAATGCTGGTTAGTGTTTTGATAACCACACAAAGAGAATTGCATGCTTAAAGATAACTTCTGGATGCAGACAAGGCCTTGAGCAGTCCTGAGCAGCTGTCTGCTGTTTCAGAATTTAGGGAGCCAGGGAAAAAACCCAGGGAGGGAACATATGAGTGTGCGTGGGATGGAATGAAGATTAATGCATCATTGAGTCTTGGCAAATAAACCGAATCACTGCATCTTTAATGTAGATTAATGTCAGATTTCATTACTCTTTGTTCTTTGTGGTGGCTCCTGTACTTGAGAGGATTCATGGAGAAGCAGTGTTTTTAGATATTTCTGTGTAGCTTTTGTTCATTTGTTTGCTATTGCAATAGAAGCTCTATCCATCAGGATTTGATGAGCATAATAAAGATGATAGTTTCAGTCCAGACCCTTTCAGTCATTTATATTCTGTTGTTTTCAACAACTCTAAGGCAGGTAATCTGATGTGTCTGATGTTAAAACTGAAGACGAGCTTAGATCAGTGACTATGTAGCAGATGTAGTAGTCACCATGTGTCACCTTTCACTCCAGTTATGTGCCAGCATCTTAATCCTCCCTTGGAGCTCTCAGAACTCTTAATTACAACAGGAATTTATGTGTATTCAATCCAGTTAAGAGTTAAGTGACTTCACCAGCATTAGTACTGCATCAGAGCCTGTTGGTGTGAAGTGGAAGTTGGTGCTTCTGAACCTGGTCTTGCTATGACCCACTTAGGGCCATCAGCTGGAAAATTATGAGGTGACTGCCATCTCATCTACCACAAAAAATAAAACCTGTATGGACAGGCCTGAATCTAGTCAGGTTTCATTCTCCAAGCTAACAGTGAAACTGCTCTGTGTGTGACCCACAGTATAAGGATAATAGTTGTGACCATGTCTCTTCGAAATGTGTTAGAACTCTTTTGGTTCCTGCAGCTGTAGGAACTTCCATGTCTGAGGACCAATGTCAGACTTTTCTTTGAAAACTCCAGGGTTCCTGCTTCAGAGAAAGGCTGACAGGAGGCTTTGTACAAATTCAAATTTTAGAATTTCCTGTAAATTCTTCTCTGAGAGGTTTTTTTCCCTTTTTTTGAATTTCGGTGTGGCTTGACAAAGTAATATTCTCCCTTCCAAAACCTAAACTTTTTTGTTCTTTGCTTAAATCAGTTTAGAGCAAAACCTTGGAGAGAGTTAGACTGAAAAAATTATCCTATTTCCTAATACGGAAGATACAGTCACCATTTGGAAGTGCAACATTTAACATTGCTGAGGTAGGAAACTGGTTTTTAAGGATTTCTTAGAAAGGATCAAATGTACAAAGCAGTCTTTTACTAAATACTAAAAATGTAGCTGTTGTGGAGCAGCTAGCAGTTTGAACTCTCATGTGTAGCTGCTTGCTAGTAAAAAAAATTGATATTTTCAACTTTCACAGGTCTTTCTTAGTTTCTGGCAAGGCTTTTCTCCAGTAAACTATCCCTTTCAGAAATGGTGCAGTCTAACTCTACAGAAATAGGTGCAAAATGTGTAAAATACATGTGTACCTGTGTGTTTGTTTATGTGTAAATACATGTAAATACTTACATATTGTGCAAGTCACCCGACACAGTCCCAGTTTTATTTGTAAGCAGTGTATTACATACTGTATTCATAACATACCCTTCACACTACAGATTTATGCTAAAAGTATCCTAATGTTTCTGACAGCTCATGTGTGACATGAATGCAATCCATATTTCTTGGAGGAGCTAATCTAAGCGGTTTATTTTCCAATACTGCTGATAGGGCTATATCTCTAGGTGTCACTGCAGTTGAGATTCTGATGGTAACATATTGTTTATGGGTCACTACCTTTTGTCTAAAAGAATAGGTTGGAACAGAATAGCAAAGGTTAATTAAGTTTGTCTATCAAGGAGGGACAGATACAGATGTCTCTTGTATTTTGTGTGCTAGAATCAAAGTCAAGGCAGGGTATCATGGGCTCATTTTTCCCTCATGCTGGAATATGCGAAAGCTGCATCTTGGGCATCAAGAGTGTAGTAGTGGTTGTGAGGGGTAAGTAGCACTGCAAGGTGGAGGAGCAGTGATGACCCTGGTTAACTGCTGGAGAAACTGAGGCAGAGAAGTGTTAAGTAATTTACCTATGGTCACAGCAGCCCACAGGTGCAAGAGGTAAGATTCCTGATGTCTGGGTTTTCATTCCAGTGCCCAGCAGATGCTGTCTAGCCTCATGCCAAAATCTAATTTGTGTTCTGTTGTTTGCAGACAAGGATACAGAAATGCAAAACATAGTTTTCTGCCCTCTGAAGCTACCTTTATTTTTAAGATCAAGGCACAAAGAGGAGGCTATGTTAAAACTTCTAATGGAATTTCTCTGGTATTTCCATAGTTAGTGGTTTTGTTTTAAGGCAGTTGTGAGTGAGACACAGGGTCACAAAACTTGGATGAGGAGGCTTGGCCAAGATCAGGTGATAAATCCCTGGCAGAGCCACTGTTGCTCTGAATGTTTTGCAGCACTTGTCATGAGGATTAGCATTTTACTCGTTCTTCTTGGGAATAAACGCCACAGTCAGCCACCATGAACAACAAAATTAGAAGGTGCTGCTAAGTGTAACACCAGTCTGCTCACAAAGAGATTGTCAGCTTCTGTGGATGATAGAACTACCAAGTGATGTTTTGATGTTTTGTCCAAATCAGTTGTCTCGGAGGGACAGAACAACTATCTAGTCTCTGAGGCTGGAAGGAGAAGTGAGCCACCATTTGTGTCTGCCTTTCCTCTTTTCTGTCTCTGGTTTGGCCTCCTTCTCTCCCTTAGCTCTTCCTTTTTGAAGGTGTATGTGCTGAAGTGATGCAGATGCAGCCAGGAGCTTGGAAGCAAGAACTGAGCATGACATTGCTCTTCCACCAGCTCTTGAGAAAACTCTTTTACAACATTGATCTGAACTGATGCCAAAGCATTTTCTTAGTGCTTTCCTGGCATTTGCTACACATTCTGTCACTGTTGGGTGCTACCATGGGGCTGTACTGACTGTTGTGCTTGGTGATGGACCAATCCTGTTTTTAGTTTGCCTGTTTGTGGGCAAGCTGTGTCTGCCTTTTGATTCCCCTGACTTACTTTACAGGGCAACAGGAAGAATTTCCACCGTTTTTCTGATCTGACCATGTTTATCTGTTTATGTGTTATGGGCTTCTTTATAAAGTTAATGAGTATGTGTTACGTTGTGCTGTTTAGGGGAACCTATAAATATTGAGTAGGCCAAACATCAGTCCCAGATGATCCATGTCTCCCTCTGAAGGAGATGAGGTACCTGGTGAATTGATTTTCTAGCTGGGCAGGGTACGAGGCTAAGAGGGAATGCACTGTAAATCAGGAGCTGGGGTGTTCAGCTCAGGAGCTCCACTTGTGGCATGCAAGGGCACGTCTTTTCCTTCGGCAACACTTTTTCACCTTAAACATGACCTATTCTTATGGCCTGTAGCCTGTACTCACCAGGTGTTTTGTTGGGGCCAAAGACAAGGGAGAAAAGAGCAGACAGATGGACAGGCATCTCCTGTGATGCCTGCATGGTCCTACATTCCCCTAGGACAGTACCCAAAGCCTGTACCCTTTGGAAAGCCAAGCTGTCCTGAGTTAGAAATAATCTGAATATCCAGGATTTCCCAGCGTTTTTTTAATCACTCTTTTTGTCCCACAGAAATGTGCAATACATTGCAAATGGTCCTTCTCATGGAGTAGAGATTTCCTGTGTCTTCTTTATAATGCAGGTCTAAGGTCAAGAAATTTTATGACTTGCTGGTTTTTTTATTGTTACTGTAAAATAGGGTTGCTAAGCACTATAGAAAAAAAATCTTATGGTTCAGATTTACTGTGTTGTATGTTCTAAACAGTTTAATAAAACAAACCCAAAAGGTTTTAGATTTTCTTCAGCAGTTAATACACAGCATATTCTTTGCAGAGCCAAGCCTTTGCCTGTCTGTTGGACTGTGGTTCATAGACTCGGTGTGCATAATAAGATTATAAAACATGTCTCTTGCTAGCCAGCTACCACACACTAATAATAATAGTAGAAATAATTCATTGCATCCAGAAATTTTAGCTGTGTTATTTTTTTTATGAAATGGAGAAAAACCCTAAAAAAGGACTTCGAAAGGAAACAGGTCGCTGCATCCACTTGATGGGGAGAGGAAACATGCACACGATCATTTCAATAGCAGGGAGTGATCCATCCACTTTGTTACAGCTGAAATAATGCTGTCTACTGCGAGCAGAGGTGGTGTTTTTAGTTGTGTATGGGCACTTGCAGAAGGGAGAGATGGGAACGTAATGTCCAGGAATGCTGCCCCACAAAAGGAGGGAAGATGGTGTATTCTAGGCTTAGTAAAATGAAAACTGAATTATTAAGAGGGGGGACACCTGGAAAACAAGTGTCTATTCCGACTGCTTTGCTGGGAAGTGCTGGTAGTTCCTTCTGCCAGGATTGGACCCTGGAGGTCTGCTGTTACAGGGTGGCCATTGGGACAGCAGGTTCACCCCTATCTTTGCTGGTCTCGTGAGTCTGAGCATTGCATCCTGGGAAGGGTTGGGGAAGAAGGCTCTCTGCTTGGCTTGCTGAGGTCAGATGGCACTGAAAAGGCTGTCAGTTTCTTCTGCTTGGGAAGACAACACCTAATGGCATCTAATGAGGTTTTGATTGGCACTGCTGCTTTTAATACCTGGTACTAAACTTCTTTGCCCAGAAGCTTTCCGTCCTAATACTCATTGACTGCTCAGCAGACTAGGGGACACCCAGTAGTTTTACATCTCCTGTTGAAAATCCAGGGCTACATTGTTTGGAGCACTACAGCCACATTATGTTGTAGGGCTTTGGAAGAAATAATAGTTCTTTCACAAAAGAGAAATGTAAAGAGCATTACAGCCTCTCTGAGGAGATTGCTTCAGATGATTTTAGGGCACTGGAGTAGGATAAACTTGTATTTCTATGTGCTGCCAACTTTGATGCAGGCTGTGGGAGAGAGAAGGGATTGTCTGATCAACAGCTATGCTGAAGCAGTGGATCTGATGGCTAGTGTCCAGCTGTGGCTCTGCTACAGGCTTCCTATGGGATTTGTTTGTGACTTGGTTTTTCTGGGTATGTCAGGAAAATATCCATCTTGCCAAATTGTAGGAAAAAACGTGGGTTTGTGTGCATGTGTCATTGCTCAGATGCTGTAAAGTGTGTCCTGACTGAGTTAAATTGGGAGGACTGTTCTGAGATGGGTTGGTCCCTGGGAGGTGTGGAAACTTGATAAGACACTTAAATTCTCATACTGGCTGTGTGTTTGGATTTGAAGGGATCTGGAAGACTTGTGTCATAAGCAGGGGCCAGGCTGGATGAGGCTTTGAGCAACCTGGCCCATGGCAGGGAGGTTGGAACTAGGTGATATTTCAAGTCCCTTCCAACCCAAACTATTCTGTGATTCTATGACTTGGCAGTTATCTCCTTACAGTGAAGGGTAGTACAGTGATGCAGCTTCACCTGAGGTGATAAACTAGCCATAGGGATGCTGGTGCTGCTTCTAGTTTGCATCCTGTGTCATGCCTGCCTGCCTGTAGCTGGACAGTGTGGGCACACCAGACATCAACCAAAGAAGAAACGCAAGGTCAGGCCAGCCTATCAGGGTTTTATTTTTCACCTACTCCTCCAAAGGTCGTGGGTGGGCAGGGAGGGGGAGAGACAGCAGTCTGGAACTGAGGCTCACCTTTCACAGGCTGCTGTTGTGCTTTCTTTTCCTACAGGTGAAGGGCATGGAGGGAGTCAGCTCCCAGTACCAAATGTGCTCCTACTATCCACCCACTTCCTACCTGGGACAAGGGGTTGGCACTCCCACCTGCCTCCCCCAAATCTTGACCTCTGAGGACATCCCCTCCAACTCGGAGTCAAAAGTGAGAGGTAAGTGACGCCTTGGCTTGGGGAAGGTATGTGGGAGGCAGGGATCAGGTAGACCAGGTAGCTTCAAGATGAAGCTGGTCTAGTGGAAGGTGTCCCTGCCCATGGCAGTAGGGTTAGAAATAGGTGATCTTTAAGGTCTCTTCCAACCCAGACTGTTCTTGTGATTCTGTGGTAGATGTTTTCTGGGTGGCTTGTAGTGGAGTGTCAGCATATGGCTGTTACTATACAGTACTGCACACCTGTACTTCAGAAGTCTCATGGTTCAGGAGCAAAGTGAATCATACCTTTCTGCTGCAGTGTGTCTCTAAGTTGCACAAAGAGTCACCTGAGACACCATGTTTGGTGCTCAGCACCTGACTCCTTCACAGGAACACAAAAATTATCATTGCCTCAACCACAGAGGCAATGATCTTTTCCTCTTAAAAATACCATCTGATTTTTTTCCACAAACCTTCCACTAAGCTTTTGCTCTCCTTTCTGAGCTGTTCCTCTATCCCAACCTTGTTATGAAATCCTTAATAGACTTGCTTCCTTGTTTGCTTTCAAGCTCATCACAGATAGTTTTTTCTTTTGTATCTGGTATTTTTTGCATCTCCTAAAGACACTATAATCTAAAGTAATTTCCAGGGAAGTGTTGGTGAACTTATTCTGTGGTTTTCAAAGTTTCTTTTGCTTCCTAGTTCCCTTGATCAGGTAGCAGGTAGACTACACACACAGGCATTGACACAGCCCTGTTGGCATAGACCAAACTCCATTGGCCTGCTTCCCTGTCCCCGAGCAGGGCTGCAACTGATGCTGGAAAAAACAAGAGGGGAAACAGAGAAACAGTAGGATGATCCTGCTTTGTATGTCTAAAATCCTCACACTCCTGCAGCATTTAAAGGTGTCTTGCAGTACAGATTGTGTCTGAACCATCTTTTCAGTTACCAGTGGCATACCTTCACTTTGAATTGAGTTAACCCTTCCATAAGCTTTGCACACATTTTGTCTCTCTGTAGCAACCAATGAATTTGGCAGTTTAATTTTGTAAAATCTGTAGTAATCATTTCGTTTAGTTGACTTTACACATGGCAAATTTTTTTGTGGGTTCTTTTTTTTTTTTTTGCACAAAGTCACATCACTGGTGCCAGTATCCATCGTCATTTGCTTCTCTGATGTACTCAAGATCACACTGAGATTACTCAGTCACATTGAGATTAATCTTTTCCTCTTTGTCAATGGAAGGAGGTATGTTGCATAGGTGCCACAACTGTTTTTGGTCATGACCATTCTGTGGCTGATGTTCTGGTGGCTGTTGCTCTTGTGTTGTGATGAAAAATGGAATGGTTTTGTCATGAGAGGACCTTTATGACTCAACAGAAATTTTGGAGGGTGGAGTTACACATGTGGCTGATATAAGCACTGAGCTCTTGAATTCAGTAATATGAAAATTATTTACACTAAAGAGGTGGCTGCTCTTTCAGAGCAGCTGTTTCTGAAAGTCTTGAACTAATTGTGACATATAGGATAGATGAAGAAATGAACATGTGATGTGACAAAATCTCCTCCTTTGACAGTAGGTTTAAATGGCTTAGTGATCCTGTGATCCTTCTTTCATTTTTGTGCTCTTCAGTTTCGTTTTCTTCCATCTTCTTGGACTGCCATTGAGCAGTGATGTCTTCCTTTCTGCTCACTGGTCACAGAGGCATTTGGCTTTATGCTCAGCTGCAGTTGACACTTTTTCTTGCATCCATCATGACTAACTCAGTAAGAAGTCTTACCAGTTGAGTGTTCTTAAAAACAGACAAAAATAGACACTTTACACCATTTGTTCCCAAATGCACTTCAGTAGTTTCTCATCTCCAGAAGAGTTATGCATAATGTGTCACTGATTTTTAAACTGCATAAATACCATGTTTTCAGTAATCCCTGACTGCTTCTCCACACAGTATTCCATACACAGATATTGTTCCCTAAGTTGCACCATCAATCAGAAACCGACAAGCGGTGAGATGTAATTTGCTGAGATCAAACAGCATTTTTCAGTCTCTGAAGAAGTGCTTTTCCATAGCAGGGAGCTAGTGGGTGAAAGAGGCACCAATATATTTGTGAGAAACCTGAACATATGGCCAGGACCATACCCATTTAGTGTGCTTCTTACAAGCTTCTTTTTTGTTATTCACATTCTTGGCAGAGATGGCTGCTTTTACTTTCTCATGTTCTTAGTCAGTCCTATGATGTTTTTAGTACTTTTCACAGTTGTTAGAGGGTTTGAGCTCTTTCCCAACTTTATTGTCATCTGCGTGAGTGTTGAGTCAGCCAGCTTTCAGTGGTGAATGCTGGTACATTCGGGTGGTACAGTTCCCCGAAGTATATAAGACACTTTCTTACATGTTGGTCCATTGTTTGTTGGGCTGAACAATGCCTAACTGCTTTTTGTGAAGCCTGGTGGTGTATTTCTACAGGGTTAGTGGATGCCACTTGGTAAGACATCTCTAATACATGTTTTAAATAAGCAAATCTTATTTTTCTCCTTCCTTTTCTGCAGCTGAAGTGGTAAACTTGCTCAGAAGCTTGTTTTCTTTCTAAGAATACTTGTTCATAGTTATTAATTTTCCAAAGGAAACATTAAGATCATCTAATCTTACTTGCTGCATAATTGAGACTGTGAAACTCACCTCATAACTCTTGCAGCAAGCCCCTAACTGATTTTTCTTTAAGAGTGAAGGCTTATGAATTGTTAACTCAGAAATTTTACAGGTTGGTAAAAGTGCATGTAAATGAGCAGTAGGTCAAATTTAAAACCTCTTTTTGTAGCCAAATTCTCAAAATACCATAAACCACGTCTTTAACAAAAATGGTTATTAAATTCACAAGCACAAATCTGAGATGGTCTTACAGCTCATGCAGTCTATTACCAATAATTCAGTTGTAACTTAGGAAATCTGTGGCTAATACATTATCCCAGTCAATAATTTAAGTCAGACTATTCAATTACTTTTGTTCTGCTAATTTAGTGACCTGCTTAGACCAGTTAAATTGAAAGAGAGGAGAGATAACCCGGCAGACCACTGATTTACACTTTGTTTGGTTTTATGAATGATCCAAAGTTCTTGGGAAGCCTCTGACATTTCTCCGTGAGATCATACCATGTTACAGTGTGTTGCATATAGTAATGGGCTGACATTTTCTGAATGGTGAAACACCTTCAGTCAACCTCCTTGCAATTTGAAGTGGTACTAAGTATAATGGTTTTGCTTCCAGCTAAGCACAGCTGCTGCCCTCTGAGCTGAAACTGACAAAATGAGGAGAAAAAGAAGATAAATCAGTAATAAATAGGAAAAGGATATTTTTCAGAGGGCTCTTTAATCACCTTGGGAGTTTTATGTAATTGTTTCAAGGGAGGAGAAGAATTTTGTAATTTGTACTTTCTGAAGATTTTTCCTCTCCTTTTTCTGCATGAGCAATGGGAGAAAAGCAAGTATGAATGTATGAGAGTTGTTATCAATCCCTGTGCTTGCAAAGCATATTTTAAAACATGTCCTTCTTTTGGAAGCTAAGAGAGAGATCCTTGTACAAGAAGTGGAGTCACAACAGGATACTTCATCTTCAAAAGCTAACTGCCTTATTACCACTGGTTTCTGTGGGACAGTTGCACTTTTTTGGTTTTTTAGAAGGTCTTTTCAGGATTGCATAACTGCCCATAATAGGAGAGCACCTTGAACTCGGTTTGAATCCTGTACTTAGACATGTGAAGTATCTACAGATTTGGTTTAAGACAGCAGGAAAATTACGTGCTTGGATCAGGACTAGGTTACCTCTCTCAGGATCTTGTGTCCACTGAGGAAAAGTTAAGCATTTTGTTATCGGTATCAGAGTGTTTTCCAGGTTTAGGGCAGTGGCACTGAAAATTAACAATAAAGTTGAAAACTGCACTTGCATATGCCTTTCATTTTAAAGTATTTACTTTGTCTTAACGTTGGCACAGAATCTTTGTCGGTATTGCGTGAAATGATGGTACAATTATATTGTGAGTTGATGCCTGTGGTAGAGGAGATGGCATGCTCCAGTGTTGCTCAAGCTGCTGAATGAATTTGAATGTTAACTTCCTTGTCTTAAGTGTTAGAATAATTGAAAACAGAATAATGAAGCACTAGAGCAGTGCAATATATGTAGCTTGATACAAAAGCAGGTGTCTGAAAGTCCTCTCAAACATAAATATGAAAACTTAATAATTTCAATAGTTTTCTGATAATTTTGTTCATTTTGATACAGAAAAGGTTAACAGTTCTGTGTAATTCACCATTTTATGAAGGAGAACAGTTGTGGTAACACATTTTTTTCAGCAGAACAGCTTTCAACACTTTCAGAACACTTTTTCACAGTCCTTTCTAGAAGTCAGAGAACCTACATCCCCAGTTTTACACTTCTGGAAATTAAGGCAGCATGGATTTCTGCAGAGTTTGCGTTTAAAAGCCTGCCCTTGCATCTCCTTGGTTTGGTACTATGTGGAGAGCAGTAGAGAAGCCCTCCCAAACTGGAGCACCTCTGTGAAGAGCCTCTTCTATTATTTTCACAGTTTAGGACATGTTGGAAACAATCTTCCAGCTCAAGTCAGAAAGTTTAATGTTGGCAAAAGCTTTGCTGGAATGCAAGAAATGCATGCAACAGAAACATGCATGAGAGATCAGATTTTTCTTTCAGACCGGGTTACTCTGTGCCCAAATTATGCTCTTTTTTTGAGGGTTCCTACAAATAGTATTTTTGCATGGAGGCCTGTGTCTTTGAAACACCATGCAAGATAAGAATAATACTCCATAGCCACAGGTGGCACCTGAATGTACGATCAGAGAGGTCAAGGAGATTTGGCATGTAAAAAGATATTTGAAACCATATCCTTGGACCTAGTCGGCTTTCTGCAGCATTCAAGTTGCATAGATGGTACTGCAGCAAAGCAGACTGGTTTGGTATGGCTGAGGAATTGCCCCTGAAAGTGGAAAAGAGCCTTGCATCTTTTTGCTCTTTATTTGCAACCAGCCAATAAGACGTCCTGTACTGGTAAAACACTTAGAGAAGTGGGGTATAGCAGCAGAAAATAGCCCAGATTTCCCTCCTCAGGCTGAAGAGTTGCCTGCTGCAGTCCTTTGGGGTCTGGGTGTTCTCATGCCTGACACATAGGTGCTTTTCCATGAAGCTCTGCAGTATAGCATCAACAGAAGTGCTTCTTAAATTTGGAGGGGTTTCAGCAGCAGCATATTGGGGGACATAAAATTTTGCTCCTAGATATGGTACAGTTCATCAGTATTTAGCTTGTGTGTTTCGTGTGTGTGTCTGTGCATCTTCTGCTTAAAAAGTAACCTGTATTCCAGATTAAGGTATCTTTAATGATGAAGTAACAGTCAGTGTTAGCTTAAACTGTAGATGACATTCATAGATCATAGAATAGTTTGGGTTGGAAGGGACCTTAAACATCATCAAGTTCCAAATCCCCTGCCAGAGCAGGAACATCCAACCCAGATCAGGTCACACAGTCAACTTCTTCATCCAAACATTAGTACCTTGTAGTGCCAGATGAAGGACTGGTGTGTTTGAAGACTGCCCTGAACTTGAGTCTTTATGGACAAGTCAGCTCAGATCTCAAATACAGCTTGGTTGTCCCATTGCTGGGGAGTCACAGCCACAGTACAAAGCTTGGGATCCCATTGTCGGGGTGTCACAGCCACACTACAAAGCTTGGGGTCCCACTATCCATCTCACATAAAGCTTCACAAGTAAATTTTGAATAATATGAAGAAAATAGGAAGAGATTATCCTCTAAATCTGGAGCCACTTTAAGATACTCACTTGATCTTTGCACAACTGTTCAATTGTTTTTTCCATTCTGGTTGCTGCTGCTTACAGTCTCCATAGCTGTATGGTGTGTGGCTTCCCTTAGGCACTCAATACAATGGCAGTGAGCAGATTTTGAACTCTGTTTTTTCCAGGTCTTGGTTTCCACCTCTGGTTGTGCATATCCACTGCAACATTCTATAGACTGTTACAGAGAGATGCCCTTCTAAGACATCATTTTAATTTTCAGTGAACAGCTGTATTTTGGCCTTACCTGGCTAGATAGTGGGTTTGGGGACATGTTTTAACTTTTAAGCCACGCAAGTTGCTAATACTGATTTGTGATATTCCTCTTCAGACTTTATAATTTTATCAGCTGAAATAGCAGCTATCAAAAATGTTTGAGAATGTGAGACATATTCAGTGTAAAACTTGATAAATAACTACTTTCCTATTTGTTGAAGCCTTTTTGCAAATAATTGGTCAGTGTTCTAGATGAGGTTGGTGAAAATTTAACCTATACTGAAACAACTTTATAAGATCTAATTGATAAAGAATAGAGTATAAATTTATGAATTTTAATTAATGTAAGCAATTATCTCTGTCCCATTTTGCTTCATTTTTTTCCTGATGCTTATTTTCTTTTGTAAATGCAGTCTTTTATGTTGCACTCAGTCAGAACCATGCAGAAAGAAAAACAACCTGTCATTGGGCAGTTGCAGAATTCATGAGTTGTGCTGATTCACGCCAGAGCAGCTGATGAGCCTGTGCTGTTTGGTCTGGGGCAAGCTACTGGCCTTTCCCCCTCAGCCTCTTTTTGTAGCAACGGAATTATTTTTGGAGTGAGGCTTCAGCATCCTCTAGAAGGAATGGCAAGCTCTCATGAAAAGTTCTGAATGCTTTTGTTTGTTGGTGACATAGCAATTGAGTGGGACAGCCTGAAGGCTCAGGAAGTGCTGATGGGACCTCATCTGCCCACATCAGCAAAACTGTATCTACCAAGCAGGAGATCAGTTGTTAAACTATGGAAGAAATTTTTCTATCGTGGCATGTATTTATCCACACCATAATATTTTGTGTGAATAAAAGGATGAAGGGTTTCTAAAGTTCAGACCCGTATTTCAGTCTTGCAGGCATTCATTTGGTAGAACGGGGATTTATGGAAAGTTCTTTCTACTCTGAGGAAATCATACCGGTGATACAATGTGGGTATTTGTCTTTGTTTTCTGCTATGGAAAGAAGTTGCTGGTGTCTTACCAATCCCAGTCTGAAAACAATGGATTTTGATGCTTGCCCTTCACTTGTGCTGGCCCTGTCTGAGTCGGAGACCAGACACTGGCGAGTGATGCCTCCTTGATGACACACTGCAGAGTGCACATGACAATACTGAGTCATACAACAGGCATCCACATCTCTCTGCAAGCCTTTGCTGGAGTGCTGTGCTGGGAATTGTAATGGCTCTGATTGATTGGTTTCCCTGGATATCTTCCCTCTTCTAACTTTTTTTTACAGAGGGAGAGAGGCTCTCAGTCCCTGTGCAGTGAGGATCGTTTCAGAGTGACATTTCAGAGACCAATAGCTTGTACCCACCACAACCCTGGACTGGCTTTTCACCTTCTTGAGCTGCAATTTTCATGCAAAACAGAATGTTACTTTAGCTAAGTGAGGCTGTGACGGTTCTTTTCTCATGCTTTGAAGGTTGTTGGATACTTCACTGAAAAAATCTACACTATCTGTGTAGATCTCCTTCCTTTTACATCCATGTGGCTTTGACACTGGCTTTATTACTCCTAGACACAGAACTTTCCTCATTACAGAATTTGATAGAAACAGTGAAACAAATGTCACCATAAAATGATAAAATGAATTAAGATGTCTTGTCAAGACAGTGATGATAACAGTGTTCTTAACCAGGCACGGTGTGTAATTGTGACGAACAGTGGTGCTGCTCTCCTCTTTGCTTTAGTGTGCAGTTGAATCCTTGTAGCTTGGCTGGTTGAGAGAAGAGAGAATTCACCCCATATTTAGGTTGTTCTGTGTGTGAGGATCCATGTAGATTTTATAGGTTCTGCTGGCTTTGCAGCTCAGGTGGGAGTCTTCAGCAGAGCTAATGCTTTTGCAGCCTCTTCTGCTTATAAAGGCATTCCCGTTGGAAACTCATAGCAGATTGTGGAAAGCTCCAGCAAAAGAAGACTATACTACTGATGTCTAAAGAAAAGAAAAGAGAAATTAAAAGGTAGAACTGCGCTGACTAACATTTCCTTGAGCTGGGAGGCAATGGACTGAGTGGTTACTCTTTGCAAGAGGTTGTTGCAGTTTATGGTGCTAATCCTACACTAGAATGATTTTGGGGGAAAACAAAAGTACCCTCTCTCCCTCCTGCTGTGCTTGTACACCCTGAGTGGTTTCCTTTTTCTGTGCATTTTATGCTTTCTCAAGAGTAAACTGCTGAAAGGGGAGAACAGAAGTTGCTTGCTTTCTTACAAGCAGTGGGCAAAAGAGCTGGGAGGCAGACAAGTGCATGTAACTGCACGAGGTACACTGTGTGAGCAAATAGCCTGTCATTCATTCTGCTTGTTTTATAAATATGCATATTTGCGTTGCTCCTGTAAATAACACCAGGGTATGTTGCCTGCAAATTATGTATGTAACACTTTGGGGCAGGATTAGGGGGTGGAGTAGTGAATACCAAGGCTACTTAATGAGCTTTCTTAAGCCCATTAGCCTGTCTGCCTGTCAGATATTTTTAATTCTATGCTTCAGTGTAACCAATGAGTTTATTTCCAGTGTTCCTTGCAGGCACACCTTAGGCCAAGTACAAGTTGAATAACCTTCAGGAAAGCTGTGCTGTCCTTCTGTTGGCCGCTGTCTTTGAAAATTGCCTGCAGAGTTAGTGAGCAGGAACAGTTAAGATTTACAAACAATGATGAAGCTTGTCATGCATCCTTCACCATTCATCATCTGGGTGCCGTGGCTGGGCGGTGAAGTGTTCTTCATAAAAACCAGCTCAGTGTGAAATACACCTCGCAGCAGTGTTTACTGCTCTGAAACTCGTCAGCAGCCCTTTATAGTAAATCCAGATTGCGATGTGACATTACAGTATATCATTGCAGAGTGCGCTGGGGTTTACACTAGGAATGAGTGCAGTTCACACCAGATGAGATGTCGAAATTGAGTTATGTAGGAATTTGGCTGTTATATGGGGATAGCTTTTGTTTTCTAAGGACTGAAAGTTAGCTTTATATATATAATATATATATAAAATCCACACATACCTGTGCTTGTGTGTGGGTGCCTGTATGTGTGTACACAGGGATATCTATATGCACATATGTAAAATGCCCATTCTACTTTAAAACACTATGTATGACCAAATACAGATTTCTCTGATTGGACACTGTCTTATTTTTAAGCTATTTCTTAAAAATATTTTAGTATTTTTTTAAGTGCAGCATTTTAATGAGCTTTTCAGAAGAGTAGCCTTTTATTTCCAGAAAGTACTATGCAAAATACACTTGTTTGAGTATTGTATTTTTATGATTCCTTGTGTAGAAATACAAAGTGAGAATTTTCCAAAAGGATTTTTTGCAGGACTGCAAAAGCCAAAGGATTTTTTGCAGGATTGCTAGAGCTACGACTGAATTTCTAGGTAACAAAGCCAGGTGACCTGTGTAGAGCTGGTGTTACCTACAGCTGATGAGCTGAGCAGCCACAGGTCAGAGCTGCTCAGTTGCAGGAGGTTGCTTCTGAAGTGCAGAGAATTAGTTAGTTGATGGATAATCAGCTGGATTTTGGGCTGGGTAGATTTTTTTTTGCCTTTTTTTTTTTTTTTGAGTGTGAATGTCTCCCAGAGCCTAGGAGATGCAACTTTGCGCAAAAGATTTGGAGGAAATATACCCAAAAGTATTAAAAAGCAGAAACTACAGAAGTTACTGGTGCATCTGGCTGCATATTGGAAAGGGGATGTTCTCTGTGCTTTTTTCAGTTCCTGCAACTGCAGCATCACATGTAGGAAGTCAGTCCAGAATATAACCAAGACACTTTTTATCTACATAAGTTGAGGGTTAGTCTTTGGAGACAAATTTATGCTTTTGTGGATCTGATAGTCTGAGAAATAATACCCCTAGATCTAGACAGTAATAGCTACATGAAGTGGAAGCCGTGGCTGTGTTGATTGGCCCAGAGACAAGGACACTAGCGTGCTTTAGTGGAAGTTGGGTACTTTCATGGCAGCTTAACTGATCAAAAAGACATGAAAGCGAAGACTGGAGACAGATTAGCGAAGTTTTTAAATGCCTCCTGTGTTGTTGTTATTTCGGTGCTATCCCACAAAACCTGGAATTAAGTTATATTTCACTGTCTTTGTTGCTGGGACTGTTTTGTCCTCTGTGTTTGAAACAGAGCTGGCATGTCCTGGACTCTTCCCAGAGTCCCTTGGTTTTATTATTGCATGGCTTTTCTTCCTAAGGGAGAGGTGGGATGTTTTAAATTCTGTTACATTTAATTTTACGTTTCTGAGACCCATGCTCAGATATTAAATGTAGTTCAGACATTAAAATAGGAGTGGGACTACAGTTGGTACTATCAGAGAGAAGTAAGTGTGCTTCATTTGTCCTCCTTAGCTGTTTTCAGCTGCTGTTTTTGCTTGGAGTGCTAGTCCTGCAGTAACAGTAAAATAATACTTTCAAAGCTCTGAACTATTTCCACAGTGTGTATATTGTTACTGATTTTATTGAGTTGATTTATTGCATTTTTCTAAAAAAATCCTAATGCTGTAAAACTTAATTGTTAGTCTGTAACAGGTAAAATGAAGATAAAAATTCAGACCCATTCATGATGTATATACAGAGGCTTCAAGGCATACTAGTAGAAATCTAGACTAGTTTGTGTTTGTAATAGTGATACAATATTAACTCTACCTGCTTCTTGACTAGAGACTTTAAAGGAATCATTAAACTTTCTCAGGAATGATGAGGGGGTGAAAGGATAAAATTATTGAGCATTATTTATGGGTTTTTTCTTATTTTATTTCGAGAATTGAAGGCTTGGACATCATTTATGTTACTCTGGAGGCTTGAATTAGAGGAGTGGAGAGTAAAGCAGTCACTTGCAGTGTAGTAGTTTCAGGCACCAGAATGTTGCATGTAAAATCAAGGGGATGTATTCACAGTCTTGACTTTTTAACCCACTTGGTTTCTAATAACTTTATTGAGCTTAAGATACATATAGTAAATTATGTCTTAAGATAGGAGTAATGGACTTGAGAATTTTCGTGTTGCTGTGCATACGTACTCAGAATGTTGTTGCAGGGTGTGCTATCCAGTATCCCATTCCTGCTGGTGAGTCGTTCTGCTTGCATTTCCGGTAGTCAGAGTTGGGAAAAGTACTCCAGAAAGATACTCTGTTACCAGGACTTAGTGCACTGCTACCATCCAATTGTTGCTTTCCAGACACCTTCAAATTTGAGTCAGATTGGCAAACGCTGGCCAGGATTGAAGGAAATTAAAAAAAAAACCCAGGGGATCTTGTATACTAAGTTAAGAAATTTAATTTTGTTGTTGCTTTCACACATAAATATGAAAATCCGGTGGTGAAGGCAGGAAGTCAAAATATGCTGTCAAAATAGTCCGGGAAGAGGTTTCTCAGGCGGTGGAGGGAGGGGGGCAAAATCATACCGCAAATAAACTGGCAATGTGTTACCTGATTATAATGACTGCTTTACAGCATCAAGCAGTTGTCAATCACTGCCTAATGTTTGCAAAGTGAGAAGTCAATGTGTAGTTGTTTAATTTGACATGACTCTCGGGCTGAGAAAGTGTAATCGCTGGAGGGGACAGTTCAGTAACTGCTTCGTGTCAGCCGGTCTCGCTCCGGCTACTGCACTAAACGCTTTCCTGATGAGCGATAGATTTGGTTAAATACCGGGATAATTGCTAGCTGCAGCATCCAGCACTCTTTTAATGCCTTGTACTACATCTGTATTAGGTCTTGCCTGAGGGTGTTAGAGGTTTCTGCAGGGAAGAAAGCATGTACATTGAATTATACTGTTCTTTCGGTTTTGAAGGGCAATTGTTGCAGAGCTAAATAGGCTATAATCAATTATATTTTGTTTCTTCCAAACCTGTTGAAGTGAGTCAGAGGTGGAACTGTTATGCTTCTTTCTGCTTGTAAACGATACTTTGTTTAATTCTGCCTTACCAAGAAAACCCAAAGTTAAGTATTCAGAGTGTATTTTTCACTTGAAAAATAGAAAAATACCAGACTTACGTTGCACTGGTGCATAACATGTTTTGCATGCTATGACGGTACTTGGTTCCCCCCAACGCTGCCCTTAGACAAATGCATATTCATGCTCATTGTGCACAATCAGAATAGGAGAAAGACTCAGCTGTCCCCTCTGTAATGAGGGGGTGTCAGCATTTTCTTTAACTTTCTGGTGCTGTTGGTGTTTCGAGGAGAGGCATAGCTTTTACTGGCAGAGCATGTTCCCGTCATGCTACAGCACAGGCACAGGGTGTCACAGCATAAGGGATAAGCTACAGTGCCCTCAGCATTTCTCTGAAGTGTGCCTTACCTCTGCTACAGAAATGTCTACCTACTCTTGGCACCCGTGATATGGACAAGATGTGAGAAAAGCTGAAAGCACCGAACACAGATGAGGGTATTACAGCTCACTTTAAAAATTATGGGGAGGGAGAAGGTTATTTATTTTTGAAATACACTTGTCTTAAAAAATTTGTCTTAAAACACCTGAAGGTTGGTTTTGAAGTATCTTCAGAATCAAACTCCTGATGTGCTGGGATTCATTTTAATTCATGACCCAGAAAGAATGAGGAGCTAAGTTAAACTGCTTAGGGTCTCCCTGTGATAATTTAGAAATAGCACAGAAAATTGTGGTTTTGTTTCCTTTGTACGTTTGGCCTTTAACATTGCTGCATGTGTTTACTGCTTTTTTGTAATTTTAAAGCTCCATGTCTGGTATTTGCCTCACGGTATCTGTTAAATACATTAAGCTTCACAGAACTGCAGAAGGTCTGAATCAGCCCCAGTATCCTGTGGGTGTCATGTTGGTTTACCATGCACATGGCACTAGTCATGTCTTAGCTGCAAGTAAAATAATGTTTTCAGTCCAGTTTGTCACTAGTTTTATTTCCTTTCTGGACATTCAAGAAAAAGAAAAAACAATGAGTCCTGTCTCCTGATCATTTAGAAATGCTTCCCTTTCACGTTGTGGACACTGTAAGGAGAGTTTTACTTTCCCACCCTGTAACAGCTGTTTGCACTGAATTTTTTTGATGGATTTTCCTATTGGCCTTTGGCTGCATAAAACACATTTTGATGAATTCCAGTCTGTGCCATATTTGAGCCAGTATGTATCCTTATTACCATTGAAAGCATCCTAAATACTCTAAATCAGGACTTAGCTCATTTTGAGTTTTGCCCTCTCCTCTCTTGGGTAAATACAAACTTCTAATTGATAGAGCTCTCTATACTATATCACACATCTTACTCCTGCTCTTCCCTGAATCAAAGGTATTATCCAGTAACTTCAGTTTTGTGGATTGAGTCTCTCAGCTGTTTTTCTGAGGCATAAATACTGCACTTAGGTTTGTGCAAAGAATCTACATAGAAATGAAACAGTCCTGTCTTGTTGGTCAGCGTCTGATGTATTCTTGATACATGGGTATTTTACAGGGTCTAACCCAAATGAAACCAACTTCACAACTGTAGTTAGAACTGAGGAGAGAGAAATGTGGATTGGCCACTAATTTGAAAGTGATTACGCTACTCAGCCTGGGACTGGCCTCTGTGCCTTTGAGTCTTACCAGTCCAGCTCGGATCACTTAATCTCTTTCTCTGCTGTGCCTGGCAGCTACATGTGTGGAGGGAAAAAGAGATGCCATATCCTCCAAGGGAGGAAAGAAGCTGCCTTGAACCTGAGTAGCATCTGAGACTCAGCCATGCTCTGTAGTGCAAAGTCCGATCGCCCCTGCCCTTTCCCTTCACCACTATGCCTGTGATGGGTGGCAGTGGGGCTGTGCCAATACAGTGGAGAAGGAGCTCAGCTCTGGCTTCCCTTCTCTCCTCCCTGCCTCCCCCTGACTGTTTTGGATGGGTTTTGTATTGGCAGAATTGCATTTGACACTGTGTAAATAAACTGCTCACAACATTGCAGTGGACCTCTGGAAGGCAGGCTGACTTCGACACAGTATCTGAATTGGCCACTGGGACCCAAGAAACCTGTCTTAAACTTTTATCTGCAACAGATGACAAGGATAAATGTCTTATTTATTTATTTATTTATTAGAACTAACACTTAAGCTTGTTTTAAGGTTACTTTACTCAGAACAGAGCAACCAGGGGTAAGGGAAGCATATGTTGTAAGCTGATCAGGTACATTAAAGCCTGTTACAGCAACTACACTAAGGAAGAATGAAGCACTGAAGTGATCTCATACTCTTGCAGGAAACTAAAATGACCGAGGTTTTTAACCCCATTGACACACTAGCAAGGCTGCTGCTGTCAGGAGGCTGAAGTCTTTCCCTCCAGGTCTGCATTGCCGTGGCTATATGAGGTCAGCAAGACCCCCTGGGCCTGAAGAGATGCCATTGACAGCACTAGCACCATCATTTAGGTGAAGACTGTCCACTCCAGCTGATGGTACAGTTAGTATGAGGTTGGCCTTTCACCTCAGAGCAAGACCAGTTTGTGCACCAGACGAGCCTATCACAGCCTGTGTTTGATTTGGCTAGTGTGTTCATGAAAATAAATATAATGCAGCGAGTCTGTCTTAAGCCTAATGTTGTGTGAAACTTCATTTAACTTACTTGACTACCTCAAAATGGTTTTGTTTTCTATTTTTGTCCCTATTTGCTGAAGTATTGTAACTTAGTGCTGTGTGGCTCCTAAACTTTGGAGGGCATCAGTCTCACTTTAGAATAAGTACCAACATTTTTACTCTGCTCATGCATGTACTTGTCTCATGCTGCATATTTCATCAATACACGTTGAACCATTTTGCTGCAAATCTGCGTAACTTGCTTGTGAATGAAAGTTAATATTAACAGTGGTAGTACTGTGGTAATATTAACTGACTTTAACTGGCTTTTTAAGCTGTATAATCACTTAAATTGTGAGATGAAAAAGGTCTTATTTTTTCTTCCCTTGTTTGATTTTGAGCAGTCATTGGTGAGTACATTCTTGCTCATGATGAAGATAGTGACAAACCTCCTGCTTTTGCTAGTCTGTGAAGTATAGGTCTTTGTTTTCTTCCTTCCCAGCAAAGAAGAGTATAAAAAAGAATCTGTTCTTTGCACGTGAAAAATCTGTTGTATGTACTATAACAGGTTGCTTTCATTAGACTTAGCATTTTCTTTGCTTGTTTAGTAACTCTGTATTTCCAAAAGCTTGAAAATCCTGTCCAAAAATATCTTTTAAGCTTTACAATATTACATTTTTGCACTGAGCCAGTATTTTCTAAAATTAAGATTGTCATTAAACCTGAAAGAGCATCATGATTATCTGTTTGGTTTCTTACTGAACATTATGACTGATGACTAGGGGCATGGATTTCATCTTTGTTTTATAGATTGAAAGTGGCATTGGCTACTATAAAAACATAAAGAGGAGTGACAAGAATTAACATTTGCATTTGTATAGCTGACATTGCTGTTGATATGCTCCTTTTTTTCCCTGATATGCTAGTGAAGACCCAAGAAGAGAGAAACATTCAGCCATAATAGTCTTATGTTTGGATTTCTCTGCTGAACAACAGAAAGTTATACAGGATTATTAAAGCTCTTAAGATCTAGTTTCCTTTAGTATAGCTACACAAGGGATAGACCTTGTGCCTTTGTTTTTTGTTTCTCCACATATTCTGCTGCTTGATAACATTATCCTAATCCTTGAATATACTTTTTCCTTTAATGCTACCAGTGCTTTTCAAAAAACATTTTCTTGCTAGAGCTTTTGCTAGGTAGGACAATGGATGCTTCTAGAGGTTGTTGCTCAAAATGAATTTTTTGTTTTAGATGTAGACACAACCAGCAAAACAAACCCAGTTATGTTGTCACTGATGCTCATAGGGAATTTGGGATCACTAGCTGTCTCCTAGGAAATGGATGTAGCATGTGAGGTCTTCCCTTGAAGCAGATCCTGCATCTGTCTGCCTACAGCCTGTAGTGTCAGCAGTCATTCCACGGAGAAGCAGCAGGCAGCAATTGGTCTATTCATTTTCTCTTATTGCTGCAGAACAGCCATTATAGCAGTGCCAGTAAGTTAGCAGCAGCTGGGGAATGTCCAGTGCAGTCACCTCTATGTGTTGGGTGCTGTTGGAGATGTATGGGAAAGCCTGTGTCACCAGCATAGGAAAAGATGCATACTGTGAAGGAGATGGAGTGTGTCCATGAAATTCACACAAAGTCCCCAGATTAATTCCCAAGGGGTGCACAGAGGTAATATCATGTTCTGGTCTTTTAGAGCTGGCTAGACATTCTTCTGATAACAACTTGTGCTTTGGAGAAAATCCAGCCCACTGGTTATTTTTTTCTGAAGCCACATATTTCTGCAAACTTGCAGTTGGACAACTAGAGGACACCTGCCTTCTTTCGTCAACAGTCCTATGTGGAAAGCAAGCAGCCTGGAAAAAGGCCTTGCTTCAGCCTGGAGAGGAGAAGGTTTGGGGAAGATCTTATTATCACCTTCCAGCACTTAAAAGGGAGCTTATGAGAAAGGTGGACAAACTTTTTTAACAGGAGGTATTGTACTTGGGCTAGGGATAATGGCTTGAAAGTAAAAGAGGGTAGATTCAGACTAGGTGTAGGGAAGGCATTTTTTACAATGATGGTGAAACACTGGCACAGGTTGCTCAGAGAGGTAGATCCTGGAAACATTGAAGGTCAGATTCGAGAGGGCTCTGAGCAGACTCATCTCCCTGCTCATTGCATAGGTGTTGGACTTCATGGCCTTTTAAGGTCCCTTCCAATCCAAACTATGATACTATGACATTAGTTCTTAGATTTGCAGTCAGTCTGTTGCTGCTTTTGCCTTGATACCAGAGGTTGCTGCCTGTTTTCATGGTTGTGCAGCCTCTTCTTAGCCAGATCTCTGGAAGGTGGCTGCATAGGAGGACTGAGATCCTTGCCTTGATGCTGTTTCCGGCAGTGGGAGAGCCTAGGGAATCCCAGGCTTTCTGGTCCCATAGCACAGCGACTTTTTCAGAAACAGACCAGGCAGGATAGACTTTTGGGCATGCACACAAGCAAGTGATGAGATAATTAGGTATTTCTCATGAGAAGTGATTGATCTGTGTGTATTTAAATTTTGCTATTAGATCAGTTAGAAGAAAGAAGAAAAATGGTCTGGAAAGTAGATTTTAAGTCCTTTTTCTTTTTTCTCAGAGCTGTCTCTGTCTTATTCTCTGTACTGAGTTCAGTACACTAGGGACATATATTTAGATAGACAGTCTTTTTAGATAGTTGGATAAAAGGTCCCAGCTTTCTTGCAACCTCGTTATGTGATGAAGCAAACTGCTTCATTCCTTTGAGATACCTTGCTGCTTTTCAGCTGATGACAGTTCTCCAAATGTCCCCATCCCTCACAGCCATTTTTCTAATATACCTTTCCCAGAATCAGAGAATGTCAGGGACTGGAAGGGACTTCAAGAGATTCTTTAATCCAGTCTCCCTGGCTGAGCAGGAACACGTAAATCAGGTCATACAGGAACCCACATGGGTTTTGAATGTCTCCAGAGGAAGAGACTCCACAGCCTCTCTGGGCAGCCTGTTCCTGTGTTCTGTCACCCTCACAGTGAAAATTTTTATCTTACGTTTCTGTGGAACCTCCTATATTCCAGCTTGCACCCATTGCCCCTTGTCCTGTCATTGGAGGTCACTGGGAAAAGCCTGGCTCCATCCTCCTGACATCATCCTTTACATATTTATAACCACGAATGAGGCCACCCCTCAGTCTCCTCCAGTCTAAGGAGACCCAGCTCCCTCAGCATTTCCTCATAAGGGAGATGCTCCAATCCCTTCATCATCTTCATGGCTCTGCGCTGGACTCTCTGAAGCAGTTCCCTGTCCTTCTTCAACTGATGGCCCCAGAACTGGACACAATATTCCAGATGTGGTCTCACCAAGATAGAGTAGAGGAGGAGAACCTCTCTCGACCTGACTACACAATATCTCAAATCTATGACCTTATCAGATCTCTTCTGGGATGCTGAGGTCCTCATACTACTTGGTGATCTTTCAGAATATTTATGCTTAGAGATGAAACCGAAAAAAATGAAGAAGGGCACATTTTACCTTGATAACCAGCAGCAGGAAGTGGCTGCTTTACATTGAGATGTCCTGTTTTGCTTCATGCTTTCCAGAACAGAATATGTCTGTGTGAAATCATAAAAATCCTGTCTACCTATTGAGAGAACTAGCCATCAGGGTTCCTGGCAGTGGAATATAAAGTGGGAAGTTTTCTGCAGAGGTGTACGGATCTTATATCATGTTGAGACCTGTCTGGAGCAGAATGAGCATTTATGGTTAATATCTTGCACAAGATGAGAGTAGAATTCATTACTGTCAACCCAAAAGCAAACTTTAACCAGCTGGATCCCATACATGGCCTTTCAGTTGTTAACAGAAAGGGCACTCATCTCAGCACATCTGATCCTCGGGAGGTGTTTCTGACATGGTTCACCCTCTGCCTTTGCTACCCTGTAGCAATGGATTAGTGACATCAAGTTAGATACAGAATGTGTCCCTGGTGATTGCAGAGAGTGTTGTTTCATCAGTGTTGCTTGGCTCCAGATCATGTCTACAAGCACGTAGCCCAATTGCTTTGTATGGAATGGTGTAGTTTCAAGGTAGATTCTGGAGTCTCAGAGAGAAACTTGGCCTTCCTGCATGTTGTCTTTGTATCTTCCCTGTCTAACTGGTGGTGGCTGGGAAGTGGAAAGCTGTGTTTGATTGTCTCACATATTATCGTAAGACAATTAAAAGCTAGAGGAGAGAGAATCAGCAGAGGGTATTTTCTTTAGCTTCAGGTTTCTAATTGCATCAGTTACAGCCCTATCTTCTTAGTTGCTAAAAGTACAAGCATGAACTGGAAGATTGAGATAATCTGCGGCAAAGCATGCAGAATAAAGACTTCCATTCAGATCTTTACCTTTTATGTTTAGTTCCTAATGCCAGGAATTAGTGCTCTTTGAAAGTACACAATGAATCTGCCCTACTATGAGCATCCAAGATAATCCTAATTGCTTTAAATGTCTGTGAGAAGGGTATGTGTTTGAGAACGGGAAAGGGCTGCCCTGTGAAATAATATGTCTGTGTTGAGACACACAGATGAGACATGTTTTTGATTCCACATCCTTGGGCTTATTTTTATTTTTGCATCAATAAGCAACTTTTCTCATTGCTCTTGAAACTTACTGTCAGCAGGAAAGTGTCCATGGACATATGTTTCTAGAACTGGGCTGTTTGCCCTTGAGTTAATAATAGGGAAAGCAGGAAAGGGGCACCACTCCCATTTCTCATAAGTTAGTCTGCATTATAGGCAGCACAGAACAGTCCACAACATATTGATCAAAGTGAAAATCACAAAGATATGTCACCTGGCATATCTAATACATGGAGTTCAGTCTTATGGCAGATCCACAGCTGAATTTTCATTAGCCCCTTGAAATTATTTGCTGCCAGCCTCCCTGTTAAACCTGTGTCATGTTTTACTCTCTGCTGTGCACAGCACTAGCTGTACTATGTTGTAGTTTTCTGCAGGGAGCAGAGAACTTTGGCTACAGGTGGGCTTCCGGATTTTGTCCCCATTAGAGCTATCACCTGATCCTAATTAGTAGTGATGCCTAAGAGATGGGAGGAGGTGGTCAGTCAAGAAAGAATATTCTTAGCACATTTCTGCACTTGCAGATTTCTCATGGGAATTCTTAGTCAGTAGTTACTGTTTCTTTGCAGGACTCATCCTGAGCAACAAAGATCCAAGAAGGGAGACACCAATGTTTTTTTAGATTACTTCACAGAGAGCAGAAGCAAAAAACTCAAAGATGTTTAGTAATTCACCAAGTGTGAATGTCCATCAGGAACATTAGTTACAGCAGCTTTTCAAAATACGAATCTTCATGTTCAAAGGAAATCCTGAGAACAAAGCTGATGAAAATTTTTCTCTTAATTTTCTTAAGGGTTTTGCAGTGTCTCTGTGGCCTTCTAGCAGGAACCCTTCTAGCTATAGGATACTGATTTCTGGTGCCTCAAATTTTTACAATTCAGAATACCAGAGTACGAGACTGATTCCCTTGTGTGTCTGGTTTATGAAGAACAGCATGCCATTAACAGTAGTTTCAACACCCTAGTATGTAAATGAGTAGTCCTCCCTTTTTCCAAGAAGTACGTTTGCACAGGAGTGAATCGCGTCAGTGGTTCAGTGGAGATACATTTTCTTTTTGACTTTTTGTTAATTAATCCTGTGCTTAAAGAGTTGAACATTTGGGATCATAATGTTAAGCATTCCAAAGATGAGAACCAGCTGAATGGAGGTTACTCAGGGTAACTTAACTTTGCCTTTATGCGTGTGTTTCCATTGAGATTTCATCTTGCCCATCTTAGGATCATCTACAGTGAAGTCAAAATAAATTCTGACACTCTTGTCACCATTCTTGTGCTTTCTTAATGTATTTTCTCTCCTTTTTGTGCATGTCTTCTCAGTTGTTGGGGCAGCAATTGAGTGATTGTCATGGTTCTCTGGTTGTGAGTGCCTGGTTTTGCAGCAGTAACCATTTTTTTTTTGTTGGTTTGGGCATAAAACTTAATCAGGTGGTTGCCATGTATTACAATAGTTGTTGTTGCTTGTCAGGCTGTTTGCTGGCAGTGGGTGATAGAGTCAGCTCTCCACATTCCATCTGAGCAGTGGAGTGTTGGAATACCATCGACTTGGGTGGAAACTGGGCAATGTTTCAAACTGAATTCAACCCACAGCATTGCCAGGCCATCGAGCCAGTCTGTCTTCAGACATTACTTGTCCCTCCTGTATTGAGGCACCAAGAAGACCAGTGCCAGTCCTTGAGGTGGTAACCTGGGGAGAGAGACAATACTGTTTTCTCTCATTCCACCCTTCACACAGATAGTGTGGCTTGCTTCTTGTTTGGCTGCCACCAGTTACCTAGGCTTGTCTTCTTGTCAGAACACTGCATGCGGGATGTGTTGAACTTAGAATGGAAGTCAGTGCTTGCTTAGACAGCATCCATTTCCAGTGAGGCTTGCAAAGGGAAAAGGCTTTGGCTACAAAGAAGAAGGTACTGCAAAAAATAGTTCCTATCTGCTGTCATGCTGAAAAACAAAGCATGCTTTAATGATGCTTTGGTACCCTCGGGCCACCAGAAGGAGTCTGGTTGTTCTTCCCTTCATCCTGCTTATGTGACTATGCTCACACGCTTGTGTCTGCACACCAGGAAGAAGTATGTGGCACAGGAGACTTGATTTATTTTCCCTTTTCCTGAAAAAGAAGGCAAAGGAATTTTAAAAATTGATTGTACCTCTCAACTTCAAATCTTTACTTTGCTCCCAATTGAAAGTTTTAATAGTTTTTTAAATGTAAACTTTTCAAGAATTAATAGCCTTCTGCTTTCTCACATTATTGAAACTGTTATTTTTCCAGTCTAAGCAAATAAGGGATAAATCATGTTAAAAGTCAGTGTGGACTTCAGTGTCAAAAGATGTAAGTTTTAGTGTTTATGGTTGGAATCCCCTGTCAATTCTTGTGTGATATTAGCCAAAAGAAAAATCAGATTCATAAAGCTTAAAAGTGTTCAGGTGCTTCACAAAGGATAAAAGGTAATTAGATCAAGGAATGGTCTTTAAAAAACATAGCAGACCCAATTCTAGTGCTGTTATTTACACAGATGAGGGCTGTGTAACAACAGTGGGAGGATCAGCCACAACCTTCAGACAGATGAATCTCATTGACTTAAATCAAAAAGAACATGGATTTTGTTTCTTTGAATTTGGGACTTATACATTTTATTGCTGTGTGATTAAAACATGAACAGAATTGCCCGTTTCCTTTTTGCTGCTTTTTTATAGCTACAAGTGCTGGTCTGAGTGTCTTGCTCATACTATCAGCTTTGCACCTACTCACAGTTCCTTGCTGGGCTTCTGTGCCTCTCGATCACTGCAGTGGAATTCTATCCAACTGAGCAGTGCAGGTTTTGTTACGGGAGAAGCGCTCTCAGATGGAGTTTATACCTCAGTAATGACACAATGTTTTTAAAATCTGTTTGATAGTGATTACATACATCTATGCACATCAAGAGGCTAGAATATACAGCCCGTATTGACTAATCGTGAAAACTCTGATCAGTTTGGAAGTCTGGGGGAAAAAAAGGTGACAAACCAACCCATATTACTTAGATCAGTGCTTTAGACCCTCCATTAGTTTGTGAGACCAACTATTTGGTGATTTCAACAGTTTGATGTAATAACTCTTTCCATTTGAAGACTGATAGGAATATCTAATGCCTTGTGAGAACTGTTGCACACCGATGGAGCTTCACTGCTTCAGAAAGCTCAGGACCTACAACCTGAGATTCTAAGAAACAAATGTAGGTCTACCAAAAAAGTTCTGTGATGTTCCCCAGTTTGTAATAAATGAAAGTTGCTGGAAAAATAGATTATGAAAACACAATGGCAGTTTTGCTGTCATAGGGTTTTATCATCCATGCTGTAGCATACTGGGGGAGGGCAGAGGTGTTCTGTTGGATTCTTTCCATTCAGGAAAAAAAAACCTGTCTATGAGATGGTCACAGTGACTTATAGATCTCAGTATTTTAAAATGGGCCTTTCCATCACTCCCAGGCACATGCACACAAAAAATATTAACAAATGCTTTAAAATAAATAAGCCTCTTGACCATTTGGCTACTCAAGAGTAAATAGAAAAATATCCCCTTTCAACCTCAATCTTCTGCCCCAGAGCCTGGGAACACAGAGATGCCTTTCTACATGTTCTAAATCTAAACACACTGGACTTTGCTAAATCGGACCAGAATGAGGTTTCAGAGTCAAGGAACTGAGCCCTGTTGAAGCTGAAATACTGTTCCTCGACTATGTAATGCAATACACTTTATGGAAAAAGAGATGATTCCTGATGCTGAACATGTCCAGATCCAGACAAAGCTTGTGCTGGTGGCAGGCATAAATAGATCCTGAACAACCTTTGAGGTGCTGGTTTCTAGCACACGCCGGGAGAAGTTGCTGCATTTTGTGCAGGTGATTTCCCCTTTGACACCGAGATGTGGACTTACAGGGCATCTCTGTTCTGTCATTTTGTAGCAGTCAGAGCATGAAATTCAACTAGTTACTTGCCTGAAATGATGCAAGGTGTGTGTTTCAGATCATGGGAGCATGGTGTAGACCTGGGCACCATGTTTGTGCTGTGAGCCAGTTTCCATAGGCCAGCCAGCTTCCCTTTCAGAGGAGCAGAAACATTTCTCTGTTCCTCCACTCACTTTCCCTTACCTCCATGTATTCACCTGGTTTGAATCCTGGAGCTCGTAGACAGTCATGAAATCTCAGGCATAGCCTTAGCAGGGGAAGAGAAGTGGAAAGGTAAGTTGAATCCTCATCCAGACACACTGAGGAGATCTGAGTTCTCTTTGGACTCCACTCTCAACCCCACTTACATGCGGAAAAGGGGAGGTAGAAAATGCAGAATTGGGAATATTCTCATAGGAGAAGAGAGCTTGCACTTGGTGTTTGTGATCCTCTGGGACTTCTGTGTAAAAGTTTAATTAAAAAAAAAAGAAATTAAACTAATTCCTAGCTGAAGGTTACCTGAGTGCTGCTCTGGGTGCAAATTGGTGTTCTCCTCCTCCAGCTGTCTAATGGTTTTTCAGGTTTGGGGATGCTGAATAGACCTCACAGAATCAGAGAATGTCAGGGATTGGAAGAGACCTCAAGGATCATCTACTCAAATCCCCCTGGCTGAGCAGGAACACGTAAATCAGGTCATACAGGAACCCACATGGGTTTTGAATGTCTCCAGAGGAAGAGACTCCACAGCCTCTCTGGGCAGCCTGTTCCTGTGTTCTGTCACTCTCACAGTGAAAAAGTTTTATCTTACATTTCTGTGGAACCTCCTATATTCCAGCTTGCACCCATTGCCCCTTGTCCTGTCATTGGAGGTCACTGGGAAAAGCCTGGCTCCATCCTCCTGACATCATCCTTTACATATTTATAACCACGAATGAGGCCACCCCTCAGTCTCCTCCAGTCTAAGGAGACCCAGCTCCCTCAGCATTTCCTCATAAGGGAGATGCTCCAATCCCTTCATCATCTTCATGGCTCTGCGCTGGACTCTCTGAAGCAGTTCCCTGTCCTTGAACTGATGGCCCCAGAACTGGACACAATATTCCAGATGTGGTCTCACCAGGATAGAGTAGAGGGGGAAGAAGAACCTGACTTGTTTGGAGGTTTTGTGGATTTGGCTACATGGCAGAGGGATCTGTGCTGCCACAGTCCCAGATTCCTCTTTCTGTGTCGTGAAACCATTAGCAGAATTCACTGGTTATCTAAAAGCTGCCTTAACTACTGTGTCACTGCCTCATTACTAACCACTGCATTCTTTTCTTTGTCTTATAGCTAGGAGAAAAATGTAGGATTGGATTAATATCACATTTGTCTGATTAAAAACAAAGTTTGTGTCAGATCTGAAAAAGAAAAGCAGAGTCTGCTTTGGGTGATGTTAGAGCCTTGCATATGTCAAAGAGAGGACTTGGATTAAATCATGAAGACAGGTTTTGCAATATTAAAAATCCGCAAAGCTCCCTGAAAGTAGCAGAAATTGCTGATTTATATAGTGACAGGAAAGTGACCTAAAAACAATGAATGAGACCTCAACTCCGTAGTGTCTTTTGCAGCTTTTGGTAGCCATCATTGTGTTTAAAAGAGACAAACTGGGAAACTGAACTGCAAGAAACGTGGTATTAAAAAAATCAGATGTTAGTGGTTTTTTTTAAGAGAGTGTTTCACAGGGATGGAGTAAGCCTGAGTGGCTGCTGTTTCCCTTCTTTGAATCATGTTGAATTTGCCTGATTGTGAAAATTAGGCCTGACCTTTTCTTTTTTCATGGAACTTGAGGCATGCTGGAGGTGCCTAGAGGCTGGGAGCATCTAAAATACCACAGCCTGGTGATAGTCTCTGCTTAACAGTAAAATTCAGAATGTAAGTGTTGATGATTAAGGTGTTAGGGGCCCATAGAACACCACCATGATTTATTTCCCTCCAACTTCCTCAACTACCAATGCATTTTGCTAATTATGTCATAGATTTTCCTATTGATTAACTGAAGCTGAATTAAAATGGGAAGCACTAATGTTACCCTTTCACTGTGATAGTTGTACAAGAAAAGCTGCGGCAGATGCTGGCAGTTAGTTACACAAACATTAGTATTAACGACTGGCCATTTGGAACTGGTGACAAACTGCTGCCCGCTGGAATCCTGAGCTTGAAACCAATCAGGAAGTTAATGAGGAGGGAAATTACCACTGCAGCTTCCCCGTAATTATATTCACAGTAGGCAGGAAGGGAGTGTTGGGGGTTGATCTCAGCTCATATAAGGTTAAGAAGGTCAGAGACCCTTTTACTTAGCTTTTGTATCTACTCCAAATTGCATGTTGCAACCGTTCCTAGCACTGTATTAGTTGTAATTCTTTAATATTTGGCATTAGCCTTGGGCTGTTGAAGCCACGGCCTTTGGTTTGTAGGCAGGTTATTTTTGAGGTGGGTTAGAGGATTTGCGAACCCCAATCCTGAGGGTTGTTCTTCCTTCTTTCATTGCTTCAGCATGGCTGGAGGAGGGTGTGCTGGGGAAGACCTGCGTGGGTCTTCTTTGGTTGTAGGTAGGGGTGAAGGTCTCAGGCGCTCTGTTTTTTCTCTCTCCTTTCCTCACCCCAGTCGCAGTGTTTTCACCACCCGGCAGCCAGGACTCAGGCCTGGGGTGCCTGTCTAGCAGCGAGAGCACCAAGGAGGAACTGGAGTGCGAGCCACCCGCAGAGCCCCCTGCCTTCGCCATCAGCCCTGTCCTGAAGGGCAACGAGTAGCCGCCACTCCGCACGGCACAATTTGCCTGGGGCGTGTCGGTGCAGCAGCGTTCACGGTTTGCTTGTTCTTTGGGGAGAAGGGTTGGAAGGGGCAAGAGGGAGTCGTTTGTTTTCTTCTTTCCAGGTGCGGGATGGGATGCCCGGCTTCCCTGTGGGTCTTGCTGCCATAGGGGTGAAGGCAGAGATGGAGAGAGCCTGGCAAAATGGGGGGCGTCAGGGGAGCGAGAGCAGAGATAATCCACCGTCCTATGCCCACCCTTTTTCCACTCAGGAGTGTGGGCTGGCGTGGAGGGGGCGTGCTCTGATAAACCTATCTCTGGAGAACATCGTTCCGCTATGTATTTTTAATGGTTCTTTGTAGGCTAATGCTGCTGCTTGGCTGTGGGTGCTCTCTTCTCGTGTTGCCAGATTAGCATGTTTTGCATATTACAATTGAGTTCCTTTCTTAGATTGCAGGCGAATGAGCCTCTAAAAAGTTTCTTAAAATTTCCATGTTGGTTATTTTGTTAAAAATGTCTTGCAGTGGTCTTTCCTTGTGTTAGAGAAGCTGACCTGAAATGAAACTAGTCTAGAAAAATTCATTGTTCTTTGTAGTTGTGGCTGTACCTGAAATAAAAATGTTATTGATGACTGAATTTTCTTGTGTGTATATTTGGTGAGCTGTATTAAAACAAAAAAAGAAATTACTTGTATTTTCTTCGCTTTGTGCTTTGAAAACATCTATTTGATTTCAACCCCATCTGTTGTAATCAATAACCTGACCATCTTGTTTTTTATTAAATGCACTTACTCTTAATTTCATCCACCAGTGGTTTTAGAGAGAATAATGTGGAGTTACCTATATAGGTTTGACATTATAAATCACTTCTTGAGGCTGAATCGTATAGCGGTATCGATTGATCCTGATATATCACAGAAATTTACTGTCACTTCTGTTTTCAATTAAAGATACAATCAGTCAGATAATGACTTAATTGGATTTTACAGAAGATTGAGTTTTATTGCCCAGTGCTTTACGAGTTTAGTTAAGGAAGATCGTTTTATCACACTTGTCAGACTGCTCCTGCTGCTTGTTGCCCTTTTGCGAGCACTTGGTGGAGCGGGGCTGGGACCTGCACTCCTTCCCCTCGGCCCTTGTAAAAATCCAGTGTTTTAATCATAGGAAAGATGGGGAGAGAGAAGCATTTCCCGGCTCCCTGTATCTCCTCGGGTACAAGGGGATACTGAGGGACTATAACTCGGAGGTGCTCCCAGCCTGGTAGAACGCCCCTTTCTGCAGTGCACGTCAGGGTAAACGGAGGCGGGGGGAGAGGGAAGAGAGATGTAGCGGGGGAACCCCGTGGAACCAGTCGCGGCAGGCGGGATGCTCTGCCGGTAGAGTCGACGACACTGGGTTTTGTCGGCTTCTCGTCCCTCGGGAGAGGCTCACGCCGTTTGATTCCTACAGCCCACCGACGCCCTAAACCCTATTCTGACTGTCGTGCCCGGCGGGGAAGCATCCCTTAGGATAATCAATGCAAGTTTTGCCCCGCCGTGGCTGCCCGGGGTGTGTGTGGGAACAGGATAAGAAAAAGTGATGTGTGTCCGCCTGTGGAGTTATCACGCCGTTGTGGGTCCCAATTTTTGGCAGGGGAGATGGGGAATAATTCCTCGGGAGGACAAGCAACATCCTTTAGAGGACAGAATAAATTCTCACCTGTCTGTAGCGCTAAGTTTTTTTGGGGGAAATCCAGCATAGAGGGAACTTTCGGGGGAAGCAAGGGCGAGGTTCGCCGAGGAGCGACATGTCCTGACAGTCGGGACATGTGGGTCGCTCCACCTGGGAATGCTTAGGACTCCCTCTTTCAAGCGGGCCCGAGGTGGCTTGAAGAGGCCGTGGCATGACTGTGGGGGTCTTCCCTGCCTGTACCCCCCCGGGGCATCAGCCTTTCCTCTCCTAGTACTCCTTCGAGCACAGCTCACGATCTGTGCCAGGATCCATGGGAAGTTCTCACTAGCTTTGGTTTGATTTTCTTCTGGATTGCTTCTTTTCCACCGCGCTGCAAGTCGCCCCTGTCCCCAGTTATCTCTAGGTGGTTGGTAACCTTCATGGGTGCTGCTCCTCACAAAAGCCCGCGTTCCGAGCCGCTTGCCGGGCAGGTTAAATCGATGATTTGCATGGCCCTATGCGGAATTCCCGTCGTTCCACAAAGACTCGCCGTGAAGTTTCACCCCACTTCCCTACAACCCCGATATACAGCGCGATGCCCGGCCACACAGCCGGCACAGTAGGCATGTGCTCCTCTCACTTATTATTATTCTACAACAGGGATTTATGAGACACCCAGAGTAACTCTACGAGTGGCAAATCGTAGATTTTCGTCTGTGCCCTGCAACGAGAAACATTGCTTAAAAGTGGGATTAATACTGACACTCTCCTTCCTCGCCCGCAGCAGTAGCCCAGCTTTCCGACAATGAGTACTTATTTCGGAGCCGGCACACGCCGCTGAACGGGCGTTTCCCGATGGACCGCAGAAGCGGTGCGGCACCGCTATCTCCCTGAGATGGATTCCCTTCGAAAAAGAGCAAAACGCCAACGGATTCAGGACGATTTTGCTTTTCCGACTCACCCCTTGTTTCTGCACATTCCGTCGGCGTTCCCTTCTAGGAAAGTCCGGCTCTGCAGGGAAGCCAAGCTCTTTCTACTAAATTTTATCTGCATCATATGTTTCGCACATTCATTCTCCTCCATACTTTTCTTCTGGGTACTAACTGCTAACACGTTATAGTCACCTGGAAATTTCCTTTGCTATTTTCCAATTAAGAGCTTAATAGCCCTGGAAACGGAGTTCATGTAGTGCAGTTTACTATAGCCCCTTCTTAAAAGCTTTCTGCTGGGATCCCATTAACTCCTTGAATAAACCTTTTCTGCGAGTAGAAATGGGAACCAGGGCTGTCAGGTGTTAAGTTACAATAGACTTGCAGGCAGGGGACGTTTTGCTAACATAAATACGAACCTGGCCCTGTGGGGAGATGTTGTCAAATACTAGGACATGGAAAACATTCCCATGAAATAGGAGAAAAGAATTACGGCAGCGTATCAAACGACTGTTGCAGCCCCGTGTGCAACCAAGCGAGAGCGGGGCCCCGGCCCCAAGAAAACAGCGGAGTGCCCCTCGGCCTCCACTCCTGCTCGGGGCAGAGCAGGCCTTTCCACCCCCTCTGCCAGCGCTTGCACCTCGTTTCTTCGCTCTGGGAGCACGAATCGTTCTCGACGCGGTATTTATTTGGCGCGAGGAGGAGGCGCCGCCAGTTTGTTTTTCTCTCCTCGACGGGGACCCACGAATGTGTGAGACACCCCCGCGGGAGAGGCCAGGGAGTGCTGCTGTGCAGTCCGGGCGCACCCCGACGGCAGGAACATGGAGATCCCACCAGCTCTGCCACAAAACGGGCTGTTCACCGCACCCGATCCGGTTCTCATCCACTCCTCCTTCACACGGCGAGGCGGCGTCAAAAAATGTTTCATCCTGACACAGGCCTGGAGAGAAAGATCCCCTTGAGCCCCTCTTCCCCCTAGAAGTAGAAAAGCAATTATACAAGAGCGAAGTGATTAGTGTGTCACGCAAATACCTTCCTAGCACACGTTGCTGTGTTTTTTATTCTTTCCAGCAAAATACTTTTCGAGTTTTAAATCTTATTTTCTCATCTCGAGCCCTCGTTAAACAGTGTATTTCGTGTAGCGGTTGCGTTAGAGAGGTGCTCGAGGTGTTTGGGCTGCGAAACGAGCTCAAGTAGGAGCAGCCGGCCCCCGCGGACTCTGAGCCGCCGAGGCCGGTACCCGGGCACGTGAACGCTTGCCGTGCGGTTTTTTTTTCTCACGGCCGATATTCCTGTACCTTCTTTTACTAAAACGTTACATTTAGGTTTCACTTCTCGTTGCCGTATTGGAAATACCTGTGTTTTCCCAAGGAACTTTCCCACTGCTGGACTCAGAGGAAATTACCATACGGCTGCATCGCATACAAAATATAGGTCGCAAACGCTTCAGCTGGCCCTGATGGCCTTTCGATGGCCATCGTTTGCATTTAAGTAACTACTTTGGAGAGAGAGGCAGGAAAGGCCGAGGGTAAAGAGGAAGGAGAGGTAACGCGATCCCGGACACGGACACATGTGCTCCCGAGCATCTTCAAAACTTCG